>OX387241.1:292342121-292885809 GCA_947561735.1 Cenchrus americanus
CCAACGGTGTATAGCATGCTATGGGAAACTTCGTAGATTGGTACAGTTTATTGCCCGAAGTTATGCTTCAGGAAACTGCCGAATGGATTGCCGAATGGATTGCCGAATAGCGGGAAATTGCCGAATGGTCATGCTGAATGACGAGAACTTTGCCGATTCTAGCTTTGTGACCTTCGTCTTGACGATTCTCTTCAACGTACCTGAGAAGTATCAACATAAAGACTTAGGTAGCATAAAGTTATCATTAGAATTGAGTTTAAGTTCACAAAGTAGCGCGTGCACCTCTTGTTGTATCTTTTTAGCTTGGCTACGTGTGATTGGTCCTGTAGGTATTGGTGTAGAGGTCGGTAATGTAGTAGGAGTGGTCGATGACGCTGGCGTGTGCATATCACTAAGTCCACTTCCGCTCGCACACAGGAGTTTTTTCTCGCCTATTTCCTCATCTGTGCGCCATGTCTACAAGACTGCAAGCTCTCTGCTTCCTCCGGTCCTCCCTCCCCAATCCCGCACCCTCCTCGCGCGGAAACCATGCGCCCTCGTCGCTCTCCCCTGGCCGGAGTTGTGTGTGTTGAGGTGTCCACGCCGGCTGTAGCTAGGAATAAGGGATCCCCATGGCGTTGGATGCAGCGGCGGTGGCGGTTCCAGCCCATACCCTAGGTCGTGGTGCATTCTCGGTGGCGTGCCTTTCTCCTTTGGTGGTGGTGGCGAATCAACACCTTATGGTAGTCCTCCCTGATTCCTTGCTAATGTTATTTGTTCAGAGATGGTTTAGGGTACAGCTCTCCTACACTACCAATTGTGGATCTAAAGAATTTTCTTTTAGCCATGTTAGAACTAGATGTACAATGAAGCTGTCAATTTTTTTATGATTGCTGAACTATATGTACTATGAAAGCTGTCAAAATTTTTAGTGGTTGATGTCAAATGCTGGCAAGTTATCTCTGAAATGTGTATGTTGTTTTCTGAATGTGGATATAGCCAAATGTTGTTTCTCTCTCAAATCAGGAGTGTTGTTTATCTCTCAAATGTTGTTTATGAAAGTTGTCAAACGTTGTCAATTTTGTTCTGAATATATTGACCTATAAAGAACATTTTCTGAATATATGCTGTCAAATTCTAGAATAGACTGGCAGCCTGTTCGCTCGGCTTATCAGCCACCAGCCAAAAGCATACTTTTCTCTCGTAACGAATCGCCCCGGCCGCAACCAACCCGGCGATTCTCTTCTCTCGGAACAAACCAAGCCTACCATCAGCCACCAGCCAACCGAACAGGCCCTGGAATCTGGTAGTTGTCAGTAGTTTGACTGACTTCGGCCATTTGAAATAGTAGCATTGAATTGTCCATGGCGTTGCATTTGGTTCAGTCAATTGTGAACTATGTATGATATGTCCGAGAGTTCTAAACAAGATTCATATCTGAATATATGAGCCATGGTAATTTTGCTAATCCAGTCGCTAAGGTGGATTTTGCATATTGTGAATCTTTTCCTGTTACCTCTGAAATTATAATGCAATATCTGAAATTAACTTTTTTTTATGTAGGTTTTTGACGGTTGTTATCTTTACTGAATTTTTGTGGCATGATCTTTCCTAAAGGCTTAACATTTTGCTATATATCTTTACTGAATTGAACCTTAACTCGGTTCAGTTTCAGTTTCTAGTAGTTCATGTACGTTCTACCATATGATCGAGGTTCGGCATATGAATGCTAGTTGAACCTGTGGTGCATATGAATGCTACCTGTTATCATGCTGTCTGATGATATGTAATCATGTTCACCGTGGAAGACTTGATCGAAGCAGATGAGATCTTTGATGAAATAGTTATCATGTTTGATATTATTTTATCAAATAGCCACACACACACAATGGTATACACACAAATGCATTTGTAGTTGATCTTTAGATACATAAAAAGCATTAAATAGCTTACAGACGGAATGTCTGTCTATGGGTTCTATAAGTTGTCTCTCTATTTGTCTATATGATAAAATCGAGGTTCTGCGGATGACCAACCGTCTGTGGGTTGTACATGCCCTAAGCCTGCATGCAACAGCTCGATCTCCTCCTCCTTCTCCTCCTTCTTCTTTTTTAAAGAACAGCTGACCACCTTCTTGATGACCAACCCCGGCTCCAACCAAACCGCATTCAGGATTTTGGGCGGCCTTCAGCCCTACCCAGCCGACTGTCATAGGCACACTTATCAAGACCGCCACATTAGCTTTCTAGCATGATGACCCTGTCACTCTCAATGCACAGAGCCATGAGCACAATGTCATAGATAGAACGTAGCATTTAAATCTTGCATGCGTTGTGATTAAATGCAGGGTTATGGGTTCTCAGTGGAGGGTCCTGAGTATTGGAACCTGTGTCAACATGGGGGTCATCACCATGACCCTGAGATCTTCTCTTCCTTCATTTATTTGTGTCATGTCATCAAGAAAAGCCTATGTGGTAGTCCATTAAATGTCAATTGCCGACCTAAAAGGGTAAAAAAACACCGCCAAATGCAAAGTACCAACCTGTAATTAAATCAATATATATGATAGTTACTAGATAGTATAAAATGTTGACTTGAAACATGTAGCTCAAGGTTGCATTATTGGATTTAGGAAGGTGGATGTGAAAGCAGCTGTCGTGTAATTGATGAAACTAGACCACACAATCTTACTATTACTATTGAAGACTCCTTTTGAAGCCTCCGGGTAAAGCCACATAAGATTCTAAGTGGACACTTAAAAAAAGAGTGAAATATTAGAAATTCTCAAAAAAAAAACATTTGACCGTCAATAAGTATACTCAAATCATAACAGTTGTTATGAAAATAGTCTAAAGTAACACCCCTAAACATATATCTAAATTACTCACCTCTCCTATACATAAAATAAACTAAATAACCTCTAATCTTTATCAAAATTATCCACTCTTATCATTATAAAAATAATTTAATATAACTGCCTAAACTTGCAACCAAATTGTCCACCACTAATACTTAAAAATAACTTAAAATAATCTTTTAAATTTGCCCCAAAATAACATGAGGCAACCTTAAATTTGAAACCAATTGATCTATATGAAAAATATAAATCAAAATATGATTCTAAAATGACCTTTTATTCCTTAAACTATTGGCATATATATGTTATAATAATGGATGATTTTTTAATTTTAACCCTTTTTAAAATTATTTTAAAAATAACACCTCAAAAACATTATTTGCAGATCTAACCCTTTTGGTCGCGCCGGCCCACGTGGCGCGGCAGGATAACGTTGTCACGCCCCATGCAGCGGCGCGGTAGGCCCGCCACGCTGGCACGGTGGGCTTACGAGGCCTCCTCCTACCGGGCCACATGCATCAGCGCGGCAACGTGATGGTGCCGCGCCATGTAGTCTGGCGCGGCAGGAGGTTCTCCAATTTAATCTACCAACTTTGAATCATCTAAATAAAATAGTATTTGAATTGCAAATGTCACAAAAATTGATATTCAATTTTAGTGACATTTATGAGACTAAGTATTACATATTTTTAAAATTTTAATTTCAAAGTAGGCTATGTATTATCCTTATATCCCACTTAGGGATCTTGTTAAATTGTTATGTATCTAAGATAATGCCAATTAAATATCATTTAAACTTTGAATGTCACGAAACTTGGCATGCACATTATATAAGGTGTAAAGATCCCATTTTAATATCATGTAAACATTCAAGTGCTACATATTTTGAATTACATAATTTTAAAGTAGGTTATGTATTATCCCTAGATCCCACTTAGGGCTCTCATTAAATTATTATCAATCTAGGATGATACCAATTAAATATCATTTAAATATTAAATGTCACGAAATTTGCCATGCACATTATATAAGGTGTAAAGATCTCATTTTAATATCATGTAAACAGTCAAGTGCTACATATTTTGAATTATATAATTTTAAAGTAGGCTATGTATTATCCCTGTATCCCACTTAGGCTGTGTAACAACAGCCCTAACATGAATTTAGGGATAATACATAATTTACTTTAAAATTATATATTTCAAGATATGTAGCACCTGATTGTTTACATGATATTAAAATGAGATCTTTACACTTATACCATGTGCATGGCAAGTTTCGTGACATTCAAAGTTTAAATGATGTTTAATTGGTATTATCCTAGATAGATAACCATTTAACGAGAGCCCTAAGTGGGATATAAGGATAATACATAGCCTACTTTGAAATTAAATTTTTTAAAATATGTAATACTTAGTCTCGTAAATGTTACTCAAATGGAATGTTCACACATTGTATAACATGCATATCAATTTTCGCGATATTTGAAATTCAAATACTATTTTATTTAGATGGTTTAAAGTTGGTAGATTAACACCCTGTTCGTTTGGCTTATCAGCCACCAGCCAACAGTACTTTTCTCTCAGAACAAACCAGCCGCGAGCAATCAGCCAATAGTACTTTTCTCTCAGAACAAATCAGCACCAGCCATCAGCCACCAGCCAAACAAACATGCCGTAAATTGGAGAACCTCCTGCCACGCCAGCCTACATGGTGCGACACCATCACGTTGCCGTGCCGATGCATGTGACGGGCCTGCCGCGCCACGCGGGCCGGTGCGGCCAAAAGGGTCAGATGTGCAAATAATATTGTTGAAGTGTTATTTTTAAAAATAAATTGAAAAAAGATTAAAATTTTAAAATCATCCTATAATAATGAAGGTATACACAATGATGTGTGTTATAATTTATAAAAATATGGAGATTAGTTTTATATAAAAGTTACTCGGGGGAACAGAGAGAAGGGAGGGGGGGGGGGGGTTCTGTATATGAAATATTGTGACGGTGGTAGAGCCCAAGGAAATAACGGTAGGAACAAAAGGAAGAAATGGAGATAAGTATAAATCTATGGGAAAACCCATGATGAACAAGAGGGTACGAGCACATTCAGACTCTTGATACTCTCTGGTTGTTCATGGTCTGTTAAATACATCTGTCTTTGGGTCTTGGAACATCAGAAGATATTACGTGGCCTCAACTTTGGTTATTGTGTGATCAAACAAGTGCTAAACATCCATCTAGGAGGTTTTGTTCCCAATTTTTTTTGGCTGGTAGGTAGCCACAACATTGCAGGAACGAACCTAGTGGTTCCCGGAAGAAGTTGGTTTTCCTTGAAGAATGAATCCAGCAGCGCCACGAGTGAGGGATACTTTGGTATGAGGACAACTGTCGGTTGCTTTCAGCCTTTCATGATGTCTTGCGGTCCAATTTCGCCTGCTAACATTTCAGATCTTTTCGCCCAGCCTTGCTGGCTGGCGTCCCAAGTTTACTGGTGGCTTGCTCCTCCGTGCCTCAGCAACGTGGACCACCAGGCGCCTCCAGAATCCAAATGAGGACGGTGATTTTTCACCACATTTTGCCCAAAAAATCCCGTCTTTTCACTTGCAGGGTAGCAACTCCACGTAATAATACACTGGTTTTGAACTGAAACTTGTAAACAAAGTTCTAGGCGTTCTCCTGAGCTTTCTGTGGGAACCTACGTGGCCACACCCCACCCATGCATGCATCGAAGCCATTTGAAGTTTTCAACCAGGAGTTTGCATGTGAAAAAGCAACCGCGATGGAATCTGCTTCCTTGTAGGATAAGGTGCCTCTCCGGTGTAAAGGTTCTTCCACTCCCAGCCTCAAGTTCTTCCCTCCACAGTGATGGCCAAATGCTACTCCGATTGGCCCCCGATTCCGCCTCTGCATCCGTCGCGGCGAACGCCGCCGCAATCCCGCACATCCCCGTGCGCGATCAGGCGGCAGCTCGCGTCCTTCGTCCTCCACTGCTCCAGGTCGTCCTGCGCCTCCCCTCTCCTCGAGCCCACCAAGAACCTGCCCGATGAGTTCCCGGCCGCCGTGCCGGCGGGGGCGCCGGACGCCGCCCCGAAGCTCGGCATATCCAACAAGTTCATCCGGGGCCTCTGCAGCGACCCGCAGACCGAGCAGCTCGCCTTCGAGTGCTACCGGAGGGCGCTGCTCCAGCCCGGGTTCCTGCCGGAGAAGAAGACGGCCAACGCGCTGACCGTGCAGCTGCTCAGGGCCAAGCAGTGGGGCTCGCTCGAGCTCCTCGTCGAGGACTTCAGGGCCTACGGCGTGCTCCCGGAGAAGCGGACCTGCGCGCGGCTCGTCGCCGGCTGCATCAGGGCGAGGCGGTTCGGCCTCGCCGACGCCGTGCTCGGCGTCCTCGAGGCGAAGAAGGGGGCTTCCGCCGTCATGGCCTTCGCCGCGGCGATGCAGGCGTACAACAAGCTGCACATGTACCGGAACACGGTGCTGCTGTACGCGCAGGCGCAGCTGGCCCGCCTGCCGCTGAGCGCCGACGGCTACCGCGCCGCGATGGCGGCGTGCGCCGCGCTCGGCGAGCCGGACATGGTGGCGTCGCTGTTCGAGCTCTACAGGTCCCAGAAATGGCACCCCTCCGACGACTCCGCGGAGGCGTACGCCATCGTCTGCGACGCGCTGGGGAAGGCGGGCAGAGCCCAGGACGCGCTGCGGTGCCTGCGCGAGATGGAAGCCAACGGGCTCTCGCCGGACGCCACCATCTACTCCTCCGTCATCGGCGCTCTGGCGGACGCCCGTGAGAAGACAGCGGCGGAGGACCTGTATCACGAGGCATGGGACATCAAGATGCTCGGGGATCCCGACATGTTCCTGAAGATCACCGTGATGCACGTCGAGGCCGGGGTCGTGGAGGAAACCATAGAGATCGCCAAGGACATGAGGCAGATCGGCCTCAGGGTCACGGACTGCATCCTCTCGACCATCGTCAATGGCTTCGTGAAGAGGAGAGGCCTGAAACCAGCCATCAGAGCTTACGACAAGCTGGTGTTCATCGGGTGCGAGCCTGGCCAGGTCACCTACGCCTCGGTCATCAACGTGTACTGCCGGCTCGGCCGGAGCGACAGGGCGGAGGCCGTCTTCTCGGAGATGATCGGCCGGGGCTTCGACAAGTGTGTGGTCGCCTACGGCAACATGATCTCCATGTACGGCAAGATTAGGCGAGCATCGGAGGCCATGAAGCTTCTTGCCATGATGAAGCAGAAGGGGTGCGAGCCCAACGTCCTGGTGTACAACTCCCTGCTCGACATGCACGGCAGGATGGGGAACGCAAAGCAGGCCGAGAAGATATGGAAGGAGATGGCGCGGCGCAAGGTAGGGCCCGACCAGATCAGCTACACGGGCATCATCCTGGCGAACAACCGAGCGGGAGAGCTGGACCGGTGCATGGAGCTCTATCAGGAGTTCAGGGAGACCGGGGGAAAGGTTGACAAGGCCATGGCTGGGCTGATGGCCGGGGTGTTCTCCAAGCGCAGCCGATTCAACGAGCTCATCGAGCTGCTCAAAGACATGAATGACACCAAGCTTGACAGGAGGCTGTACATGAGCGTCCTGCGAAGCCTCCGGGACGCCGGGCTTGAGGTCCATGTGAAGTGGCTTCAAAGCAACTTCACCTTCGTGGAAGAGAAAACTTGATGTCATCAGATGGCACAAGTTCTTGCTGTGAATGTTCAGCGCTGGAGTATATCCGGTGTCCAAGTGAAGGCACTGCTCTGTAAATGGAAACAGGAAAAAGGATTAGGTAAATATTTACTTTGCCTGAATGCTCTCTGTTTCGAAGCTTGTACGCTTTTGCTGCTCAATTTCGACTCAAATTGGATCAAGTGAATAGCAATGTAAATGTATTTTAAGAGATGCCAGCTTTGTACAAGTAATGGTCTGATTGAATTCTGAATTCTTGAACAGATTGCCTAGTTCAGTAACTCTGCATTTGTCAGATTTATTGAAAATTGCTGTACCATAGACCCCTTTGGGCAATAACTTTGTATCTATAATGAAAATTTCACATTATATGGAAATATGGATACCTTGTGTTACATCATGATTGTCATGTTTGGTCGACTCTTTCTTCCTAAAAGAAGACTTTGAAGTTAGAGCAGCAGCTGTTATCTTGGTGCCTCAGTTGCCTTGCCTGAGCAGATTGCTGCAGAAGGCACAACTCCTCAACATGGCAGATTCGTAAGTTTTGGCGAGTGAAAGAATCCATTGCCACCAGCCCACCACGCACCGTCGCGAAAGACCACCGATTTTTTTTTGTTTTTTTCGCTTTTTGGAAATTTCTTTCACAAATATGTCCCTGGGAGAAAGATTTTAAAAAAACGTACTCCGACATCCGCGCCGTAGTCCGCACCGTTAAACAGCGATACTTTCAATTTTAGAATCTCATTTTAAATATGTAAACTCATTTTATCTTGATCCACAATTGTTTTCAAATGTTAACCAAAGTTCATAGATTCCATTTTGTATGTCTTTGACCACATCTTACATACAAAACTTTTCATAAAAGAATTTCAAAGTGGACTGATAGACACTGTTTTCAGACTTGCATTTTCATTCTATCGACAGCCTTACTTTCAATTTCCGAACTCCAATTTAAATATGTAAACTCACTTATCCTGGATGAATAATTATTTTAAAATGTTAAATAAGATGCATAGATTTCATTTTGCATGTTGTGAGACGCATCATACATACAAAATTCTTTATAAAAAATTTCAAATTGGGCTAACCAACACCATTTTTAGACTCGGATTTGTAGTCGCCTCCATAAGAAAAATCCCAGTTTGAAAACAGTTAGCCTACTTCGACATTATTTATTAAGAATTTATATATATGATGCGACAAATAACATGCAAAATGGAAGTTATGAAACTTAGTTAATATTTTACAACAATTATTGATTAGGAATAAGTGGATTTACATATTTAAATTTGAACCCCAAAATTGAAAGTAAAATTGTTGACAAATTGAAAAATCCAAGTCTGAAAACAGTGTAAATCAACCTCATTTTGAAATTCTTTTATGAAACATTTTGTTTGTAATATGTGTCCAACAATATGCAAAATGAAATCCATAAACCTTGATTTACATATGACAACAGTTGTTGACCAAGAAAAGGTGATTTTACCTATTTAAATTAGAGCTCTAAATTTGAAAGTATCGCAGGGTTTTGACCTCGGCGCCACTGGGTAGGACGTACAGATCAGGTTTATTTTCCGAAATCTTTCTTCCGAAGACGTATTTGTGAATTGTTTTTAAAAAGTTAATAAAAAACAAAAAAAAAGTTGGGACTGTCGAGGAAGACGATCGGAACCCAAGAGGCGGACGGTAAATGAAATACCGTCCGCCCTCGTGTTGCGCCGGAGTGCAACTCTCTTGTGTCTTGAGGGTGGGTGCCCCCCCCCCACTTGCAACGAACGAGGGATTAGGGAGCAATGCTAGATCTGAAGGATTTGGTGTTCATGTAGAGGCAAATAGTGGGCTTGGCCTCCACCAGTCTGGTTCTTCAGTGGATTGAAAAATATCCGCCTGTTGTTTCGCTCCAGTGCAGAGCAATTTGAGGAAGAAACCCGGGTTAGTTTTTTCTATGGAAGATTGTCGTCTTAGTTTATTTCAGCAAAATATAATTTTTGTCCGGAGAGACGAACGGGGTTTTTGTCCAGTTGATGTAAATCTATAACTTTTTTACCTTTCAGACGGCAATGTCGTACTGGCAATAAGGACCGTTGTTAGTCGTGCAGGCGAAGCAATTTTCTTACCTAAGGAAGGCATGGTGACTGTGAAGATGCTGAAGGACGCTATTGTAGATAACAAAGTTTATAGGGGTAGAACGATACTCAAGCACACACAGGTGTACACAGTATGAGTTATAATACACATTCGTATTATAAGTATAAAAATATTTGTTTTTATACGTAATTTCTTTTGGTTCTGAAGTCTGGATAAATTACACAAGATTACATGCACTCCCAAGAAGGTTCTATACAAATTTATTATACATGAAAAAGTTGCTCACTTGTCTCTTCCTTAAAATTCTCGGTAAAGAATGTAGAGGAGTACTTCATCACAGTGTACAGGCAGTATCGAAAAAATTGCTGTAGTTTACAACAGAATGCAAATATATAAATATTTATCCCTTGCAATGTCTTTCGGTGTTTCTATGTCTTTGCTTCCCATGTAGATTGTACTTTGTGGGATGCTGCAAAAATTGGAGGATATTGATGCATTTGTCGTCTTTACAATATTTGATGATACAGGCAGCATCAAGTGCAGGACCTGGTAAGTGCAAAGTGAACCTTAAGTCAGGCATGTACGCCATATTTATGTATGCACTCAATCAAATTTGAAATTATTACTTAACTGCTTAGCTCTTCTTTTTAAACCATATTAAAGGAAAAATCAGATGACTGGGAAGAACGGGCTCGAAAGTTGCGGGTAAAATTACATATTGTTTTTCTAAAATATACGGATTCATAGTTCAGCATGTGTTTAGCTAACTATTTATTGTATTAATCTTTTCATTGTGCAAATCCACAGTTGTAATGATTATTTGATTGTGAATGGGACTTTTTTTGCAGATGGCTTGCCTAATGTGCAGTTGGTTTGCTCATTTATTTGTTTCTGAGATCTGTTTTTTTATTTTTTGATCAATTTAAATAAATTACATGCTTTTGTTCACACAGGCGTGTTGTCGACTTCAACGATGTTACATATCACTTCCTACAAGTCCTGCATACCACTATTCAGATAGAACCTAGAATGCTTGACCATGTTGAACTACCTCAGCGAGCAACGGAAGCTGCTGATGAGATATAGAAAGAATGGATCATATTCTTACTTGCAAATGCGTCTGTGAGGTAATTTTATCTTTTGTCAGTATTATCTACTATACCTAAACGGATTGTTAACCTTTATATTGGGCTATTGTTTTATAACCCAGGCAGTCCGAAAATGGTGCGTGGTTTGATCAACTGATATCTGAAACAGGACTTGTTACAGATAGGCACATGAGGAAGATATCACCATTTGACCAAGTCAAAAGTTTGCATATCTTTCCAAATCTTTTGCTCTTTATTCCACAACGAGATGCAAGTACTGCTGCACGCATGAGAATGTATATAGCCAAACTAGAATGTTGAGCTCCTGGTCCTGTCAGGAGCATAGAAGGACCAGCAATCAACCCAGCTAAGGGTCCGTTTGGCACGGCTCCGGCAGCAGCTCCGGGAGCAGTTTCCCGCGGAGCCGTGCCAAAGGGCGTGATAAAACGGCTCCCGCGGAGAATCCTCCGCATTCTGCGCTCTCTGGAGCCAAAACTGGGAGGCGCAGCCGAAAATAGTAGCTCCCCCTGGCTCCGCCCCGGGCCTACTCCTCAAGTTACCCAATTGCCCCTGGTATTGGCGCTAATTACAACTAAACAGCCACCACACTCCCCAGCAGGAAGCAGCGTACGCATCGCCTCGGTGGCCGGCGCGGTTGGAGGTGGCCGGCGGGGCAGAAGACCACGACGGGCGAGAACGGCGCAGGCGTGGGCACGGAGGAGGTCGCCGGCTTGGGCGCGAGAGGAGGCCACCGGCGTGGTAGCAAGGGTGGCACGGGAAGAGACGGCGCGGGGAGGGTCGGTGGAGAGCGAGCTCCGCGTGGGGCGCCTCCATGGCCGGCGGTGAGCCGCGCACGGGCCGCGTACATGGCCGCCGGGGAGCTCCGCGCGGGCTGCCTCTATAGCCGGCGGGGGAGCTCCTCGCGAGCTCGGGTCACAACGCAGGAAGAGCTGGTGGAGCGTGGAGTGGGGGAGATGGATGCCGGCACGAAGCTGGAGGGCGGCACGGAGCTGAGTCCGGTGGCCGGTGCTGCATTGGGGAGGACGGCGACGAGGGTAGGTGCGGCGGCGGTGTGGACTTGGGGGCCTCCCGCGGTGGAGATAAGGTTGGATAAGGTTGCAGTGGAGATAATGGATGGGAAAGAAGAAATAAAGAAAAGGAAAAATGAGAAGGAAAAACGTAAAAGGAAAAGAAAAGAAAAAAATAGGAGGAAAAGAGGAAATAAAAAAAGAAAAGGGAAGGGTACTATAGACATTTCACCATCTTATCCACATCACACAACCAGAAGAAGCTGTTTTGTCAAACGTTTCCCAAAACGGATTCAGCTCCCCCACAGAATCCGCTCCAACAGCACAGCCACAGCTGGAGCTGCCACAGCCGGAGCCGGAGCCCTGCCAAACGCACCCTAAGAGTGACCTCCCACCTTGCTGTTCTAAAGCAACAAGAGTAAAGAGTTAGATATCATCCAACAAAAAAAAGATAGCATGAAAGCTGCAGTAAAACAAGATGCATTGTGGTTCTGAAAAGAAAATTAAGGTGCATTGTGGAGGTGTAATGTTTGACGAGCAAGCAGAAGACAAATGAAAGATAATGTGACAGTAGCAACTGCTCAGCCAGGCAAATCCACACCACAGGGCAGCGCCCCCTTCTTAAAATTAGAAACTGCTCGTATTACAGCTACGAAGGTTCCACGAACAGACCTCTTACGTGCCCAGACGGCGGCGATGTACTCGTCGACGGAGACGTAGCACTTAGGTAATTACTACATCCTAGAACATGTGTTTTATTTCCTATATGACAGTATATAGCACTATCCTAGATCTATGCTTTTATGACATGGATTTGCTTGTATGGCAATCATATCAATTCACTATGTATTTAAGTTTCCCCCCACAACATGCAGGGTGTTTTCTTGAGGCCTTGTTGTCAGACGGACTGATCTACAATACAGTTGACTATGCTCATTACAAGTTAGCAGAGAATTGAAGGAACCATAGAAGAAGTGTATCTACTGTGGATCAAGCTTAAATGTTGTTTTACCTCGAAACCATGTGTTAGGTCTGATGGTACTGATCTGGAGTTGCCTTCCATTGAAATGACTTCGCAGAGCACCATGGCAGCCACACAACACTCGCTTATCTGCGAAATTATCAAATTAGAAGTTATTTTAGTTGTGGTTGTCACAGTTATCTTTTTATATCCAATGTATTGTATAAGTTTGGATAAATTTGTGAGGAACTAATGTTCCAGGCAATTCGGGTTTGTTTCTATAAAAATCGCTGTCCAATACGCACCTCTTCAACTTTGTGTCCATTGTATGTCATGCAGAAGTACGAGCACATGAGTCCGCTCAGGCACTCTCTGCAAATATTTATTTCAACTTTACATTAATAACGAAGTATAAAATGAAGTGTTTTCATAATGGTGATATGAATTCATCTGTCATGCCATTATCAGCAAGCATCTCACCTTGTGCTCCTGTAGTGGTCCATGAACTTGATTCTAACCATTTGGAAATCTTGTCGCCATCCCTTAAGTATTTTCTTCGATATCGTTGTCATGCATCTTTTAAGGCATCTGATAGCAGAATAGTGGATCTTGTCAGGTTCCATTGTTGTTGATGCGTTGTACGATGGGTCGAAAACTGTGATTTCATTTATATTCATTTCCCATGTATACAAAATCCATCGATTCTGAACCTTTTCTTTGAAATATAGCTGTTGTTTTCAATAAAGAGTGTTGATGGTTAGAGTGCAATACTAGTATAGTTGCTTAGTACATGCCCAATTGCTCATAAGTTCTTCGGTAGCTCACCATGCTGCACTGCTGGATGTGGTTGTTGAGGTGGGACCCAACCAGTTCGTCCTTGATGTAAGGGTCTTCTATTTAAAATCACCTTCCATGATAGATTGATGCACATTTCCAATTCAGGGGGCGTGTAATTTAACCAGAAAAAATATATATAATTTTCACAGTTTTGTTTGTAGTTTTTTAGCCGGAATGGGACATTTACCAGAAATTCAGCTTTGAAGTAGTGGCGGTTGCATATGCTTTTTGAAGTAAATGTACATCTTTGGTTCTTTTGGTTCAGCCTCCTCATCATACTGTTAAATAAGTCAATGTAGAACTCCTCCTCTCCGATCATATGTGACACCAGCTCTCCCATCTTCACTTCTATGTACTTTGGATTGTAGTGTAGAATGATTGGACTGCAATAAGGAGTTAGTGTTACACTCAACTTTTGTACTCTTTGTATACTTCATTTTACAAACAGTATTACATTTATCATCGTTTTTTTGTTGCGGGTCATACCTATTGGGATCGTGTGTTGTCCTTAGAGCTGTCATCTTTTCTTTGAAATGCTCTTCCAATATACTTCTGCCTTCTACTTCTGCGCGGCCATGGCATTGTTGTGTCATTGTCATGTCGTGGTACGGCTTTGCAACATTTTGCTTGTCGGCATGATGTTGTTGTAAGCTAGAACCGAGGTATATAATGCATGGTCAATCTTGCAAGCCTGACACTGCATCAACCAAAGTTGAACTTGATGACTGCATCTATTATCTTTGTACTTGAGTGTTAAAAGAAGCCACCACGTTCGCCGAGAGGGTCTAGAAATTCCCACGTTTATCCAAAAAAGAGAAGAATATACACCGTTGGATTTTATGAAGATCTGAAGGTCAAGATTAATCCAAAGAATACACAAATTCAGAATTACAATAAGGAAATCCAAAGAGTCCATATTCAATACAAATACAATTACTAAATTCATAAATTCGGAATTAAAAATAAGAAAAATAGTAGTTACTTAAAAAAGAGAACAGTTTAGACTGTCGGATTTTATGAAGATCTAACGATTCATATTATTATGAAAAAAGGAATTCCTACGTTAATCTAAAAGAGAGAAGAGTTTGGACCATTGGATTTTATGAAGATCTAATGATTCATATTATTCTAAAATTGAAATATTTTTTATCTATAATTTTCTTTCCTTATGGCACTCCGTACTTGAATACATATGCAATATTTTTATTGCCTAACATTAGGTGCCGAAAGGGTCTAGAAATTCTCACGTTAATCCAAAAAAGAGAAGAATATACACCGGTTGGATTTTATGAAGATCTGAAGGTCAAGATTAATCCAAAGAATACACAAATTCAGAATTACAATAAGGAAATCCAAAAGGTCCATATTCAATACAAATACAATTACTAAATTCATAAATTCGGAATTAAAAATAAGAAAAATAGTAGTTACTTAAAAAAGAGAACAGTTTAGACTGTCGGATTTTATGAAGATCTAACGATTCATATTATTATGAAAAAAAAGAAATTCCCACGTTAATCTAAAAGAGAGAAGAGTTTGGACCATTGGATTTTATGAAGATCTAATGATTCATATTATTCTAAAATTGAAATATTTTTTATCTATAATTTCCTTTCCTTATGGCTACATATGCAATATTTTTTATTGACTAACATTAGGTGCCGAACTTGAATATGAACTTGAATCCGCATGGAATTTTTTTAATTTTCCTAACAAATTTTGGTAAGCTTTTTGAGACTTCCCCTTAATGGATTGTGGAGTATGTCACGTAAAACTAAAAGAGGGATGCAGATTAATAAGACTCTACAAATTACATGAAAGCAAGTTTTTAATGACATGGTATAGACGTAATGCTCACATACAACACACACACTCGCCCCTCCCTCTATGAGCTCTTTCGAATGAGTGAGTCGACAAATCCTCGAGATAGATGAAGTCACCACTAGTCTGACGGTCTAGATCAATCCAAAAAATCCATATCTAATATAACTAATAAGTATATATACAAATTAAAGATTTTAAAAAATAACAAAATTAGAAGTAGATTTCTATACGGATTGAGAAGAGAAATATCTAAATAAAATAGTACATACTAAATACAAATAATAAATAACTAAATTTGTTATAAAAATAAGGAAAGTTAATATTGTGCTTATAAATAATATGATTGACCACCACAAATCGTCTGCAAGTATTTGATATGTCCGTAATTCCTTCTCCACCTTTAATATGTTGTGATTTTAAGAGTCTATATTGGAACATTCCTTTAATAAACATCTCATTTACAATATGATTAGTTAATATCTAATTTTTAATACAATAATAATATATTTTGATAGAAAAAGATAAATTGTCAAATCTAATTAGCAGTTGTTTGCAATCAGACCAACAACACCCAACACACGAGAGGATCAAAGCTAGTAACTGGCATGCCGCTAGGTACGACAAGCTCGCCGAAAGGTGTTGGATCCTCACGTTGGGAGGTGGAGTATCGAGACTCTACACAATTTCAACACCGGAGACTCAGAAGTCGTGGAATCGGGATGACAGAGTTCACTCGACAAAAGTAAGGGAAAATAAGAGAGAGACGGAGAGAGAGGGGGGGTCCTGTGTCACCGCTACATGAGTTTGTCCCTATATCAAGATGAACCTTCAAAATTGCCTATCCTAGCAACTGCCATCGCCACCTGGTATGATGAATTGGCCCAGAGGAGTTAGATCCATGCGCTTGGAGGTGGAGCACTTGAGATTCTACACAAGGTTAGCGTTTGAGTCAGACTCAAAAGCCGCGAAATCATAGATGCATAGTTCGCCTGACAAAAGTAGGGGGAAACTAAGAAGGAGGTGTTGTCAAGATGGAGAGGAAGATGAGGGGGATCAGATGGACTTATGCAACTATTGCATGAGCCAGTACCTAGATTAAGAGGAACTTTCAAAGTTGCCTACGCCAAAGAATCGCCATCATAGCTATGTACAACGAGCTCGCCGGAAGGAGTTAAATCCATGCACTAAGAGTTGAAGCATTGAAACTCTACACAAGCCCAGAGGAGTTAGATCCATGCGCTTGGAGGTGGAGCACTTGAGATTCTACACAAGGTTAGCGTCTGAGTCAGACTCAAAAGCCGCGAAATCAGAGATGCATAGTTCGCCCGACAAAAGTAGGAGGGAAACTAAGAAGGAGGTGTTGTCAGGGTGGAGAGGAAGATGAGGGGGATCAGATGGACCTATGCAACTATTGCATGAGCCAGTACCTAGATTAAGAGGAACTTTCAAAGTTGCCTACGCCAGCAATTGCCATCATATCTATGTACAACGAGCTCGCCGGAAGGAGTTAAATCCATGCGCTAAGAGTTGAAGCATTGAAACTCTACACAAGAACAATTTTTGAGTCAGGCGCGAAAGCCGTAAAATTAGAGAAGTAGAGTTTGCACGGCAAAAGTAAGTTAGAAAGAGGCATTGTCAGGGTGGAGAGAGAGAGAGTGTGTGTGCGTGCGCGCAAAGAGAGAGGAGGGATGAAGGGACCCTGAAGCGTCCCCTCATCGGAGGTGACTAAATGTGACACAAATACCAGTCCCGGGAGGCTGGTAACACATTTATTACAACAGGTGGATTAGTCTTTTACATCACGGCGACGTAGAGGGCACGGAAGTGCCAACGCTACAAGGAACAACACAAACGCTAACGACCACACTACGATAGCAAAGGCTTCCAAAGCCTCATCAGAGTACCACACCGTGGAAGCTCTCTGTGGAGGCCCTGAGTACACAGGCACGGTTGGGTGTAGGGCAGCGACCTACTCGACGTCTTCGGGAATGAAATCAAGATCCTCCTCTGAAAAACAGTTAGTTAAACAAAGGTGAGTACATACGTACTCAACAAGTCCAACCCCACCCACGGAGGGGCTTATAAGCAGATCATGCACATGATATAAACAACAAGGAACATGTTAAGGTTTATTTGCAAACTCATTTACTCATGCAGGGGTTCATTTTCAAAAAGGTTTTCGCAAACCAGTTTTATAACCAGAGTGACTCAGTTGTTTTAAGAAAAACCACTGTGGAACTACCGGACTCCCCGTCCGCAGTAGCCCAGGCAGGCACACAGCCACACACTTCACCCGAAAAACAACTCACACCAGAAAACATCCCAAACCCAAACACTAGTTATGTGACCACACCGTGACTCGTCCAATACCGTGGACACGGCTATTCGAATAGGTTTGACACTCTGCAGAGGTTGTACATCTTTACCCATAAGTAGGGTACCGCCACACGAACACCTTAGTGTCGGCGCGGATCCTATCAAAGCCATTACCCACCTTAGCTAACCCTATGAGCCATCACGGAAGCAACCAAGGGGTTATCCCACATAACCAGGGCGTACCTCACACAGAGCGTACCCCTACTCCTTGGTCTCCCGCCGCTCACCCGCACACCAGATGGCAAGTAGATTAACTAGTGGGGTTTATGCTAAGCCATTGCCACATACAATGGTCGAGTGGTTGTATGATCATTTGGGTCAGGTGAGATGTCACGCAACCTGGTCCTTAACCGACAAGATGGACAACTCCCAACACGCTCAACCACACAGGTACGAGCTCACCCATACTCCTGACACACACGTCCATCCCGTCTACCCAGTTCTTTACTCATTTTCCAAACATATCCCATTTCCATCTTTAAATCACTCACACATTTTGAAGGTACTCACACATTTTTAAAGCACTCATTTAGGCCAAAACAAGGTTCAATCATAGCAATCAAGGGTGGCTATCCTACCATGTTTTTGCAGTAAAACAATATGCAATTTATAAAACGGGTATAGGGTTGTGTTTATAAAACTAGGACCAAAGCATGCATCAAAGGATGAGATTGAACTTGCCGTCTTCGAAGTCTTCGGGGAGTTCCGGCTCGGCGTTCGGGATCTCGGGCTCCTACTCGCAGTAGTCGGCTCCAAACTCCAGCTCGGGGTACCTTCCTTTGTTTACTTCGTCGGCTATAGCGCACACACAGGCAAGCATGCAATCAATATAAGCACGCACAATTTCTCCGGCTGAGCTCGAGGAAGGTAATTAGATAAAATAGGGGAATAAATATTATGTAGGGGGTTTGGGTGACGGATGGGTGGCGGTATACCTGGTACGGCTGTGAGGAAGTTTGGGCGCGATTTGGATTAAAATCGCGCATGAAATGACAGGTTAAAGGAGGTGTTTTAGGGTTAATTAGGGGCCTGTTAGTATTTTATTTTAAAAGAAAAGGACCTAGTTATAATATTTAAACCTATCGGGGGTTTAATTATAATAGTCTAGGGGTTTAATTAAAAAGGACAGGGTTGTTTTGGTGAAATATCCTAAGGGCTAGGGTCTGATTTGAAAGAAAGGAAAGAGAGAATAGAGGGGGGTCGGTTTTGGAGAAGTGAAAAAAAGGCAGGGAGGTATGGGCAAAACAACCATCTTCTTCCTCCCTCCCTCACGATACAGAGGCGCAGAAGACAGGGAGGCCGACCGTGGAAGGGGGGAGGGGCACCGGCGACCCGGGCCATGGGGGCGGCCGGGAAGTGGGGCAAAACGAAGGGGAGGTCGAGGGCGACTCATTCCGCTCCGCACCTTGGTCGGGGACGGACTGTGGAGGGAGATCGACGGTGTCGGGCGGTCTGCAACCCAGAACAGCACGGGCGACGCTGGTGGTGGCGATGGAGAGCTCGGGGAGGAGGGGGAATTGGTCGTGGAGGTGCGGGACAAGGTGGGGAGCCGGTCCGACCCTTTTATAGGCGCGGAAAGGCGGTTCGGGCGAAGATATTCGAGCTCCAGGAGCTTCGATGGCCGTCAATGGCAGTGGGGAGAAAAAATATCCTGGCATTGACCCTGGGCCGGCGAGCTTCCGGGCGGCGAGGCGCTGTGGATGGGACTCTTCGTGCAGGCGGCCGCTGTGGCTGCGGGGGAGGAGACCGGCCGGAGGGGAGAAGTAATGGTGGAGGTAACCGTTGGTCGTCGCGTGTCAGAGCAACGGAGGGGGAGGGGGCGATGCGGCCTGGCGAGCTGCGGGGCCGGCCTTGGCGTGCCGCGCCCGCGAGGCTGCTGGCCAGGCTGGGCAGAGGAGAGGGGGGGGCGCGCAGGAGCGGGGGCCGCGGCCCCCTGGGGTCGCGCGTGAGGAGGTCGCGGTCAGGCACCGGAGGAAGAATGGGAGAAAAAAGAAAAGAAAAGAAGAAAAGAAAAAGGAGAAAAAGGAAGAAAAGAAAAGAAATTGAGAAATTGGAAGAGAAAAGAAATAGAAAAATGGGAAAAGAAATTGGAAAGAGTTTTAGAAAAATTAGGAGAATTTCTAGAAAATTTAGGAGAAGGGGTTTTTGCGGATTTTTCCGGGTTTCTCGGATACAGGCGTCAATTCCGGGACGGCGGTGATGGCGAGGCGGACCGGCCGGCGGGACCGCGGTGTGCGCGGGATTCCCGGCGTGGTGGCCGACCGCGGTGCTAGGGTGACACGCGACGGGCGACGGCCGAGCGCAGCGGTGCCGGCGGGATTCGCGGCACGCGCGTCGAAGGGAAAAGAATTGACCGGGGTTTCGGAAGGGGGTTAAATGAGCTCAGCGGGAAAGTTTTGAAAACACACGTGATTTATTAGGTGATTTATTAGGAGCTAAAAACGCGGGTGTTACAGACCCATGCCACCGCTACATTAGCGTATCCCTAGATCGAGAGGAACCTTCAAGATCGCCTACGCCAACAACTAGCATCGTTGCCAGGTATGACGAACTAGCTAAAAGGAGTTAGATCCACGCATTGGGAGGTGGAGCATCGAGACTCGACACAAGGTCAATGCCTAAGTCGGACTCAGAATCCGCAGGATCAGAATGACATAGTTCAGTCGACAAAAATAAGAAACAGATAGGCAGAGAGAGATTCGTAGAGGGACCGAGAGATGCCAGAGAGGGTGATTTACGATTCCAATCTAATATACAAAGCTGAAGAGCTTACAATGTATGCGAGGGTGCAGTAAAGCATTGATTGTGTCATTCGCTATTGGATTTCCATCCACCAATCCAAGACCGCACCCAAACAACAAAATTCGGGTGTACCAATACTAATTTCGAAATCGGGGCACCAATATTTACATGAAGATGAGTGTTAATGATTTCAAATAGATGAATAACAAGTCATATATAAGGATAACTTTATCAAATCTAGCCGCGCTATTAGCGCGGGCCAACTTGCTAGTTTTGTTGTACTGAAGCGACGACCCTGAGTTGCAATGCATCTCCAAGCGTCGTAACTCTTCGATTGTAATGCGACTAATCTGATTTCCTGCCATCACATTAAATTTAGTGACTGTGATTTATTCAATATATTATTCATTAATATATAGTGTTATTTGGTGGCGGTTGCGGTTTTGGGTGGTCAGGCTTCGTTTTGTTGATTTGTACCTGCTATCTGCTTGGTTTTCTCTCCGTTGGACCCTCGCAGCGCCATGGCCCTTCTTGCAAGTGGCCTTGTCAGGGACATTAGCTTTGTCAAATAATTTAGAGCAGCTGCTCTTGACTTTCTACTTAACTGCATGTTAAAGCGATTGAACTCTGTGCATATATCACTGTCTACCTGTAAGATATGAATGTGATTGGGTTGGCTTTCTGGCTGGATTATATATTCTAAATCAAAATATGTATCTAGCATGTTGGAATGCATTTTCTCCTTGTAAGTTACATCTGCATTGATGTGTAGCATGCGCAGGAGAGCTCTATTAGCTGTGGATAGAACATTTTTTAGGGATTCCTCTTGTTCTGCTATTTGCTTCATGGATCCCCTTGCCCAGTGGTAGCATAGGCTTGTTGGTGATCTCAACTGCATTTTTTTTTTGCAAAATTGCATGACTACGATTTATAGTTACGTATCACTTACAGGGCTTTGGAGATACTGCCTTTGTGTTGGGTTTAATGGATCTTTCTTTGAGTCTGCTAGTATCATTGACCTTGCCCTTCCCCTGCTGAAGAATTGAATCCTCGGTAGTGTGCTGTGGTCAAGGTTCCAAAGTCCTAGGTCTGCGCTGTCCAGGTACAGTACCTGCAATTGTTCCAGTTGTTATTGTATACATGCTTTTTTACATTAGTATCGGGTACTATTTGTTTTTAAGTGGTGAGAGGACAACCTGAATGAATAGCGTGCATCCTGTTATGTTAGCTATGCTGCAGTTGCATTTGAGCTCCGATTTTAGCTTCACCACCCCATCCAGTAGTTTCTCTATTACATATTCCGACCAATTGTATGCAGATATCATTGATGGGTTGTCAAGTGCAGACCAGTAGTCGTAGCTTGCATAGTCATGCTTGTAGCCTGGGCATAGCACTATCGTCATGATATATATAACGAATGCAACCTTGAACGAATTCTTCTGTGCTCCTGTCATCCCCCCATTGTAGTCTTTGGTTATTACTTTGATTGCCGGTTTAATGCTTCTGCTGTTTCTATCTTCGACTTCGAGGTATTCAGACAGGATTTTTTTTGACAATGCCCTTGTTCGTGCAGGATCCGTCCTCGACTCTTTTTCCTTCAGTTGGGCTTCCAAAATTTTTTCCTACATCTGACTTGTCGAATGGGATCATGTTGCCATCACCCATGACTAATCTTCTAGAAAAAGTGTCTATCCTGCACATTAGTGTCAGAGCGAATTTCCTGTCAAACTGAGTTGCTGGTGGGAAATGGAGAAATCCTTCGAAACCAATCTCTCTAACTAACTGTCTTTTGTCTCATCTAGTGCAGATATTACTTCATGGACCATTTAAAAGAACATCTTGATGAAATCTTCGATATTTCCACTGTATGCTCTTGTCTAGCCTGCAACAGTTGTCAAGAGTGTGTGATTCAGTTTCAGACCTTAAGAAATCTGTCATCAGGGAAGGGAGTGAAAATAGCTTTGTTTTTGCTGGCACCCCCAACCCCTGACCATAAATGGTGGAATCGTCGATAAACAAAGAGGTATTAAGGTGCGCAAGTGCAAAAATCTATAGAATTTAGGTAGGGCATCGAGATAGACTTACCTCATATACAGCTGGCTTTGGAGGGAATTCGGCCAGTCTCAACGGAGAGTTTCACCGTCCCGGTTTCCAAGATGTGAAACTTTGGTATGAAATAGATGTCTCCCTCAATGCATAGTTTCATTGCACAGTTTCATAGGCTCAAAGGGTCCCACAACCTCTCTCTCATTGTATGGTTTAATTGCATAGTTGCATAGTGAAACTCTATTTGTGTCTCAATGGGGGTTTCAAACAGTTTCCAACGCATATGAAACTGCGCCTAAAGGTTTCACCATGGTCAAACTCTTTCCTTCTCTCTCCTAAGGGCAGCCGCAACGGTTCGACATTTTGCTCTCTATAAGAGGTGCACATCAGCTATAGATACTCCTTGTAGATCACCCATCCATTAGATTGACTATAACAGATATTATTTATGGTCCCACACGCATTTATTTTGATCCCATCTTCCTCGTCACTCCCAAGCTTGCACCGACGACATTTGCCTCCGCCCGCTCCATCCGGCGGAGCTTGGCTTCGTCGGCTGGGTACCGTCCACAACTCCAGGCCTCCACATATGCAACCAAGATCGACCTCGCCAGCGCCCTGTGGAGCTCCTCTAGCCGTTGTCCATGACTTTGCCCGATTCGGCGAGTTCCCCGCGCCCGCGACCACCGGTGGAGGCAGTAAGCTACCCTGTGTCCACGCCCGATGACGGACACGCAACCCGCATGGTCGCCATCGGTGGCGAACTCGCGTGCCCGGGCTCGTGCGGCCGCGCCACCCGCGCTCCCCGACGGGCGACGGTGACCAACTGCCCCACCGTACCCACACACGACGGACTCGCCACGCGCGCTCGCCGGTGGCAGCGAGCTCCCTGCGCCCGCGCTCACCGACGGCGTCAAGCTGCCCCGCCCGCGCGCTTGCCGGCGGCGGAGAGATCCCCGCGTCGGCGCTCCTGTGACCGCGGCCACCTCCGGCGCCCGCCGGCACCTCACGTCGTTGGGCGAGCGGCGCACGAGCTCGCCGGTAGCCGAGTGCGCCTCCACTGGGTCATGGAACTAGCAGATGATTTTTGTCAACAGTTCACGAAGGTGACCGAGATTCCTAGAAGAATGAGCGGACGCAGATGGCGGGACCCGTTCGCGCCTGGAAAGATGTGTAGCGACTCTCGCCACGGCCAGCGACGTGCGCTTCTCTTCCCTATATTCTCTCTCCTACGTGTAGCTCTTACAGAGAGCTTAACGGCCCCATTGCGGGTGCCCTAAGGATTTCATGCAAAAAGTGAAATTTTACTGATGTGATGCTGTATTTAATATGCATGAAACACTCTTAAATCTATTGAGACTGACTTTCTAGTATTGTAATCTTTGATCTGTGTGTCGACCGGGGACGTCATTTGTGCGGCCGCCGTGTCTCCGACGCCTAGCTGCCGTAGATAGAAGCAAGCAGAGGATGTGATTCCTTTCGGCGGCTGAGCTGGGATGAACCCTACCTACGTATTTGTCGTTCATGTTTTTTTATCCTTTTTTATTATTCAACTTTCCTGTAGATATGGTCGGGCTGGCTGGATTTGGTTTTTTGTCCGGGTCGCTGACCCAGGGCGTTGTGTGAACACGTTGTTGCCGTGCCAGAGAGCGCATCGGGTAAGTATGCCATGACATGTCAAGGAACAAGGATTGATACGTTTCCACGTTGCATCAACGCTTCGTGTCAGCAATATTTTGCGAATCTCCAAGCATGCCTCAGCAGCAGATATATCGGGGTGCACGTGCCCTCCGAGGCACGTAATCCGCGCTGCGCGCCTGAGCCCGGAGCTCGGGACATCCTTGCAGCGCCGCCGCGTAGCTTACGAATGCGCGGGGACATGGGGTGAAGAATAAGCGAACGTTGGCGCGTCATGGAGCGTGCCTCGCCGGAGCGTCGCGCGTTCCCGCCGGTTCCATTCCTTCTGTCTGGCGGAACACGAAGGAACAGGTGATTCCGGTCCACAATTACGTTCATGTCCACAATTCATAACAAAGATTAGTTTCTAAGGGTTTTTTTTGTGCTTGAGGGGAATCGGTAGGAACCGGTGGTTCCTATGTTGATTGCACGGAGGAACCAAGAGGAACTCGTTAATATTTAGTTCCTAACCCACAGAGAATTAGTTCCGGGCCCACAAATATTTGGTTCCGGTCCATAATTTTGGTTCCTTGTAACAGGCTCCTCTTATTTTTAAACCATCCGATCTAGACCGATTGACGGCTCTTAAAATCCTTAAGTATTGGAGAAATTGTCTTAGTTCCTACTCACAATTATTTAGTTTCTGACCCACAATTGCTTGGTTCCGGTTCACAACATTGGTTCCTTGTAATAGGTTTCTCTTATTTTACAACCACCCGATCTAGACTGGTAAACGGCTCGTAAACACGCTGCTGCTTCATGCCTAATGCGGTGATGCCCGCCCTAGTTCCGGCCGGCCGCTGCTATTCCTTGCCGAGACCTCACGCCTGCAGGATGTTGAGTTTGCACGTGACCGGAACCTTGGGTGCTCACGGTCGATCCTGATTCGTGAGTCCTGACATCTGACAGTGCGGGGGCCGTTAATTTGCGGGCGCCCGCACAGGAGTTAGCCAGCGGTCGATTTCCGACCGGAGCACCCACTCCCATGTGCAGGTGTACACGTGGAACACGCACGGTGAGGGTCCGAGCCTCCTTTGAGGAGTCCACCCGACCGGGAAAAAAGTAAAAGTAAAAAACAATTCAGGAATACAAAAATTACAAAAAAATTGTAAAAACGATTTAAAACTTTTTATAATATTTGGGGCACAAAAGTTTTCGAAAAAGTTTGGTAAAAAGATTTAGCAAAAAAATTACTCACTAATCTTTGAAGCGAAAAATATGAATAGTTTTTTAAAAAATATTCGCACAAAAATTAAAAATCAAAAGTTTTGAATAATCTAAAAAATTTCTACAAAACTTTTTCATAAAAGTTTGGTAAAAAGAGTTTAAAAATTTTGCTCACAAATCTTTGAAGTGAAACTCTATGAACAGATTTTAAAAAAAATATTCTGCAAAAAATTTTGAAACAGAAAAGTTTGGAAAAATCTAAAAAGCTTTTTGCATAAAATACAAAGACAAAGAAAAAAAAGGAAAAAACTCAACCCGGCCGATGGCCGCCGGCGGCGGAGCACAGCTCCACGCCTCCACGTCGCAGCCCCGACTCCCTGTGGTCGGGAACTCACCTGGAGGGCCCCGCATCTGCGCCGCCGGGAGGTCGTCGGGGGAGCCCGCGTGGCCGCGTCCCGCCGCCGCTCGGCGGAAACTCGCCGGGGAAGCGGCCCCGCGTCTGCGCCGCTGCCCGTCGCTCGGCGTAAGCGCGCCGGGGAAGCACCCCTCGCTTCCGCGCCGCTGCTCTGCCAGCGGGTGAGGAAGCTCGCCGGGGGGAGCGCCCACTGTGTCCGCGGCTCCGCGCTAGGCTGGTGGTTGAAGTTGAACGAGAAGAAAGACAGTGCCAGAGGACAGAGAAGACTGAGTGGGGGCAGCGCACATAGGGTGTCAGATGTTAGGACTCACGAATCAGGATCGACCGTGAGCACCCAAGGTTCCGGTCACGTGCAAACTCAACATCCTGCGCCTCCGATGCTGCAGTAATACTAGTGTCGTTGCAAGGTCACGCACGCCCACGATTGTGTACGAGCAAGAGATAGGTGCTGACCAGGATCATGGATTCCACGGGCGGACGGGCCTGGGCCCGTGGAAGTTTGATTGAGCCTTGGGTCCTATGTGTCCTTGCCCTTTGTTTGGCTTGCCAAGTTGCCAATGCTACCCGTCCCGGGGAGCTTTAAAATTTGGATCGCGATCGATGATCGCGATCCGATTTACGGATTTAGGGACTCATGTAAACGTTGTCCCTGGTGTTACCTGTAAACATTTCGATCGCGATCCAATTTGGGCGTCTTTGTTAAACATCCAGGGAGTTTGGGCGGAATGACTTCGTTGACGCCGGCGCCGGCGTCGTCCAATGGCCGCTCCGAGCTCCCCGAGCCCGAGGAGGCTACGGTCCAGATCACCTTGATGCACCTCCGTCCAGATCACCTCGTTTCCTCAGTGCACGGTGCCGTCGCCCGTCATAGACGTCGAGGAAGGCCTGGGCGGAGCTCTCGCCGCGCCGGTCGTACGGGAGCATCAGCCACGGCGGCGTGGACTTCGGGCGCAGGGACGAGCGCCATGACTTGCACACTGCCCGGGTGCGGACGTAGTCCTTGGTGCCGGATGTTCTCTGGCCGTCCAGGTCCAGCAGGTCAGCCCAACCGGAAGCCATGGCCCATGGCCATTGGTGGGTCGAGGTAGGCAGAGAACCTGAGCATTTTCCGCTTTCCTGGCTCAAGGGAACAGCCCATTGCTGATGCTTAATTGATTTGGGAATTTGGACCCTGAAGAATCGAGACGCCTAAACTTGATCAAACAGAAGAGTTGTCTTGCCCTATTTTGCATGAAAAACTTCTAGGCGTCGGCGGCCATTCTTCTGATGATGCCAGTTTTAAAACTTGAAACAAACGTGGGTGGAAACATGAAACACGCAGCAGAAATGTTGGGAGCAAAAAACGCTGGTCTTATCTGCAGCAAGGGCGGCAGATAGTTGCTTGTATTTGGAACCACATGTTCCTTCACGGTAAAAAACAGTTGGCCGACCAAAATTCATGCGTGGAACAAGGACGGAGTTTGCTAGGCCACTGGTTACAGATTTGCTCTGAAGAAAAATCAGAGTTTGGTTCGCCTTTGCTCCGAAATTTGGCTTGTCTAGTGTGTTGATGATGACATTTCTTATGCGCATGCATTCCAACTTGAATCGATGGATGAGGATCAGCAAAAGATTCCAGTAAAAGTAACGAGCCGTCCCAAATCTGGACACTGTGCAACGGCTAGCTAATGTTATGTGCACGGAAGTTTTGCTTTCAGAAAATGGAAAGAAATGTGCTGACGGATGAGGGCAGTTTCAGTGCAAAAGAATGTCATGGGCCTTACGGGCCAATTCGACATGGTCATTAAAGTTAGTTTTCGGGACAAGAGAGGGTAAAGAAATGCGAATTGTTCGTAGTTTAACAGTAGGATGGTCCAGTAGAACACTATTCATCAGGGTTTAAATCTTGATGTTCATACATTTTTTCGGGATTTTCCCATAATTTATCGGTGTTATGCGTTAAGTGATAAGCGACGTTGTGTTCCCCTCGACACCGAGAATCTCCTGTGGCTAATTTGTTATGAGAGAAAAGTACTACTGACAGATAAGGTAGACGAACATAAGGAGACATGGCATGTGGCTAGCTTTTTTGTTTGGCAAAACATTTGCAATTCGTGTTCAGATGGATTATAAACTTTTTACATATTTAACGAGACGATTCAGACGCGGGCCAAACCATTAATAAGTCACCGGGAGACATGACATGTGACACATATGCCTAGTTTTTTGTTTTAGACAAAATATTCTCAACTTTTTGGCTCCTAAGGTTCAGATCGATTATGAACAAGACGATTTACGATGTCTTTTTTTCTTCTTTTTCCGCCAGGATCCACGCAGGCCAAACGATTGGCATGTGACATATGAAATCAATGATACCAGGTGATACCTCGAGTGTTGTTGCGTGAATTTTTAAATAATGTTTTAAGGTAATGTGGAAGTAGAAATACCAAAGTGAATGCATACGAACATTCAATTGTAAACAACATTACATGTTATTTTATTGAGAGTGAATCATTCTAAAATGATTGATTCTACATGTATTTCAACTGCCGGATTTTGTGGTGTGCTACTCATAAATACGTGTTATTAGCCACACAAAATTGGTTCAAAACTAAATATGAGTCAGTGGATGGTGGCATGGTGTATAGTGGATTTTGGCATGGCGTGTAATAGAGTATGATGTTGCATGTTTGAGAGAAATAGAGCTATGACACTTAGTGGGTTGCTCCTATATGATGATTTGCAGGACAATTGCGTAATATCTTATACTAATCTATACTATAAGGAGCGAAGACAATTGAAAACTTTTCTCACCCAAATAGGACCCGTCTTACCCCTCACGTCAGACCCACCTGTCATATGTTTTTGGAATTGGATAAGGTGGAAGGACTATAAAGTACCAAAAAATCGCAATTTGGAGAGTGTTTCTGCCAAAAACAAATTATTTTTCTCACCTGATGTTCGCATACCCACCCAGCGTACCCACGTCGGGCCCACCCTGTCCACCCGACACTCACATACCCGAGTCGGAGCCACCGTGCCGTGCTGCCACGACGCCCCACGCCGCACCTTGCCCGAGCCACTGTGGTCGCGCCAGCGCGCCTCAGGATCGAATGTCGTCGCCATTGGGGGAGGAGGGGTGAGCGCTGAAGATGGGGAGGAGGGTCATCGACGACGGGAAGAGGGGGGAGGAGCCGGAGATGGGGAGAAGGGTCGCCGCGGCGAGCTACGTCCCGGTGAGGAGGTCCTTCGTCCTGACCTCGAGGTCAAGGCCTGGTGCCTCGCCGGTGCGAGCGGTGGGCCGAAGCGGCGCCTGCGTCCATGGGTGTCGTGCCTCACTCGCCGCCGTCATTTGGGCACAGCCGGCCACCGTGCCGCCTGGACCCATGGCTGGCTCACCGTCGTGGTTCGGGCACCTGAGGAGGTCGCCGCCGTGGATAGAGGAGCCGTATGCGACTTGCAACCTGCTTTACATGTTATCCTAGGAGTAGAATAGCAGATTGAAGATTATGACTTAATGTTTTCTTTTTTTAAAGACGTTGTGACCGGATGTTAGTTGAGATTGAAATGAGATTGCGCTTAAAAATTGAATATGATGAATTGATGATCAATTGTCTTTGTAACACAAGTAACACTGATTTTTTTAGGAAAGTAAAGCATCCGGGAGCATGGAGAAGATTATGAACATTCGGTTAAACTCATTCACTCACAACCATGTTCAGTTTCAGCATTGCTGATCTCAACGCGCCGCCCACCATCAACTGGACCACCATGGTGGGCTCTGTGGCTTACAAGCTGCGATTATCATCGACGATGATGTTTAATTTGCTTTTGCGCGTGCGCCCGCCGCCAGATTCAGTCGTAACCTTCAATCTGCTATTTTGCTCCTCGTATAATTTGCTTCTGCACGTGCGCCCGCCGCCATATTCAGTAATAACCTTCAATATGCTATTTTGCTCCTCGGATAACCTGTAAAGCAGCAGGTTGCAGGTCACGCATGGGCTCCTCGATCCACGGCAGCGACCTGCTCTACATGTGTCCGAACAACAACGGCGAGGCAGCCATGGGCCCATGGCACCGGGTGGCACGGTGGTCGGCAGTGCCCAAACGACGACGGTGAGTGAGGCGCGACACCCATCTATGCAGTGGATGATGACGAGCAAGCGCTAGCACGACGACGACTCTCGCAACATCGACGAGGTGCCGGGTCGCGGGCTCCTTGGACCTTGACGGCACGTCGGTCTAGCGGTCCCTCCCTCGGCAGTGACGGTGCTGCTTGATGGGCTGGATGTCGGCCCATGCTCGTTTTGTACAGCTGATGAGCGTTGGATGGTTGATCAACGTCCCACCACTGAGAATGTCCCTCTTATATAAAATCAACAATGTTAGAGGATCCGGTTTATAGACAAACACGCTCAAGAGAATAGCGAATAGCAACTTGTCACTGAAGGACGCGGAGGTTGGAGTGCATGCATGCAAAAGAAAACAAAATTGATAACGTCAGCCCCATGCAATATTGATTGGAACTAAAAAAATCTATAAATCACAAACCAGACATCAAAATTAAATTCCGATCGCACCATTGGATTTCTGACAATAAAATTTCCAAACAAGATCCTACTTGACTATATTTTGACAAACTTCTTTTTATTCATATTTTTTAATTATGGTTATATATTTTGTTATCGTTAGAACAAAACAAATGAAGTGACAAAACAAATGAGAACAACTGTCAGAACAAGTTTATATGTCATCCCGAACAACAAATGTGGTGTCAGAACAAATCAGAACAAGAGTCAGACACATGTTATTATTATAGACTGACGAGGCCCAGATTGGGGCCCCCTTTGACGGCGAGATTATCTCCCTAAAACAACAAGACAATCCAACACCATTGGCGATGTGAAGGCCAAGATCGACAACATCAAGGCAAAGATTCAGGACAAGGAGGAGAGAAGACCCTGGTCAAGACCCACACTGGCAAGACATCCAATCTTCGGCCAGATGGCTGCATCTCCGACCAGTTCCCCACCAGAGGGATCCCCACGACAAGTCTCCGCCTCGCAAGACAAGTCTCCGCCTCGCACGAGAAGTCCGGCCCCGGCTGGAACGTGGGCCCAGACGCATAGCGCGAGCACCACCACCGACGCGCGTGGAGGAACGAATCCCCGCGTCATGCAGGTACAACAGCTGACAGCCATGCAAGCAGCTCACCCCAACAAGAGCCTTAATACTGGTCTGACCAGCTGCGCGGCCATCACATCGCCATCATCTCTTGCTCTGCCACACGCAAGCTCAGCCCGAGGCACTCAAGAACCCTCTACGACGCGCATGAGCCTAGACTCAGGCTCGGGCGTGGCAAGCTAGGCAAGTACTCGGGCAGACTAAGACAAATGCAAACTACTCGGAGAAGAAGCCAAGCGTCCCAGAATGAACATAACGTCCGGCCACGCGGCGGCTTCCATGACAAAGCATCACGACTCAGCTTCAATGCACCTGACGGACAATGACGTACGACGGGACGTGCCAGCTGCCAAGCACTGTAACTCCTTTTTACTTCCCCCTTGTTCCCCTCCCCTTTGTGACTATGAAAGGAGTGGAGGGCAACAGTTACAAGGGTTAGACCTTCGAAAGACCAAACGTCATTTCAAGGGACTTGGGCTCGATACCCTCTCCCGACCAACTTGTAACCCCTACTATAAGCACTCCTAGCTCGGGAACACGACAACACCACACTGGACGTAGGGTATTACTCCTCAGAGGCCCGAACCAGTCTAAATCTCGTTGTCTCCTGTGCTAACCATCTGAGTCCGACGCATGATCGATATAAATTTACACCCGGCGGTAGAGAACCCCGACATAGACAGAACAAGATATTACTATAGCCAGAACAACTTATTATTATAGCCAGAACAAGTTTGTATGCCATCTCCAACAAAAAAATGTTAGAACAAATGAGAACAACTATTAGAACAAAATCCTATTATAGTAGGAACAATTTTATATGTCATCTCGAACAAAAACAAATGTAGTGTCAGAACAAATCAGAACAAGGGTAAGAACAAGTTGTTATTATAGCCCGAATAAGATACTTATAGTCAGAACAACTTGTTATTATAGCGAGAACAAATTTACATCTCATCTCGAACAATAAAAAAATATTAATGGAGAAAAAATATTAAAATAGAAAGAATATAAGAAATAAAAATAGAAACAAAAAATAAAGTAGAAAATAATAAATAAATAAAAAGAAAATAGAAATAAGAAAAATAAAATAAATAGAATAAAGAGGAAGAAGAATAAAAAGAAAGAAAAATTGAAAGAAAAAATATATTAGAAATGAAATATAAATAAAAAAGAAACAAGAAATAAGAAAAAGAAACAAGAAATAGAAAAGGAAAAATAAATAAAAGAGAAAAGAAAGAAAGAAACAAAAAGAAAAGAAAGAAAAGAAGGAAGAAAAAACCCCGCACCCCAGTCTCGCGGCATACTTCAGTGATGACATGAAGAGATTCTATCACTTAAGCGATGTATAGTATTTCAGCTAGATGTCGGCCCATGCTCATTTTGTACATACGCCCCTGATGACTATTGGATGGTTGATCAACGTCCCACCACTGAGAACATCCCTCTTACATAAAATCAACAATGTTAGAGGATCCGGATTCCCTCTGTTGGGGGGATTCGGAATCAAGCCTTTCGTATACCAAAAATAAAAGAGTGTCTTTAGACGCCCAAATCTCTATGCGAAAGGCCCAGCAGCGAAACCCCAGGAGCCATTGATTCCTTTTCCAATTTTCAGAACTCGTCTTTCGACTGGTACCCTTCGTCGCCAGCGGAGTTGCAAAGTAAGCTCAGAACAATCCAAGGCGATGGGGTCTTAGCCAGGCCGATTGATTTACTCCGCGACGAAACCCCGAGAGCGAATCTCATTCACCCAGGCAATCTCGACCTGGGATTCACTCAGGGGGTTTTGTCGTTTCTGATCCCTAACGGTTTCAAGCTTGAATGTGAATTCCTTGTTTCAGGTGACGAAAGGTGCCAGTCGAAAGGGGAATCTCCAAAAGAGTGAAGGTTCCCTCCCAACAGGCGCACGTGATGAGAGCAAGAAAGGCGCCGCGATTTGCGGCGTGACATCATGAAGCGCCGATTACGTGGAGACCTGATTGGAGACTTCCCAGAAATGGCCTAGCACATTCTATTTCGATCCGTTTTACACAAGGGTGTTATCGGAATGTAAAAAGTCCGTCCACCTCCCTATAAAAGGAGACGGATCGACACTTGTAAAGGGGATCGACTTTTGAGAAATCAACTGTTGAGAAAAGAGCTTTTAGTTGTCCTTGGTTCAGTGTTGTGGTTTTGGTTCTTGAGCTTTTGTTTTCCTTCATTGCTTGTGTGCGAAAGCTTCGGCTGTCGCCCACAACAATTGGCGCCCACCGTTTGTGCTTGGCTCGAGTATCAAACCCAGAATGTCTACAAGGAAGAAGAGAACTACCATCAACTCTACCAAAGGGGCGTCGTCATCCGTGGACGAGGAGCCGAGCCTTTCGGTCCTGCTCACCCAAGGAGAAGCGCTCCCAGAATCCAACCCAGCGCAAGAGGCGGAGCTGGCCAAACTGCGTAAAGAGGCTGAGGAATTGGCCAGAACCAAGAAGAGGCTCCTGGCAATACAACACGAAGCCGAGATCCAAAAACAAAAAGCTGAAATCGCTAGCTTAAAGGAAGAACTGCGCGCTCTTAAAGCAAAGCAATCCTTAAGCTTCAGCCAACCCTCACCTGAATACACAGTTCCCAGCCAGCCTAACTTCAATGAGCGCACTGAGATTTTCACCCAGCCCCCTCCGCACACCACCTTCAGTCGCAACCCTTTCGTGAGCCCTTTTGAATCAGGACCCTCGCACCAGGATGTTCATACCATTCGCACGAGACCGTGGGACCCCAAATCCCCCTTGTCTCAGGAGATTCAGATCACTCCATGGCCACAAACGTACAGGCCAGTTCCACTACACAGATTCTCGGGCCAATCTGACCCAAGGCAATTCCTGATGAGCTATGAAGCCGCCATCCTTTCGGCCGGTGGTGACGACTCTGTACTGGTAAAATCTTTCATCATCGCTGCTGATGACGTGGCAGCACAGTGGTATTCTCTGTTAAGCCCAGGCGTAATTCACGGATGGGACGATCTGAAACAGCGAATCCTCTCAAACTTCCAAGGCTTCCAACGTCCAGAACTTACAGAGAGCGACCTTTTCTCCTGTAAGCAGAAGGACAAGGAGCCTCTCCAAAACTATTTAAGAAGATTCGTACATCTGAGAGCCCAAGCGCCAAATGTCTTGGACGTTGTCGCCATTAATGCTGCAATTGTGGGTTTGAGAGCCGGCCAATTTCGCTCGCACCTCATGCGCGAAAGGCCCAAAACCATCCAGCGCCTATATGAAGAGTTCGAGAAGTATTGTCGCTCAGACAATGACTTTAGAATGTGCATGGAAGAGCAATCCTAGCAGAAAAAGTCTGCGAAAGCCAGTCAAACTAGCGAGAGGGAATGGCCCAATCCCAGAAACACCTCACACACTAATCCTCGGGGCGTTTTCGGCCTGGATGGCAAAAATACCCAGGAGAACCCCAATCCGCAGGCTGATTCACAGAGCCTGGTCCCAAGCCCACCTAGACCCCCTCATTCCAATCAGGGGGGAGGCCGCAGGGGCGGAAGAGGTGGAGGCAGGGGTAGGGGTCGAGGCAGAGGCCAAGGCCACAACGAGAAAAGAAAATGGTATTGCATTTTCCACAAGGAAAACGATGACCATAGCTCAAACTATTGCCCAGATAAGAAAAGGTTCGAAGCCATCCTCGAAGAAGAGAGGAAGGAAAAGGAGAGCGAGTGCCGTAAACCATTCTGCTCCGGCCTGGCAAAATCCCAGTTTTGGGAGAAACTCTTTCGCAAACCCATTCCAGCCACCACAATACCAGCCATCACCTCCCAATTACCCCCAGCCTCCGCCTTGGCAATCACAGACTTTCCAAGCTCAAAACATTGAACGCAGGCCTGTCGAGCAACATCCCATTCCTCCTCCACCCCCCCTACAAAGGTCCCTCAGCTCCGCCACTGCCAGCCAAGCTCGAGGGCCAGAGCGATCCCTTGCCATCCGTCGGCACCATAATGCCTATTTCAGGGGGCTCCGCCCTGGAATTCGAAACCAAGAGGAACGGAAGCACTACTTTCGTGAGGTGCGAAACATTTGTGTGGAGGGGAGAGTTGAAGAAACAAGGTGGTCTCATATCCCGATCACCTTCTCGATCACCTTCTCAGAAGAAGACGTGAGGTTGCAAGGTTTCCCTCACAACGACGCTCTTGTGATAGAAGCAAACATAGCAAGCTGAACTCTGGGGAAATTGTTGGTGGACAATGGCTCATTAGCAGACATTATTTTTGCCGATGCTTTCGACAAGATGGGGCTCAACAGAGATCTGCTGCAACCACCAGATACACCTCTATATGGTTTCGGAGTCATCCATGCACTGGGAAAAGTGGTTCTCCCGGTATCCTTCGGCACAGTTCAAAACGCTAGAATTGAGTATCTATCCTTCGACGTTCTGGAGATGTATTATCCCTACAATGGCATTCTGGGCAGAGGTTTCCTCAACAAGTTCGAGGCAGTCATTCACCAGGCATATCTATGCATCAAAATCCCGGCAACACCAGGGGTCATCACAATGTGGGGCCATCAAAACGACGACCGCAACCTAGAAAGAGGCCGCACCCCAAGTCAGCGAAACGCGCATGCCCTCGACGAAGCAGTCGAGTGCAATGAGGCAGAAAAGCAGCCGAAGGCAGACAAAGAAAAAATTAACATCCAGCAGACTGTGAAACCAAACGAGTCCCATTGGATGCGATGGTCCTCGATCAGACCGTCGTCATCGGCTCCGATCTATCGGCTGACGAGGAAGCAAATTTACTCCTTTTCCTCCAGAAGAACAAAGAAGTGTTCGCATGGTCCGCCAAAGATCTCACAGGTGTTGATCGAAGCTTCATCGAGCACAAATTGAACATCGACCCGTCGGTCAATTCACGTAAACAGAAGTTAAGAAATATGTCCGATGACAAGGTGGTGGCTCTCAAATCAGAGGTCTAGAGGCTGCTTGACGCTACTGTCATCCGCGAAGTCATGTACCCCAAATGGCTGGCCAACACGGTGACGGTCAAGAAAAAGAACGACAAGTGGCGCATGTGCATCGATTTCACTGATCTCAACAAAGCCACACCAAAAGACAATTATCCACTGCCACGAATGGATCAGGTGGTGGATTCTGCGGCCAACGCCGCGATCATGTCCATGTTGGATTGTTTCTCTGGATACCACCAGTGTTGGATGGCGAAGGAGGACGAGGAGAAAACCAGTTTCATTACACCCTTCGGAACCTTCTGCTTTGTTCGTATGCCGGAAGGATTAAAAAATGTCGGCTCAACATTCACCAGAATGACCGGAACAATGTTTAAGCCGCAGATTGGCAAGAACATTCAGGCCTACGTCGATGACCTCATCGTCAAAAGTTCCAACCGGGCCCGTCATGTAAATGATTTGGCTGAGACCTTCGCCAACATGAGGCGGGCCGGCTTGAAGTCAAACCCAGAGAAATGCATGTTCGGGGTCACGAAAGGAAAAATTTTGGGGTGCCTCATTTCCGCCAAAAGAATTGAAGCCAACCCTGACAAGATTAAAGCAATCAGAGAAATGGAGGAGCCCAAGACGAAGAAGGACATTCAGAAACTGAATGGTCGAGTGGCAGCCTTGAACAGATTCATTTGAAGATCTGCAGAGCGAAGCCTTCCATTCTTCAAGGCGCTGAAGGGCAAAGGCGCGATCGAATGGGGCCCTGAGCAAAGCAAGGCTTTCGCCGAGCTCAAAGACTACATCGAAAAGATGGCAATATTATCCCCACCTTCACCGTCGGAGCCACTATTCCTTTACGTGGCCGCCTCAAAGGCCGTGGTCAGCGCTGCTCTGGTCCGAGAGGTCGAGACTGAAAAAGGCAAACTCCAATCCCCGGTCTATTTCGTTTCCGAAGCCCTGGCAGGGTCAAAGCTGCACTACTCAGAGCTAGAGAAAATTGCCTACGCAGTAATCGTGACCACGCGGAAGCTCACGCATTATTTTGAGGCTCACAAAGTCACTGTGCTCACAGATCAACCTCTAAATGATCTGTTCATCAACAAGGAGGCTTCGTCCAGAATCGCCAAATGGGCAACTGAGCTATCAGAGTACACAATAGATTTCGGAAAGAGGTCGGCAATCAAATCCCAAGTATTAGCAGACTTCATCGTAGACTGGACTTCACCTAGCAATGTCACCGCTGACGAAGAGCTAGTGCCAATCTGGGAAATCAGATGTGACGGAGCCTGGGGGCGCAAAGGTGTTGGCATTGCAGCCATTGTCACTTCCCCGACGGGTATCAAGCTAAGATACGCCACGAGGCTGGATTACAAGGACCCATCCGACCGATGCACCAACAATATCACAGAGTACGAAGCCTTACTGTTGGGCCTTCGCAAAGTGAGAGCCCTGGGGGCCACCAACTTCCTAGTCAAGTGCGACGCCAAGGTCATCAAAGACCATGTGGAGAAGGAAAGTGAGGCCAAGGAGCCGGAGCTAATCAAGTATCTCGCGGAGGTGCGCAAAATGGAAAGGCACTTCCGGGGATTCACTGTCGAGCACCTGCCCAGAAAGAACAACGGCGAAGCCGACGAGCTCGCAAAGAAAGCTGCAAGGGGGGAGGCGATGCCTCCAGACGTATTCTTTGAAGTCCTGACCGCCCCGTCCACAAAGCCAGACAAGCAGCCGCTCAGCACAGTCAATGCAATTGCTAGTTTGGACTGGAGAGCTCCCATAATCGCTTTCCTCCGCGGACATTATGAGCCGGTCGAAACCCATGACCTCAAAAGAATGCAGGCGCGGGCCAAGGGCTACATCCTCAAGGACGATGTCCTGTTCAAACTGGGAGTGTGTGCGCCATTACTTAAATGTATCTCTCAAGACCAAGGCATTGAGCTCATGAGGGAGATCCACGGAGGGATGTGCGGCTCGCACATAGCTGCGGGAGCTCTGGCCGGAAAAGCCTTCAGGTAGGGTTTCTATTGGCCAATGGCCATAAAGGATGCGGAGCACATCGTAAAAACTTGCAAGGCCTGCCAGTTTGCAGCAAAGCACCAGCGAAGACCTGGCGCGCCATCGCAACTTATCACGCCTACCTGGCCGCTGCAGCGCTGGGGAATGGACATCGTTGGACCGCTTCCCACTGCCCAGGGCAACTTCAAGTTTGCAGTTGTAGCAGTCGATTACTTCACCAAGTGGATTGAGGCAAGACCTCTCGCTACCATCACCTCAGCAACCATCAGAAAATTCTTTTGGCAGCAAATTATATGCAGATTTGGAGTACCCAAAGAGCTCACTGTCGATAATGGAAAGCAATTCGACTGCAAGATTTCAGGGAGTACTGTCGATCAATTGGAACGAAGCTTTGCTTCGCATCCGTGTATCATCCCCAGTCCAACGGCGCAGTAGAAAGGGCCAATGGGCAAATCTTCTCAGCCATAAAGAAGTGTCTCTTTGAGCAGAAGAAGGGGAAATGGGCGAATGAGCTTTCGAGAGTCATTTGGTCGCATAACACCACAGAATCGAGAACCACTAAATTCACCCCATTCAGGCTGCTGTACGGGGCCGAAGCAATGTGCCCTGAAGAACTCACCAACGAAAGTGCCAGAGTTTTGGCCGGAAGCTCTCGCGAGAGCGAAGAAGTCGACAAAGATCTCATGGAAATTGACAGGCTTGATGCAGTCCAGAATCTGTTGAAATATCAAGAGGAAACCAGAAGATGGAGGAATAAGAAAGTATCCCTCAAAGACATCAAAGTGGGAGATTTTGTCCTAAAAAGAAAGAAGAATGCCGATGCCATAGGCAAGTTCCAGTTTTCTTGGGAGGGACCTTACGTGGTCTCAAGCTCTGTTCGAGATGGGGCCTTTCGTCTCAAAGATGAGGCAGGCGTGGAGTTGCCACATTCGTGGAATGTGGACAACTTGTGTAAGTTTTTTCCGTAGTTCGTTTTCAGTAGGAGCTCTTCGCACGGAACTATAAGTGCGGAGGATTCATCTTAGCTTTACTTTTCCCAGTCTTTACTTTCGCTCATTTTAAATTCAATAACAAGGCGGATACTCTTTTCCTCACATAGGGAGGACTCCACTTTGGAGCGTGAGGTTTTTAATGAGGCAGCCTTGATGTAAAATTTATTTCCAAGTGAATGGAACACTTCCTCCCTAAAGTTTTGTCGTGTTTCTTTCGCATAATTTAAAGTGCTATCTTAAGATAGCCCATCCCAAAAGAGGATGAATTGAAGTGCTATTCCAGAATAGCCCTCTCCGAAAGCGATAGCATCAAAGTGCTACCCATAGGTAGCCCACCCACAAGTGGTGCAATCGAAACGATTCACAAGAATCAACCCTTTAAAGAGCTGTTTTCTCGGCAGCCCGTCCATGAAGGACGTTCTAAAGCGGTTCAACCTCGAACCAAAATAACCCCCTAATAGGGACATCACAATCGCTAACTTTTGCAGAAACGTCGTCGCAGGCGACACCGAACGCCTCAAGGGCGAACCTGCCTCAAAACTAGAAATGAGTACGTGTCGTCAAAAAACAGCTCAAAAGCTGTAAAATTTGACAAGTATAGACAGCCTCTAGTCCTACGACGCGTTCCACACCCAGGCGTCGCATCGCAGGCTAGTCTTCGCTCCTAACGAAAGACCGCAAGGGAAAAACGAGCGAATTTAGCACACAGCGTCACGCAAGGCCTAATAGATCAACAAATTCGAAACCTTATTAATCTGACAATTTCAAGCATCTGACCGAACTGAAATTATCCCCGCTTCCGAAGGGGGGGGAGACGTTTTCTTCCGAAAACAACAAGTCAAAAGCAGCGAGAAGTTCAGTTCGAAACATTCAAAAATCTTAATATGGTAAAGAACTTCGGGCGACGCACTCAGCGCCATGCTCTCGCATTCAGTTTGTCAACCACAAGACATACAAATTTACATCACAACTTTCAAAAGTTTAAGTGGCCACCATGCCATTCTCAGTGTTAGCCTAGCAATCATTCGTGCCGAAGGGGAGCCAGTGCTTCTCCAGTGACGGGATCCACCAGGCCGCCTTCGTCTTGAGGTTCTTCGCGAACAGGGACTCCAGGGATTCCTTGCTCAGCAGCGTCATCGCTTGCTCTCGGTGGCCAATCTCTAGGGGGTCCATAAGGCCCCAGAGTCGCGTCGGGTCCATGCGTCGCACGATGCTCACGAAGCTCCAAAGCCTGTTTCTCCTGCCCAAAATGGAACTATGAGAAGGAAGAAAGCATTAAGCATCATCGCAAATGATCGCTCAAAAGAAATGATTGATCCCAAAGCAAACCGAAAGGGGCTCACCTTCACCAACCGGTCCACGGCTTTCTTTCGAGCGTGCACTCGCCCACTTTTAGCCCAAAAGTTGCGAAGGATAATCTTATTAATTAACTCCACTGTCTTGCTCGGGGCTGGAACCTCATCAGGAGAAGGGAACGCGAAGCCTCGGCTCCCAAAGGCTTTAAAATGATCGCAACCCTGGCCTTCGAGAAGGTGAAGCAACATTTCAGAGCAAGTGGCTACCCCATAATCTCCAATTTTGCTCATAGTGTCGGGCAGGAGTTTCAATTCACTGTGCAACCATTCCACGAAGCTTGAAATATTGTCAGTAATTTTGAAGTCCTGGCTTCGGTTCCAAAACTCTCCAAAGCTCGACGATACTCTGTCACCAAATATGCCCCCCATTGGTGACAATATGCTTCATTTTTCTCCAGAGTATCCTCAAGCTCGCCCTTCACCTTCTTTAGTTCCGCGATAAGATCAGCGTTGACGCTTAAGAGAATGTTCTGTGCGTCGTATTGCGTAACCATGTCCTTCAATTCTTGGCGACACTCTTCATAGCACTTCAAGCTCAGTTCAAGTTCTTTCTTCAAAGCATCTAGGGCTTCCTGCTGCTTAACGCGCTGATTCGCCTGCACACAAGCATCTCGCTTCAATTTCTCATTCTCTTCTTTCAGGCGTCGGTTTTCGTCTTCTAGTAATTTCTGCTTGTCGAGAGAGGTCTTGGCCTCCGCGGTCGCTTTCTCGAAGCCTTTCTGGCAAGCGACGATGCCTCTCGAAAGGTAAGCGCGTACGATTTTCATTAAATCATCAGCACCTAAGTCTTCCAAGGTGCGTTCGAAATCTGCAAAGAGGTTAACAACCATGTTTTTAGCGCGTATCCTTCGCATCATCAACACGACGAAGACACCAAGTTGAAACACCAAAAGCAAAGTGATAAGCGAAGTTTCATACCAGGCTCTCCTAGCATAGATGCGAGACTTGACCTTGAAGCGAAAGGTCCCATTTCGATTTGGGGAGTATCCTTCTCCCGATCTTTAGCGCTCAGGGTGACTAGAGTTTTCGCCGCTAAAGTTGGCACCGTTGACGGTTAAAAGTTGTATCAAAGTTCGTTTGTGACTTGCAAGCGGACAAGTCTCCCGTCGTAGTCAAGGGACCCTTCTTCCCTCGAGTGGTGAACCCAAGGTATCGAATCCGTGGAACAATGTGCAACGCAAGGATTCAATCTAGTAAAGCAAGGTAAAGCTATCTATTGAAGAATCAAATTGCATCTAATCTAAGATATCATAAGGAAAACGAATCTAATCTAATCCACTAAAGAGGTAACAAGAGAAAGCAAGAGATAACCAATCTAGAGAATCTAGATCATGCTTATGTTGTAGCTCCAAACAAGATAGATGAAGATAGCAAAGCGAATCTCATTAAAAGCATCTTTAAATCGTGGCCTTCCCATCCGACTCCGAAAACATCCGCCTTTCGAGACCCCCGTTCGTCACAACGTATCCCTATTCATGCGGGGAGCTTAGGGCGAGTTCGATAGAACAAGTTGAAATCACTTGGCCGGTCCGGTATGCACCTCTAGCCACCGCGGCTACAAGAGCACCCTATGTAATCTAGCTATAGACTAGATCGTAGAAGAAGCAAAACCAAGAAGAAATCAAAATCATCGAGAAGGCACTTGATCGCTAGAAATCGGATTCACTTACAAACTTCACCATGAATGATTACATGAACAAGATCACCACCGGGGCCCTCCCTCGATCTTGATCCTCGCTCCGAGCTCCGACGTGGTCTTCCATGCAAGGTTCCCACGTCGGCCGGGAAACCCTAGACAACTAGCACGACCCTCATCTTCGAGTTGGTGTCCCTCAAGCTTCTCTCGCTCCTCGGCGGCGGAATACGACTTCTTCTCTCGTGGCTCTCGGTCGGGGGACTATAAATAGCCCGATTGGCGGCTAGGGCAAAGGAGGGCGATTTGGGCCCTAAATGGGCTCGGGCCGACCGGACCGGGGCCGGCCGGCCCGGGCCCATTTAGGCCCGGCCCCCGCGGGCTCCTTTGCCCGAGGTCGGTTCCCTTGCTTCCCGGATGCTTCCCCCTTCGCATGTAGGTCCATGTCGTCGGTTTCTCTCCGAATTGGACTCAACTCCTTGTCTTGCAAGATTCGAGACTTTTCCGGTCGTGTCCCCGGAGTCCGTCGTCTTCTCGGATCAAGTCCCCGCTTCTTGGAGTTAATTTTGCTTCATTGCATGACTTGTTCAGGGCTTCAAGATCTTGTCATGAGGTGCTTGATGAACTTATCCCGAAAGTCTTGCATTCAACACTAAATCCCTGCATAAACATTAAACTCCAAAACCGACATGCACGCGTGAACTTGTTATACCACGGGGGTTAGTACCAATGAATAAGATACAAAAGTCATGCCAACACCGAAGGTAAACTCATGGCTAGGTTGACGGAATTTCACCGTCAACATCTCCCCCATGCTTAAACCTTGCTCGTCCTCGAGTAAGCCTTCGATGGATATCATCATTGCCAAACAATGTTTAAACCTTGCACTTGATCATACATGAAAAAAAAACATAATGCTCTCAAAAGTTTAATTCGTTAAAGTTCCATAATGTACTAGCCTTCACCTCTACGGAGGGTAGATTCTTATTAAGCTTATCCCACAAGTATTAATATGCTCACAAAGTTTAAATAGACCTCAGAATTTTTGAAATAAAGAACGAGATAAAGAAAAGCTATACCAAGTTCACAAATTTAAATCATCTTGTATATTGCTCATGAACTCTCATCTCACTTGTCTCTCAAGTCTATATATTCTACTCCTTTCCCTCTCATAACATATATGTGTGGTAGGCTTTATATGGATCTTTGGGAAAGTTTTAGTCCTAACAAGATTTTATAAATGAGGTGTTGTCAAAACAAGACAAGCTTCTCATGGTCTTACCGAGACTCGTCAAAAAGGTCATTGGAAAATAATGTTAAATCAAGGAGGGGAAAGAGAAAAATACACACACTTTTAGATGAGTGGACATGTGCAAATGGCAAAGAGTGATCCCGAGGCACAAAGGAAGTCCTCGTTATCGGATTGCACATGGTTGGAAAATGAGAATGGATCTTTTTATCTTGAAGCCTTGAATGCACTCTTAGAGAACCGGGGAGTTCACTTTACGCACAAATATATTTTTTTTTTCTCTTTCTCATATTTCTCATTTTTTTCTTTCTTTCTTTCTTTCTTTCTTTCTTATATATATATATGTTTTTTTTCTTTCTTCACCTTGGAAGTCACGTACATCGCCGAATTTTTTCTTTCATCATTATATATATTTTTTTAAAAATACTCCCTTTTGAACTCTAAAACTGCACCGTACCTACCTCCTCCCCCATGCTTAGACGATGCTCGTCCTCGAGCAAAGAGGCGAAAAAATATGGTAGGTACCGAAAATAATTTTCCTTGGAGAGATACTTGAAATCTTCAACGTTGGCACCGTCTTGCGATCTTCCTTGAATTGATGATCCATTCTCAACGATAGGTTGTGGTCAAGGGGGTAATCACAAAAGATGATATTTGGTTTAAGGGTGGATATCCGGCGAGGTTTGTGAGATCTCCAATGCGGGGATACACAATGCACGGATAAAAGGCTAGCAAAAAGATAGATACGCAAAAACGAAATGACCAGCTTCTTAGTCTCGGGCCGTAGAAATCATGGCCTGCAATAACTCACTCAAAAATAAATCTTGTACACTAAAGTTTATGCACTCAAATGTATATAAGGCTCGGATAGGTTGAGCAACACACAAGTGATATTTGTGACAAGGTTAGCAATATTTTTGAGCATAAAAAGACATCTTTAATCTATTCATAACTTGAGAGCACATAAAAGATTATGGGTCTTTATTTTAATCATAACCTCCGCTGAAAATTAAGCTAGCATTTAGATAATTTCAGATTTGTATTTTTAAGAGAGCACTAGGTTAAACATGCATAAATCAATTACAAAGATAAACAAAGCGGCAATTATAATCATATATCATCATGGCACAAACCTTGTAACTTTACCAAAGGTAAAAACTTGGTGGTGACATTATTCATGATGAAAATAAACACTAAGATACATGCTGAAAATTAAACTAACACACTTGCTGAAATTTAAATAAAATCTGAAAACACTACGCATACATAGGTGCAAACAAGCTGAAAATTAAAGAAAAGGGGTAAAGGAAAGATAACTAAAGCTCCTCCTCTCTCTAATCTTCCGCCGATGGTTGATATTGATAGTCTTGGTTGTTGTACCCTTACTTGTAATAGGAATGCACCACTCCTCCTATGAATTGTCCGACGGTGCTAGGTGAAGGTGTCAAATCTCATAAGCGAATGTTGCATTACCTTCACCCTTTTGGTTTGCATTGGTTTGGATGGCTGCAATATTTTGCATGTTTCTTGCAGCGTATCCTCCAATGGTGGCCACATTTTGTTGTGGTTGAGGAAGGTGTGCATAGGGCTCCGCAAAGGCTACGTTGGGCACCGCAAAAAAATGGTGGGGGTATGGCTGCACCACTCCCTCATGCTTGCATTAGTACACCACCGTAGTAACTCAGCGGCGCCGGGGTTCCTCCCAATGGTGGGACATAATTTTGTTGTGCACCTCCTTCTTGGGTCGTGAAAAACCTTCTCCTAATCCTTCTCTATTATATATTTTTTTCGCCGGCACAAGAAGTCCTTCCTCTAACCGATCTTCTTCCCCTCAAGAAAAGTCTTAATCTTCAATCCGGAAGGGGCAAACTCACCTAGGCCACTTGTAAGCCTCCTCTCTCATCTTCACTTAAATATTTTCCTTTCTTCCTATATTCCTATGGAAGTCCCGGGTAGGAGATGATTCGGGTTCCTTGTAATAACCGGTTTTAAATAGATAGTCAACATGGAGAGGTAACAACCCGATCTCCCGAATCCGATGTTGCTCACGACACCACCGGTGGATCATAGGTGAGTAGGGTTGATTGGCTGCGAGTAAATCTAATTCAACTCCGTGTTGGTTATCTATGTCTCTCTTATTCTCCCAAAAATCCACTTGCACAAAAGTGACACACTTGGATAATGGGTTCCGGATAGTATTTTTTTCCGTTGATGGTCTCTTCCCGTGATCATACTCCAAAAGCCTTCCCATGTGCCTTCATGCACATACTTGTTCCGAGCTCCCTTTTGAAAGTAGGAGACACTCGCCCATGGGTCTACGATACTATACATGCAATCGTTTCGAACATGAAAACCAATCTGATCTATCGGGGATTGTGTTGAATGGATCCAAGGAAGCATTGAGGCCTATACTCCCTTTACGGCATGGTTGCTAGCCTTAAGCATTAAAGTATTTTCAGCACAATATGATAGATAGATAATCCAACAAAGTGTGATTACATCTCAAGATCGATTGCAACCTATGGATGAAAGGAGATTACCCCATCAAAGTGCTAGAAATAGCATCGTTGATCAAGGTTACCCTTCCGACGGTGTCTTCCTTCTTCTCCACTTGTGGGCTCCCTCCAACGGAATGAGAGACTCAGCACTCCTTCATCAAGGGTATGCGCCATGGTCATGAAAATTTCCGAGGCGAATTTCTCGTGGGTGTTTGCCGACACTCCGTTAGAGAATTGCACCGGTGTCCCGTGTGAAACCCAATATGTGGAGAGCTTGGTCGTCGGTGTCGACGTTCGCTACAAGCCTCTACTTAAGCGAGCGAGCTTCTTCTCCTCCTCCGTCATGATGACATACCCCTCGGAATACCGCGGAGCATAAGGAGGTGGAGCGGATGATCGTGTCAAGTGGTGAGGTTGGACGGGCGGCTCCTCCATATGTTATTGAAGTTTGGTAAACCTAATAAACGAGTTTTGTGTGGCCCTCATGCCACCAAGGAGAAGAGTGGTTCCTCCTCAGTGGTGCCGTGTCCTCCCCCATACTCCAAGGAGACTCGGAAACCGAGCGCCTCCTCGAAGAGGTTGTCGATGATGGCTTAGACGACGATGATCCCTTCTTCTTCGGTGAAAAGACTTGTAGTTTTCTTCCATGATTGCAGCACTCTCCCTCACAAATAAATATCCGGGGTTTTCACCCGGTAACAAGGTACACAAATATTATTTTGGAGTCCGGACTTTGAGTGGATTAAGGATGTGATTTGTTGCACGAAACAAACGCGGTGGATGGCTAAGTCTAAGGTGATTCCGGCCTACAAACTAGAGCACACGAACAAAGAGTTGGATGAAAGACTTACCTCTCTCCTCCTCTTGGCTCGGTTCTTCTCTAGTGCATTCATGTTGCTTCGTGATCGCGTACACCTTCCAAACGTTCCCGTCCACTCCTTCGCTTGCACTATTGCTCCTTCCACTTGATGTTTTTGCTTGATTCACTTCCATACTCCCTTGCCTCACATGCATCCATGATATTCCTACAAAACAAAGCCTTGGCTGCCCCCCATGCTTGTACTTTGCATGTGGTTTAAATATGTTGGAGGGGCATCCCGTGATGTATCATGGTGCATGCATGGTTAGGTTAACTAGATTGCCTCCCTTTAAGGCTAAACACTCCTCTAATTTCGAAATTTAAAAATATTTTTCAGAGCCATGCAAGAGCTCGAACATAATTTTAGAGAAGTTTTTAAACCATTAAAAACAAATGCAAGTCAAAAATATTTTTTATTACGTCGATTTCGGTCTCACCGCGTACGGCTTTGCCTTCATTGGTTGAGAGCAAGCTTTTCCCGGCTTGATTATGGGGGCATAGGTTTAGGTCCTAATTTTGATTAGATGAGAGAGATTTTGAATGAAATAAAATTAAGTGAGGCTTAGAAAAATTCTAATCTTAGAGAAACCAAGGATATGGATTTTTAAACCAACCAAAAATCAAGTTTCGGGTTCACGCGAGTCCTACCACATGCTGAAATTTAAATAACATCTAGATACAAGTCGTGGCTCTACTCATGTGTTTTTGGCATGAAAAACAAGTCAACCTCAGCACCATAATGAGGGTGAAAGGTTGATTAAGGTTCTGAAATTTTTTTTGGTTGCGGTTTCTCGAAAAAGAAGCAAACAATCACATAGGATGGTTCATGTAAAGGGTTTATGATCAAGCAAAATATTCAACCAAGAATTATGTCTCTAATATTGTTCAACCATTCTAAGTCTAAGGTTTTGCGTAGTAAAATTCAAAACTGAATTAAATTTAAAAAGACTTGAAAAACCCGGAATCGGGTTGTCCTCCCGTAGCTTATTCTTGACTCGACGAAACGGGTTGCCTCCCGCCTAGCGCTTCGTTTATAGTCCATGGCTAGACTTCTTCACTTGATTACTCCGGATCAACGCTCTTTGCGGGCGTTGCAATCTTGGGTACCCACTTTGGCTTAGTCATTTTTTTTGGTCTTCACGAGTCGGCTTTGTCCTTTGGTCTTGACGGATGCAACATCTTCCTTGTGGCTCGGCATCTCGAACTCCGGTCCTTCGGTCGTGATCTTCATGGTCTCTTAGTGTGATCCTTCATCTCTCCCGAATGAGTTTGAGTAGCCTTCGCCGTCTTGGGACCTTGGAGTTGTCTCGGATATTCTTCTTTGTCACCAATCGGTTGTCCCAAGCAAGTTGTCCCACTTGCGTCTCTAACATCTTCATCACGATGAACACCCCGCATGTGGATCTTGCCTTGGCAGCCTTTAGGTGTTGAGCTTCTTTCTCCATCTCCATCTTCTCCATCCTCCTCTTGATTTGAACGGCCTTCCGGCGTCTTGACTTGGAGGAGGTGATTCCCTTGGAGATTTTGATGGTCCTTCGAGCTTGTGTTGCACGTCACCTTTGCCTCGTAAAGTTTTCCCGGATCATCCACAAAAAAGTTTGGGTTTCTTGGAGAGGTAGCCAACCATCTCCGGTTAGGGTTAGTAATAAAACAAAAATCTAAAAAGAAAAGAAAAATTAGGGTTAATCAAAACTAGATTAGATTGATAATTTTTTTTCTTTTTGAGGATGATCAAACATAAGAGATGCAAAAGAAAATCAAAAGAAAAAACTCGAAAGATAAGCGATACTAGATCGGATCTTGATTGCTTGTTCCCCGGCAACGGCGCCAGAAAAAGGGGCTTGTTGACGGTTAAAAGTTGTATCAAAGTTCGTTTGTGACTTGCAAGCGGACAAGTCTCCCGTCGTAGTCAAGGGACCCTTCTTCCCTCGAGTGGTGAACCCAAGGTATCGAATCCGTGGAACAATGTGCAACGCAAGGATTCAATCTAGTAAAGCAAGGTAAAGCTATCTATTGAAGAATCAAATTGCATCTAATCTAAGATATCATAAGGAAAACGAATCTAATCTAATCCACTAAAGAGGTAACAAGAGAAAGCAAGAGATAACCAATCTAGAGAATCTAGATCATGCTTATGTTGTAGCTCCAAACAAGATAGATGAAGATAGCAAAGCGAATCTCATTAAAAGCATCTTTAAATCGTGGCCTTCCCATCCGACTCCGAAAACATCCGCCTTTCGAGACCCCCGTTCGTCACAACGTATCCCTATTCATGCGGGGAGCTTAGGGCGAGTTCGATAGAACAAGTTGAAATCACTTGGCCGGTCCGTATGCACCTCTAGCCACCGCGGCTACAAGAGCACCCTATGTAATCTAGCTATAGACTAGATCGTAGAAGAAGCAAAACCAAGAAGAAATCAAAATCATCGAGAAGGCACTTGATCGCTAGAAATCGGATTCACTTACAAACTTCACCATGAATGATTACATGAACAAGATCACCACCGGGGCCCTCCCTCGATCTTGATCCTCGCTCCGAGCTCCGACGTGGTCTTCCATGCAAGGTTCCCACGTCGGCCGGGGAAACCCTAGACAACTAGCACGACCCTCATCTTCGAGTTGGTGTCCCTCAAGCTTCTCTCGCTCCTCGGCGGCGGAATACGACTTCTTCTCTCGCGTGGCTCTCGGTCGGGGGGACTATAAATAGCCCGATTGGCGGCTAGGGCAAAGGAGGGCGGATTTGGGCCCTAAATGGGCTCCGGGCCGACCGGACCGGGCCGGCCGCCCGGGCCCATTTAGGCCCGGCCCCGCGGGCTCCTTTGCCCGAGGTCGGTTCCCTTGCTTCTCGGATGCTTCCCCCTTCGCATGTAGGTCCATGTCGTCGGTTTCTCTCCGAATTGGACTCAACTCCTTGTCTTGCAAGATTCGAAGCACTTTTCTGGTCAGGTCCCTGGAGTCTGTCGTCTTCTCGGATCAAGTCCCCGGCTTCTTGGAGTTAATTTTGCTTCATTGCATGACTTGTTCAGGGCTTCAAGATCTTGTCATGAGGTGCTTGATGAACTTATCCCGAAAGTCTTGCATTCAACACTAAATCCCTGCATAAACATTAAACTCCAAAACCGACATGCACGCGTGAACTTGTTATACCACGGGGGTTAGTACCAATGAATAAGATACAAAAGTCATGCCAACACCGAAGGTAAACTCATGGCTAGGTTGACGGAATTTCACCGTCAACGGGCACGAAAACGAGAAGTATAAGCAAACGAAATGCACGATAGAGAGGAAGGACACGAAAACCCATCTCTGAGTAAAAGCATCATACCATCGTCTTCAGGTTGGAGGCTTTCGGGCGTTGTTGTCAACCCCGGCACGACAGCATCAGTAGGCTTCCCCGTCACCGGGTCAAAATCATTCGACACCGGCGGAGGCGAACGAGACGCGTGCGCCGCGGAATTATCAGCTTCCGGAGCATCCAGGTCAATCGGACCCTGAGCCTTCGCACCCGAGCTTTCGCCTAAATTCACCGCAGCAACCATTGAATCGCATTGGGGCTGCGGAAGGGGTGCATCTGGAGTTTTTTCCACCCGAGTGGTGTCGTCGTCAATATAGCAAAGAGATTCTGATTCATCTACGACATCTACAAGGCCGGCCACACGCTCTTTCGGGGCTGCGTCGGCCATGACAATCTCTTTCTGAATCAGTTCAGCCACACGCTTGCCCCTGGCCTCGCGCGCCTCCAACTCCTCTGCATCAGCTAGGCCCGCTGGCAACGGCTCCTCCGCCAATCTCCGTGCCGACCCTTTCGGAGGATAGTTGGTACAGGGTTGAATCTGAGGCGACAGCGGGGTGTCAGTACCATCGTCAGTCTCTGCGATTGGGTCAATCCGCGCCCTCTTTCCGGAAGCCTCACCATCATCAGGCATTTTCTCTTTGACCGCAATCTGTTTCACCCTATCTGTGGTTTCCAAGGGCCTCTTCTTCAAGGCTTGTCTCTTGTCCACCTCACCGGAGATGGCGGGGTCATGTGTCTTCTTTTTCTCTCTCTCGGCTGTGGCCACCTTCGCTGCCTCAGCCTTGCGGCGAGCCAAAGTTTCATTAACTTTCAACAGCTTATTAGATTTTTCTGCAAGCGGTGGCAGGGTAGCTTTAGCAGCATCCGCCTTTCGCTTGGCCAAGATGTCTTGGGCTTTGGTATTCTTCACAACACTATCGACAACTGCAATAGTTTTGCCTGGCTTGGTCTTTCGAGAGGTCTAGACGACTTCAGAACCAATATTGTCCGGTGGCTGCATTTTCTTGCCGGCCGTCGGAGGCACCGGTCGAAGGGAATATGTAACACCCATATCGTCAAAAACTCGATTGACACGGCCTTGATGCTTCAAAATTCTATGGGCACATTCCCACTCCTTATGGGTAAAGTTCACTATCATTTGCACAACTTTCCTTTCTACTTCAGCCACAATCTCCTCGTCAGACATGTCCGCGGGCCGCTTGACATTGAATATGGGACTTCGCACATTGTCGTCCAGCCCTGACAGCCACTGCATTTTAAATGCCCACGACCCCCATCGGGACTGGCACGGCCAGACGTCGGCAGACACGAATTCCTCAAGGGCGTCGCGAGTAGTGATCACGCGTGTCGCCTGGTAAAATGCGGCCGTGCTTGCTGAAGATCGGCTAGCCTTCGTCAGCTCTGGCGACAGTTCAACGACCATACGGCTCGCCAGGTCGAACGTTGTCACCTCCTCTTGCTTTGAGTTTCGCCCTATCACGGCGATGGGAGCATAAAACCAATATGAAGTCCACCGGTTAGCCTACTTGTTCTTGTACGCTGGGGCTAATTCCACCGGAGCATGATTCTTGGCTAGACGACGGGTCTGGAAGGTACATCAGCCATACTGAGCCTCCTTTTCTTCGTCATCAACTCTTACAAGCCTCCTCGCCCAGTGAATCTCAAAGTGACGAACGAAGGTCTCGACATCATTGTCCCCAGCAAAGGTCCGGCATGCCCACAGAAATTTCAGCACTTGCGGGATAGAGTTGGGCGTCAGTTGATGGATCTGAACATCGTAAGCCGCCAGGATGTCCGCAAACCTCTTGGACACCGGCAACCGAAGCCCTGCGGTGAAAAAATCCCGAAAGACCACGCTTTCATTTTTGCGGGGTTTCGGCGTGGTTTCTTTCCCAGGTAATCGGCAGATTCCGGGCTCGAAGCAGCCCTCCAACCGCAGTGCATCCAAATCCGCCTGAGTCATCAAAGATCGACCAATGTAACAGGTCCGGGCTTTCGCCCCAGCCGGATTCTCTTCAGACCCTTCCACAGCTGCATCAATCTCCCCTCCTATCTCGCCTTCCTCCACGTTGATAAGCGCACGCTTTCCAACATCTGTGTCGCTAGGCATTATTTCGACATAATTTCCACCAACCGAACCGCTATTCCCATCGATACTAGAGGAAGACGAGGTACTACCACTCTCGCGAGAGCTGGCAGACCAATCCAAACCAGAAATCTTACCAGATTCCGAGCTATACGTTGAGGTGGAAGATGTCGCGGCAGCCTCCGTAGCTTCCGGCGCCGCCTGCTTCCCGCAATTTGACGATGACCCTTCGTCCTCCATAATCTTGTCAGGGTGCCTGACGCAAATTGCTCGATTCCCTTAGAAACGTGAACTTAAGCGCACAACGCCGGAAACTGAAAAACGAAAATGTGTACTCGAAGCAGAAGGAAAACTAACCTCTCAAACCGACTGGGGCTTCCGCTGAAGCGATTCGCCGGAGGCAAAGGCAGGAACAACAAATGAAAAAAATCGCAAGACAGAAGCGAGGTTGGAAATGCCAGTAGGGGTGCAGCGGCGTCGGCCCCCGTCTATTTATAGGCAGTAAACTGTAACGGTTGAAAATTTCGAACCCAGCGGTAAAAAGCAGCGCCTCGAGGGCACTTCAGGTATTTCCAGCGAGGTCCCCGGGAACCTCCGCCTAGGAAGACGTTTTCTCCCGCCTCGATTCTCGATCCCCGGGTTTCGCTGGCTCAGGATTGCACCGAGGCAAACGCTTCGCCATCGAGGGGCTTCTGTTGGGGGGATTCGGAATCAAGCCTTTCGTATACCAAAAATAAAAGAGTGTCTTTAGACGCCCAAATCTCTATGCGAAAGGCCCAGCGGCGAAACCCCAGGAGCCATTGATTCCTTTTCCAATTTTCAGAACTCGTCTTTCGACTGGTACCCTTCGTCGCCAGCGGAGTTGCAAAGTAAGCTCAGAACAATCCAAGGCGATGGGGTCTTAGCCAGGCCGATTGATTTACTCCGCGACGAAACCCCGAGAGCGAATCTCATTCACCCAGGCAATCTCGACCTAGGATTCGCTCAGGGGGTTTCGTCGTTTCTAATCCCTAACGGTTTCAAGCTTGAATGTGAATTCCTTGTTTCAGGTGACGAAAGGTGCCAGGCGAAAGGGGAATCTCCAAAAGAGTGAAGGTTCCCTCCCAACAGGCGCACGTGATGAGAGCAAGAAAGGCGCCGCGATTTGCGGCGTGACATCATGAAGCGCCGATTACGTGGAGACCTGATTGGAGACTTCCCAGAAATAGCCTAGCACATTCTGTTTCGATCCGTTTTACACAAGGGTGTTATCGGAATGTAAAAAGTCCGTCCACCTCCCTATAAAAGGAGACGGATCGGCACTTGTAAAGGGGATCGACTTTTGAGAAATCAACTGTTGAGAAAAGAGCTTTTAGTTGTCCTTTGTTCAGTGTTGTGGTTTTGGTTCTTGAGGTTTTGTTTTCCTTCATTGCTTGTGTGCGAAAGCTTCGGCTGTCGCCCACAACACCCTCCAACGTGCGTGAGTGGGCTAGCGAAGATGCACCCGACGAGAATCAAAATCGAGTTGTCAAGCTCCACTCTAACTGAGCTACTCAACATGGATCAACCCTCAGAGCTTGTGCTCCTTCAATCACTATGGTTTATTCCTCGTATCCAGATTAATTAATGACTTTTCGAGTGCTCCTTCAATCACTATGGTTTATTCTTCGTATCCAGATTAATTAATGACTTTTCGAGTCTAGAGAGGAGTAGCGATGGAAATTGGGAAAACTAAATTATTCTTATACAACGGAAAAATAAATCGCTGTTTTCTCCATTGATAACACCAACTAGAAGTGAAATTGTTGACATTTCAGATGGTTGAGTACAATAGGATTATCAAATAAAATTAATGGATGTAAAGACACAGATTTCTTTTATGCACGTTGCAACTACTAGAGACATGCTTAGCTTCCTCTACTTGACAAGACAGACTAGCTTGCTAAGCCGTAAAGCATGTGTCATTGTCTCTGTATATAAATTTTTCCCTTCATTTGTGACTATGAATATAAGTTTGGTTCGTTCCATTTCCAGTCCATCACAATTCAGTAAGTTGCTTTACGAATACGTGCGACACACGTGAGTGCACCTTACTAGTAATCATCAAAGGAAACTTACAATTGAAAGGGCAAGGCCGGCCATAACTAAACAATGCCCGTTGTGTGGTTCTTACACATGCCAATTGAATTGGGCTGATGGTAATTGCGCTGCATTTATGGCTACGTGTAGAAAACAGTATCCATCTGCGATTGGGTTTGTAGTCCAATGGTAGGACGGTACAGTGGGACGCTACCCACCATGGTTCAAATCTTCCTGGATTTTCCAGGATTTACCGGCGTTATGCGTTAGGTGGTAAGCGACGTCCCCGTTGATGACGAGGCGCCATTGGTGACTTTGGGAATCTCCAAATCTGCCGGTGCTCAGTCCTTCGGAGGTGCTCATGGGGTAGGTTTTGCGTACGTGTAATCATAGGGGTGAGTGTGCGTGTATGTTGTGAGCGTCTGCGTTGTACCGTGTCACTCAAAAAAAGAAAAAAATAAAACAATATCCATCTTCTAAGAAAATACATATCCTCGTACACGAGTAGTGCTACAGTAGAAGAATGATTAAGATACTACCCCCTCCGTCTCTAAATATAAGCATTCTTCGATTTCCGTGCTGCACGTTTGACCATTCGTCTTATTCAAAAAAATTGTGAAAATGCAAAAATAATTATGATAAACTTAAAATATAGATGATGGTAAAACATGTCATAACAAAACAAATAAAATTTTCATAATTTTTTAATAAGACAAATGATCAAACGCGATCAACAAAAGTCAACAAATGCTTACATTTAGGGACGTATGATATAGTTATTATAGCAGACGGGTAATCAAGACGAGATAATGCTAGTAGACGGATGATTAAAATCAGGTACTCCCTCTGTTCCAAAAAGAATGTCATTCTAGGAATTTTAGGACGGATTATTAAAAGGTCAAATGATCTCGATTGCCCCTATTTATTTGCCATATTAGGTGCTAATTGATTGTTGCATGCCTACATGCATATGCAAACATGCTAAATTAAGTAAAACGTAATTATCTTTGGGACAAATTTTAAATTCTGAAACGTCATTAATTCTGGGACGAGGGAGTAGAGCCGTAGAGGACACGAGCTGCAATAACAGATTGTGGGAGTTGGGATCAGGCTAATGTTTGCACGGAAGTTTTGGTTTCCCAGAGATGTAAAGAAATGTACTGACGATAGTTCCAGTCGCAACCTGAATCCGCACCAATTTCATAATTTTCTTTTGCATGTCGATATCAGTCAGATACTCCGTTCGTTCCAAATTATGGGTTATTTTGACTTTTCTGAATTAAATTAGAAAAGTCAGAAAAAACATCTACAAATTGGAACGGAGAGAGTAATCGATACTCGTACTTACCAAAAGACAAAAGCGCCAATACCCCACCACTAAGATTATGGTAACACATTGATCACGCGTGATCTGAATGTAGCATTCACAATTCTACAGGCTCCAACCAAATGTAGAGATGTGCATTAGTATTCCACCCCGCTTTTTGGCTTGAGCCCATCAAACATTTGGGGTTATTTGGTTTCAGGCCATTACTATTTCTCAGAGTTGGAGAAACGCCACTACTATTCACGTATTTTGAAATTTGCCATTATAAGTTTTGACTTCTCTCAAATATGCCACAGAATACGTATGAAGACGACTCGAGCCCAGCCGCAGGCGTATACGAGGACGTACATCTCATTGTATTTGCGCTTCCTCTCAATTACATGTGGGACCCACCTGTCAACATCATCTTCTTCCTCTCATGGGACTCCACCTTCTTTTTGGGCTCTGTGCAATTAAGCACGTCCAGCGGGGAGGAGGAAGAGGACGGGGAGCCGAGCCCCGCGCCGGCTCCACCGCTCCGCGCGCCGGCGAGCGGGTCCCGTGCGTTGGAGTACTCGAGGCTCGCCGGGGCCGACGACGCGCTCTTGCCGGCGGACGCCGCCGCCTTCGCCATGACCTCGGTGCCATCGCCGCCGGCCGTGGATGGCGAGCCGCCCGCGACGACCCTCTCGCTCGCGCCACCGGCGCCACGAGAGCGCGAACATTTCGACCGTCGTGGCCGCGAGCACTAGCGAGCCACGGCGACGACGGCCCACGACCGCGAGCGCCTTGGTTGACGAGCCACACCCGCGGCCGCCGCCGTCGGGGACGTGGCTCGTGGTGAGATGCCGGCGCCGAAGGGTTGCCGCCCGTCCGGGTCGATGAGGTCCGCCGGGGTGCACGAGCGGAGCGCCGGCAGCCCGACGCCGCGCAGGTGTCGTTCCCGTACTGGAAGCCAGCCTGCAACATGGCCGCCAGTTCTTTGGACGAAGCAGGCAGAGAGAGAATCAATTAGGATTATTCTATCCATTAAAAATTGATGTAGCCGGACGATCCGTGAAGGCGGCGGCGGCGGCCTCGAGGGTGGGTTGGGACAGAGGAGCAGGCGGTGTCGGCCTCGAGGGCGGGTTGGGGGCAGAGGAGCAGGCGTCCGGGGTGATCTGCGAGCAGGAGTGGCATGCGCCGCCGTGCGGGGAGGGGTGCCACGAGAGGAAGAAGATGATGTTGACAGATGGGGCCCGCATGTCATTGAGGGGAAGCGCAAAGACAATGAGATGTACGTTTTTGTATACACCTGCAGCTGTGCCCGATGTTGGGGAATTCAGGAAAACCCGTCACCCTCGAAACGTTGAGTTTAACAAAGTTCTCGAAGCATGTTTTTCAGGAGCAGGGAGTTCACGATTCTCGGAAGCCCGGAACCTGTGAAGCCTCGAATTCGCGAATGTGCAAAGTTCGGGAATCTTGATTCGGTGAAGAGGTGGAGTCACGAACATGCGGAAGCCCGGAATCTCAAACTGTCGATGGCCTTATCTTCGGAGAACGGCCGATTCGGGAAACTGTTGAAGACCCTATTCGGGAGTCAGGCGCGTGGACATGCGCGAACCGGCTGTGAAGCGAAGGCCAATTCTGGAAACTATTGAAGACCCTGTTCGGGAGTTTCATGCGAAGACATTCACGAACCAGGAGAGAAGCAAAGTCAAAGTTGTAGTCCCAAAAAGTCCGGGTTTAGAGTGTTAACTAGTGGCAGATTTGTAAATATGTTAGATGAAAAAGACAATCCTGTATGCGCTCACACTAGGAATATTCTCTGAGGCTAAGGGTGTTATCGGTATGTAAAAGTCCATTCGTCTCCCTATAAAAGGGGGCGCAAGGGCACGTGTAAACGGATTCAGACTTTTTAGAACTTGTGCTACTTGCAGAGGGAATCTCAGTCTCTTTGCGCTCTCACTTTGAACTTGAACGTGCTAAGAACTCTCACTTGTGTTTGGGTAGTCATCCGAATTTTTCGGGTAACCCCCCCAACATTGGCGCCCACCGTGTTCCAGCCGAAAAGAAGCTCACGATGCCACCTCAAAAGAAATCCAAGAAGAATGCTCCAGCACAGGCAAACCGGGATGATCGCCTTCCTACCCAAGGGAATGAAACCTCGTTTGTTCCTGAATCCTCGAACATAACAGACCAAGAACGAAGAGAAAAGCTCGAAGCCCTCATGAAGGCAAGAGCAGAAAAGACAGCTCACACCCAAGAACAACCTGCTGAACAGCAAGAGTTCGAGAATGTGGATGATGACGATGATTCCATAGACAGAGAGCTAGCCATGGTTCAGCAAAAGATACAGCAGCTACAGAAAGACAAAGAAAAGTTCGCAGCTCAGTTGCAGGCGAAGAGAAAAATCTCCGAAAAGCTAGAGCAGCTGAACAAAGCAAAAGAGCAGATACAAGCAATACAAAAAGAAATTGACGAAATAAAAGAACAAGAGAACAGCTCCCTGTGGCAAGAGTCACCGCATCAGAACCCTGCGCCTGCAAGAGAATCCCCGAAAGAAAACTTCTTCGCGGGAAGCGGAGTCTCACACTTTGTGGATTCTGAATCGCCGCTGTCAATAGGGCTGCAAACAGCACCTTGGCCGCCGAAGTTCAAGCTCGTCTCTCTTCCCAAGTACAACGGCTTCGGAAACTCCGAGCGGTTTCTCATGAGATACGAGTCACCGTGAACTCGGCAGGAGGAGATGATGTCGCGCTGGCCAAATCCTTCATCATAGCTTGCGAAGGACCGATCTGAATTGGTACTCACCGTCGCCTCTCCACACTCAATCTACAGCTGGGTAGATCTCAAGACAAAGATCATGCAAGCGTTTCAGATGTTCCATGACACGACAGCCAAAGCCTCATATTTGTATAACTGCAAGCAAAAGGACAGAGAACCACTACGGAACTTCGTGAGAAGGTTCATGCAACAGAGGTCTCAGATCCCCGACGCTGATGACAAGACAACGATCAAGGCACTGATCAAAGGTCTCACCCTAGGGCCAACAGCTTCTCACCTCACAAGAAAGAAGCCTGAGACAGTTGAGGAACTATTTCGAGAATTGGAAGATTACATTCTGTCTGATGACGACCACCGCAAGAGGGTAGCCGAACGAAACGAGGCAAGACAGGGCAACAGAGATATGACCTGGCGGGCACCACCCCAGCATCCGCGAAATGTAAATAATGTTGGAAACTCTCAGCCACAACAAGACAGCAGGCCAAACACCAGGGGAGGATTCAATCCCAGAGGAAGAGGGAGAGGTAGAAGACCCTCAGGACTCACGAACCACAACCCAAAAGACCCTCACTTCTATTGCCAGTATCATGGGAGAGGCCACAGCACCGAAGGGTGCCCAGAAACAAAGCAGAACATGGCAAGAATTCAGCAAGAGAAAGCACTAATGAGCATTGCATCCTCCATGCCAAGTCAGTTTCGTCCGAACTTCTGGCAGCCGCAATTCGCGAATCCACAGTCGAGCTCTGTCTCAGTTCAGCAATTTCCACAACCACAATCAGCATGGCAGCCATCGCAGCAATTTTTCCCTCAGTCGCAAGCGATACGATCAATCCAAAGAACAACAACCCATTCGGGAAATCTTGCCACCGCCCCCAGAAAGTTCGTCAAGGCCTCAGTCAAGTTCGGGACCTCAGAACTCTAAGGCATTGCCATCGTTCGGGACTATCATGCCAATCACGGGTGGATCTGCTATGGAATTCGAAACCAAGAAGCGGAGAAGCAATTACTTCAGATCTGTGAACACCATCATCAATGATGGCCCAGCTGCGCGCCCGGAGTGGGCAAAGGTGCCAATTACCTTTACAGAAGAAGATTTCTGGCTAAAATCTGCGATTCATAATGACGCCATGGTCATTGAGGTCAATATTGCTGGGTGGGTCATAAGAAAAGTCCTAGTTGACAACGGGAGTTCGGCGGATATCCTGTTCCTGAAAACATTCGAGAAAATGAATCTGAGTCAGCATATGTTGGACCCACCAGAGTACCCATTACAGGGATTCAGAGGAAAGCCCATCAAGCCGGTGGGAAAAATATCACTCCCAGTTTCTTTCAGAGATCTCGAGAATGCTAGAACGGAGAGCCTCACCTTCGATGTAGTTGACATATATTACCCGTACCTCGCGATCTTCGGCAGAGGTTTCATGAACAAGTTTGATGATGTCATAAGACAACAATTCCTATGCATGAAGATGCCTGCGCCCAAAGGGGTCATCACGGTGTTCGGTAATCAGCAGGAGGCCAGGAACATAGAAAAAGGCCACACGCCCGGCCAAACAAATGTGTACCAGCTGAAAGCAGCTGATGAGAAGAAGGAAACCTATGAAGAGCCTAAGCGGGACAAAGAGAAAAATGAGATAGCCGCGAGAAGATGAAACAAAGAAAGTGTATTTGGATGACATGCCCGACAGAGCGGTCATAATAGGGGCGAACCTCGGCGCGAAGAGGACAATGAACTCATACGATTCCCGAACGAAACAAGGATGTTTTCGCATGGTCGGCTAAGGACTTGCAAGGTGTTGACGGGGATATAATCGAACATGCCCCGGAAACGGATGACAAAATACCACCCAAGAAGCATAAACTTCGGAAAATGTCCGACGAAAAAGTCAAAGCAAAGGGAAGCGAAGTTCGAGGGTTGCGGGATGCCCAAGTAATCGAGAGGTCAAGTACCCGGTCACGGCTAGCCAACACTGTGCCAGTTAAGAAAAAAACGGAAAATGGAGAATGTGTGTGGACTTCACCGATTTGAACAAGGCATGCAAGAAGGACGATTTTCCCTTGGAAAGGGTAGACAAAATCGTGGATGATGCAGCCAACAGTGAGATGCTTTCGCTTCTAGATATGTTCTCTGGGTATCATCAAATCAGGGTTCGCAAAGAGGACGAAGAGAAGACAAGTTTCATCACTCCTTTTGGAACATTTTGTTTCGTGAGAATGCCAGAGGGGCTGAAGAATGCAGGATGCACGTTTTCGAGAATGATAGCTATAGTACTGCATCAGCAGATTCGGAGAAACATTTTGGCATATGTGGATGACATAGTTGTCAAAAGTGTTCAGAGGAGAGACCATATCAGTGATCTGGCAGAAACATTCGCGAACATGAGGGCAGCAAATTTAAAGCTAAATCCGGAAAAATGTGTGTTCGGCATTCACAAGGGGAAGGTTCTTGGATGCCTAGTTTCAACGAAAGGCATAGAGGCAAACCCTGACAAAATAAAGGCTCTGGTGGAAATGCAAGAACCAATCTCAGTGAAAGATGTTCAGAAGTTGACAAGGAGAGTGGCTGCCCTCAACAGATTTATTCCCAGAGCCGCAGAAAGAAGTTTACCGTTCTTCCAAGTCCTCAGAAGTGCCAAGAAATTCCAGTGGTCCGAACCTCAGAAGCAGGCCTTTCGCGAACTGAAGGATTACTTGTCCACCATGACCAAACTCGTCCTCCCGAACCAAAATCGCCGCTTCGCCGTATGTGTCCGCATCAAATTTGGCGAGAAGCGCGCGTGTTGGTACAAGAAAAGGAAGAAGAAGGAAAGCTCAGGCAAATTTCTGTATACTTCGCCTCTGAAGCATTGTCTGGTTCCAAGGTTTTCTATTCCGAGCTGGAAAAAATCGCGTATGCGGTCATCATGGCAGCAAGAAAACTAAGACATTACTTCGAGGGTCACAGAATAAGAGTCATCACCAACCAGCCGCTGAATGATTTGTTCGCAAATAGGGAGGCGTCCACCCGAATCATCAAGTGGGGTGCCGAACTTTCCGAGTATGTTGTAGACTTCGAGAGAAGAAGTGCAATAAAATCGCAAGTTACGCGCGATTTTGTCGTCGACTGGACTTCACCCACCCAGAACCCCGACGAAAATATACCCGAACCTTGGATAGTGCAGTGTGACGGAGCATGGTGTTACAAGGGGGTTGGAATTTCGGTTGTTGTAACGTCTCCGACGGGCGTGGTCATAAGATACGCAGCACGGCTCGTATTCGCGAACAATGAACATTCCACGAACAACACAATAGAATACGAAGCTCTACTGTTGGCACTAAAAAAATGAAAGCCTTAGGGCAGCAGACCTTCATAATCAGAACGGATTCGAAGGTGATCCAGGAACATATTTTGAAGGAAAGCGAGGCCAGGAATCCAGTTCTCATGAAATACCTCGAAAAAGTCAGAGAAATGGAAAAACACTCAGAGGGTATTCAGTCCAGCATATCCCAAGGGATGACAACAATGAGGCAGACAAACTGGCGAAGGCGGCAGCCAGAAATCAAGAACTACCACCGGATGTGTTTTTCGAAATCATCAGAGAGCCCTCCATCAAAGATCCGAGGGCCCAAATCGTGAATGTAGTGGAAACTCCAGACTGGAGAGCAGAAATCATGGCTTATCTGAGAGGACATCACAAACCACAAGATGAATTGGAGGAAAAGAGATTAAAGCAAAGGGCTCGAGGCTATACGGTAGTAAATGGAGAATTGTACAAATCAGGAGTCACTGAGCCTTGGCTACGCTGCATCACTTCTGAAAAAGGTCGGGAACTTCTGAAAGAAATTCACAGCGGATTTTGTGGGGCACACATAGGCACCAGGGCTTTGGCTGGAAAGGCGATAAAGCAAGGATTCTATTGGCCCACCATAAACATCGATGCCAACATGTTAGTTCGGCAATGTGAAGCATGCCAGAAGACGGGAAATCAACAGAATTTGCCTTCAATGCCAGTTCACCTAATTCCTCCAACTTGGCCTCTGCAGAGGTGGGGAATGGACCTAGTAGGCCCGTTGCCAGCAGCTCAAGGCAACTGCCGATTTGCGGCTGTAGCAGTAGATTATTTCACAAAGTGGGTGGAGGCAAAACCACTCGCGAATATCACAGCAGCAACAGTTCAGAAATTCTTTTGGCAGAACATAGTCTGCAGGTTCGGAGTTCCTAGAGAACTGACGGTTGACAATGGCAAACAGTTTGACTGTTACACCTTCAAAGAATACTGCAAAACCTTAGGCACACAGGCGAAGTTTTCATCAGTATATCATCCACAGTCCAATGGTGCAGTCGAAAGAGCCAATGGCCTGATCTTTTCGGGAATCAAGAAATGTTTGTTCGATCAGAAAAAGGGAAAGTGGGTGGATGAACTTCCGAAGGTGATCTGGTCTCACAACACCACAGTTTCAAGGGCAACAGGTTTCATGCCTTTTCGCCTACTTTTCGGGACTGAGGCTATGACGCCGGAAGAAATAAAAAATGAAAGCATGAGAGTCCTGAAGGGAAAAGAGATAGAGGAAATTGATAAGAAGGTGGAGAAAGACATGATCGAGCTGACAATCCTTGAAGCAGCGGAAAACATTGAAAAATACCAGAGAGAAACAAGGGCATGGAGGGACAAAAAGGTCGTCCGAAAGGACATTAAAACTGGTGATCTTGTCTTGAAAAGAAAGAAAAATTGGGAGAACCCGGGAAAACTTCATGAGTCTTGGGAAGGGCCTTACATTGCCAGGGAAACAGATATGCCGGGGGCTTTTCGCCTGATGGAGCAGACTGGCGAGGAGTTGCCGTATTCGTGGAATGCCGACAGCCTAAAAAGGTATTATCCATGAAAATCCTAGTTGTAGATAGATGTAACATGTAGTAGTTTTTCGATTTTCGTAAGTTTGTACTTTAGAAAACTAAAAAATCCGAATCACGTGTCTATAAATGATTTCGGCACAAAAATTAGTCTTATTTCTTCTAGTCGCATTAGAATAAGAAGGACTGTACTCTTTTCCTTGCAAAGGGGGCTCTAAATCAAGAGGCAAGGTTTTTAACGAGGCGGATCCTATGTAAATACTTTTTGTGATATATATATGAAAAGAGTATTCCCCCAAATTGCGTATCTCCATAATTCCATCGCGAAAAAAGAAAAAGTTCGTGAAAAAGGCTTCGTGATAGCCAGAATTCCATCGTGAAAAAAGAAAAGTTCGTGAAAAAGGCTTCGTGATAGCCAGAATTCCATCGTGAAAAAAGAAAAAGTTCGTGAAAAAGGCTTCGTGATAGCCAGAATTCCATCGTGAAAAAAGAAAAAGTTCGTGAAAAAGGCTTCGTGATAGCCAGAATTCCATCGTGAAAAAAGAAAAAGTTCGTGAAAAAGGCTTCGTGATAGCCAGAATTCCATCGTGAAAAAAGAAAAAGTTCGTGAAAAAAGGCTTCGTGATAGCCAGAATTCCATCATGAAAAAAGAAAAAGTTCGTGAAAAAAGCTTCGTGATAGCCAGAATTCCATCGTGAAAAAAGAGGCCTGAGACAACAAGTTGTGGCCCAGAAAATCCCATCCATCAAGGGATTCCCACCAAAGAGGCCTGAGACAACAACAAGTTGTGGCCCAGTAAATCCCATCCACGAAGGGATTCCCACCAAAGAGGCCTGAGACAACAACAAGTTGTGGCCCAGTAAATCCCATCCACGAAGGGATTCCCATCAAGAAATTTGTATAAAGATTTCGAGAAAATGAATGCCTAAGGGGTTACCTGCAGATTTTTACTTAGTGAAGATTGTTGAAAGTTATTTAAATATCATCATTGTAAGAAAAGGGCAAGGGGCTCGTTCGGGAATCGCAGAAAACCTTGGTTGAAGCAACTGAGGGTTGCAGTATCAACCGAGGCAAGTCTGCCAGTCGGATCAAGTCCACAAAATTTGAAAACAAATTTTGTCGACTTGCGCAATAGCAGGTGAAGTTTACAAAAAACTAAGGAAGATTTCTCCTAAAGATATGCTCCAAATTCGTGAATAGTAAAATTCGTGAACATGCCATCAAGTTTTCATGCGAAACGGCAAGGTGGGGGAGGGTGACGTTTTTTCAAGGAAAAACGTATTCACTGCCTTATTCGCATAAAAACTTCCGAGTAGTTCCTCGATAATTACAACAGTCAGTGCAAAATTCAAAACGAAAGCTCTACAACATGTCCCGGTTTACAAACATTGTTTTCAGCCATATCACTGGCATAGGCGAAGTCAGATGCATCGGCTAAGGGGCTAAGGGGCTCCATCTTGGGAACCTTCACGGACAGCGGAGTAGACGACGCGGAACGAATCTTCTTACGAAATAAGAAAAACGAGGAGAGATCGAAACAACCTATAGAAAACTTAAGCGAGGCCTCAAGCCAAAAATCGGAAAAATCTTGTTCGGGATGTGCTCGCTTGAACAGACGCCACGCTTCACCACTAACGAGCATACTATCCCGATGAATTCGCAGCGGTAGCACGTCCTGCGCAGGCCCAGCTTGCAGGACCTGCGCAGGTTAAAATATACAAAACATTTGTTCAGGGAAGTTTGATGAATCTACATGAATGTACAACCAATCTCGAATACACCCAAAGTTCGGACATATCGTTTAGTTTGTAACATCCACCTTCGGCGAATCCTCCTCTTGTTCGGGGACCTGTTCGCCGTCGTTGCCATCGTCGGCCGCCGGCCGCCGCCGCCACCCGAGCCGTCTTCGCCGGACTCGCTCGAACCTTCGCCGGAGGTCGATCCTTCGGGAGACGCAGCGATGCCCTCTCGGTTCTCCTCTTCGTTCAGCTGAGAAAGGAAGGCAAAAGTGAAGAAGGTTTAAGAAACTGAAACATCTGCGACAAACACAAGTCATGAAATCGGACAAAAGAAACTACCTCAGCAAGCTTTGCTTGCGCAATGGTCTTAACAATATCCTTCCCGCCAGTCAGCCAAAACTCCCTTGCGAACTAGATCTTGATGGCCTGAACGTTGGAGTTGGCTCGAAGTATTGCGGTACTAGTAGCGCTGGGGAATTGAGAGAGATTCGCGCGAAATTTCTCCAGGTCGACACAGTCATAGTCGTGAAGAATCTTCAAAATACTCTCCACAGAGAAAGCAACAGCGAAGTTGCTGGCACCGGAAATCACCTTAGTAAGGGCCTTGAACTCGGCCTCCAGCCAATCCATGAAATCGGGAATCTCAATGTTATCCGGAAGAGGGGCTGGACGAACACCGAATTCATTCAAGGACTTCCTGTACTCCTCGTAGAGCAGCTTTCGCCTTTTCCGCAGTCTCGAAGTGTTCTTCTTCGAGGCCTCACTTTGTTCCGCCAGCGCCTTCTCAAGATCCACGATTTTGCGGTCCTTTGCGCTCAGGGATTTGGCGAGACTGGCATTGTTAATACGAAGATCTTCGGCGGTTTTCGTGGCTCGCTCTTGCTTCTCCCGAAGTTTTTCAATCACGCTCAGATCATCTTCGTGAGATTTTCGAACCTTTTCAAGCTCTTTCTTGGATTGCTCGAGCGTTGCCTCTGCGACCTTCTTTTCATCGTGACTTGTCTTCAAAGCTTCCGCCAACTCAACCACCTTTTTCTCGAGCTCCATGTTCGTGGATTGCGCGAGGGCGAAGTTACGCTCCAGTTCCTTGGACTTCTGGGAAAGCTGTTCGTTAATCTTTTCCTGCTCAGCGAGCCGCTCTATGGCAACCTTCCCGAGCATAGAGTGCTTGAGGGCATAATCCTCTTGAAAGCGTGCAAGCTTTGAAGGAGAGTAAGAGTGCAGAAGATTCTTGAATTCTGAAAAATTCAGGAGTAAGTCTCAGACCAGGATTCAATAATTGTGAAAGATATGAAAAGGTAGTGAGAAGGAACGAACCTTGCTTACTAAAATGTTGCATGGTGACTTGTTTAGTCGAACCAGAAGAAGTCTTCCCTCGAGGTGAAGGAGTGGCTTCGGAGACAGAGTGAGGCCCCCTCTCGGAGTCCTGAGCAGCTTCTTCGGGTCGTTCTGAGGCCTCCTCTCCTGTTTCATCAACAATTGCGAACGATTTCCACAGAGTTAAAAACTTGGACGTCTTGCTCCCAACGCCAGTTGTCTCGAAACCAACACACAATAGCTTGCCGCGATGGGACGTACCAAAACTTTTGTTAAAAGCGGCTAAGGAAGGAGAGGGAGCCTGGTCTTCGGGGACAATCTCCCGAACTTCAACCAAAGGAACATGTTCGGTAGGATTGTCTCCCCTTTGAATAGTGAACTCAAGGTCCTGGGCGAATTCGGAGGAGGCTTGCTCGGCAAACAGGGGACTTCGGCACCGGAACTTCGGCGAAAGAACGGGGGACTCAGTGGGGACAGCAACGTGAGCAGCAACAATAGACTTCTCAGCAACGGCAGGATCGGTCTCCTTTTGAACTTCGGGGGCAGCATCTGAAAAGGAATCAACATCCACGAATTCATTCTCGGAACCAGATGGACAGTTGTCTCGAAAGTTAAACAATGGCCAGAGGAAAACACCTTTGAGGCTATCTGTGTCCGCGAAGGTGTCATCGTCGAAGGCGGATGGGACTCGTCGAACGCCGGTGGAAGAAACTTTCTTCACAGCCTTCTTTAGTTTCTTGCGGCTCATCTGGGCAAGCCCCGAAGCGCCACGGAGTTCGAGATCCGAAGCCCGAGGTTCGGAAGTCTTTCGTTTCCGCTTCGACGATTCCAGCGATCTAGTCCTCGAAGGCTTGACTCCCAAAGAGGCCCCCTCGCTGGCAGGTGACGAGCCTCGCTTTGACGACCTTGTTCGGGGAGCGTTGATAGGGGCGGCTGAGCAACTGGCCACAGCGACGGCGGGAAGTTTCAACTTGGGACCAGGGCCTCGAGAGCTGAAAAATTTGTCACCACAAACTTCCGAAAAGATGCGGTTGATCTTCTTCTTATGCTTCACCAGGGCCTTATATGCCTTGTACTCGTTCATGGTATATTCGCCTACCATGACGTTCACCCTTTTCTCTACTTCGTCCATGAACTCCTTGGCGCTCTGGCCTTCGCGAAGCTTGATCCCGAACTTCGGGAAAGGCACCTTCTGGTCGGCCCAATTGACATTGTAGTACACGAGCTCAGTAGGGGACCAACCGTTCGAGATAGGCCAGACCCGGGTGACGACGAATTCTTCGATGATATCACGGCCGCCAAGTATGGTGCTGGCCAGATGAAATGCATTCTCACAACTTCTGATTCCCAAAGCCCGCTGGTTGAACTTCCCAACATTTACCGCGGCAAGAGGCGCGATCGGGCATGACAGCTTCGGCATATCGACCTTCAGATAAAATCAGTAAGATCTCCAATCATCGGTAAGGTTGGACTTGCAGCAAGGAGCGATCTGGATTCGGGTGATTCCTTGTCGGGTATTCTGACATCGTGTGTTGAAGGTGCAGCACGCGTGCTGAGTGTGGTAGAACTGCCCGTATTCACCTTTGACAACTTCGGGAATGATCACGAGTTCGTAGAATCTGGTGAAAGCGTCGACGCTAGGGCTGCAGCCGAAGGTCTTCAAAATCCAGATAAACTTTGACACTTCAAGGAAAGATGTCGGAGAGAGCTGGTGGATTTTCACCGAAAATGCATCAAGAATAGCTGGCAGGACGGGGTCGCAGGGGAACCTCAGCCCGCAGATGAAGAAATCCCGAAATACAACAATTTCTCCGTCCTCGGGCGTAGGGATCTACTCGTCGAGCGGGGCACGCCCAGCGCCAGGAGAGAAGAACCCAGCCTTCTCATATTCGCGAATTGTGTTGCTTGTCACCTTCGACTCTCCGAAGGCAAGCGAGGGCGGCAACGGGCCGGAGGTCCTTGCTCTGATCAGGTCATCGACACCGGCATCCACATCTCCGATGCCTTCGCCACTGTCGGACTGAACCTCTCCATCTTCGCGACTCCGGGAGCCACCGGGAGAGCCAGAATCTTCGGCTGGTGCGGCACGCTCCGCGCTTTCGGCAGCTGGGTCGAGCGGAAGACCAGCCGCAACGAGCTCTTCGTTAGTCATGGGTCTAGCTGTGCTTTTAACTCGAGCCACCTAACCAACAGATACGAACATACAAATAGTTAAGAATAACATTCGAGAATAAAGCTCGCGAAATCGCGACAGCACTACAACGAAGTTTAACGACTAACAATTGACAAAAGAAAGATGAAGGGATACCTTAGAGAAGCGTGAACAAGACCCGGAGCTCGCGAACTTTTTAGCAGAAGCCCAGATTCCGCGAAGAAAGAGAGATACACGAATCGTGAAAAGCCGGAGAGCTGTAAAAATTTTTAACAGCAACAACCCGCTATTTATAGGGCCGGGGAGGGTAGTTCCGCGAAACACGCCTCGATTTAACCGTCCTTGGCTCCCCGGGCGACGCGTGTCCCCTCCGACGTTCCGAGGGTGACGTTTTTACTAAATTTCCGAAGGATTCGTGGAACCGGATCGTCAGAGTCAACCCGCTTCCCCGAGGGGCTAGTGTTGGGGAATTCAGGAAAATCCGTCACCCTCGAAACGTTGAGTTTAACAAAGTTCTCGAAGCATGTTTTTCAGGAGCAGGGAGTTCACGATTCTCGGAAGCCTGGAACCTGTGAAGCCTCGAATTCGCGAATGTGCAAAGTTCGGGAATCTTGATTCGGTGCAGAGGTGGAGTCACGAACATGCGGAGGCCCGGAATCTCAAACTGTCGATGGCCTTATCTTCGGAGAACGGCCGATTCGGGAAACTGTTGAAGACCCTATTCGGGAGTCAGGCGCGTGGACATGCGCGAACCGGCTGTGAAGCGAAGGCCAATTCGGGAAACTATTGAAGACCCTGTTCGGGAGTTTCATGCGAAGACATTCACGAACCAGGAGAGAAGCAAAGTCAAAGTTGTAGTCCCAAAAAGTCCAGGTTTAGAGTGTGAACTAGTGGCATATTTGTAAATATGTTAGATGAAAAAGACAATCCTGTATGCGCTCACACTATGAATATTCTCTGAGGCTAGGGGTGTTATCGGTATGTAAGTCCCTTCGTCTCCCTATAAAAGGGGGCGCAAGGGCACGTGTAAACGGATTCAGACTTTTTGGAACTTGTGCTACTTGCAGAGGGAATCTCAGTCTCTTTGCGCTCTCACTTTGAACTTGAACGTGCTAAGAACTCTCACTTGTGTTTGGGTAGTCATCCGAATTTTTCGGGTAACCCCCCCAACACCCGAGTCGTCTTCATACGTATTCAGAAGTCAAAAATTGTAATGACAAACTTCAAAATACGTGAATAATAGTGGTGTTTCTCCAACTCTAGGAAATAGTAATGGCCAGAAACCAACCCAAACATTTGCCGACTCCAAAGGAAATAGAAAATTAGGATGAGCTAGCCCACGAACAAAGTACTAGAAGTCTTGAACGGACAAAATAATAATCTGATTCAAGCCGGATCAAATCACTACTACTATAAAATGCAACAGTTAATTCTTTTCTAAAGCCACACAAAAAAATCACCCCAACAGTCATTAGCAAACTAAGTACACCCAACTAATTGCACCAGCAAACATCCGCTTTCTCTCTCTCACCCACGATCCAAAGGCTCAAATTGCTGCAAACATCATCTTTCTCTCACTCACCCACGATCTAAAGGCTCAGCTCCTCCAGATCAGACCTCAGCCCCCCTCTCTCCAGCCCCTCTCTCCCAGGTGCCCCACGCGCCTACTACCACCTCAAGAGACGAAGAGACGAGGAAAAAAAGCCTGACCTGAGGAAATCGAGGAGATTGCAGGCGTCGGGGACAGCAGGCGCGGATCCGGTGGACGGCGACGCCCTCTCTCTCTGCTTTCTCTCACAGATCTGGTAGGCGCGAGATCCTGTGGCAAGGATTCGGTGTGCAGAGACGAGCGTAGGACAGGACCTTGGTGACCAGATTCGGTGCGGTCATGCCGTCCTGGCCACCGACGAGGTGTCGCGCGCGCCTCAAGCGGCACACGTGTTGGGCGTCGGTCGCCGGACCTCGCGCGCGTCTAGCCGGAGGCTTGGCCCTCGGTGGTGGCGCTCCATGGTTTGCGGCGCCGCATCGTGCTCGTGAGGTGTGCAGCGACGACACCCATCTACGGGGTGTGGCAGCGGCGAGCGTGGGTCACGGCGGCACCCATCCATGTGGGGAGACGCATCGGAGTAGGAGCGCGCGGCACGGCAGCATCGACCGCTGGTGGTCGACGCGACGTCGGACTACGACCTTCGTCGCAGCTCTTCGTCGATTGCGTCCTCCTCTACATCCTCGGCGGTCTGCCTCGTGGAGGTCCTAGCTGTTGGGGTTCTACTAGGCGCCGGTGCCGACGTTGTTGCCTGAACCACGGATGCAAACGCGCCGAGGAGTCGTATCCGCACAACAGCTTGGTCCCCACTGATTTTCAATTTCACCAGCCTCAACGACAGGTACCATAACCCCATCTTTGACTTCACCCCAGCCAATTACAGTGTTGCCGATGTGTGGTCTTCCATCTTATTTCTTCTTGGATATCCACCTTGCATCAATTGGAATGTTGGACACCAACTGATTAATATTGGGATATTGGAAGTGGAAGCTACTTTGTTTCTCTTCATGCGTTCAGGAGGCAATGCCACCATCCGATGCAATGGATTCTGGATTTCTCCTCCACCTTGCTTGTTCTTGCAGGTGATTAGCGGTCAAGGATTTTTTTTCATATTAGCTGCATCAACTTAACATTACGCTTTTTTGCTTCGATGCTCAAAGGATTTTTTTTTGTGCCTGCAAGTTGCTCGATGAAATGCCAAATGGTTGCTCGACAAATGATCTTGCAATATACTATTTGTTTGAGATTAAAAAAGCAGAGGATTAGTTTGGTTTAGGAAATAAAAATAATTCTGCAGCTTTTCCTCATGTGGCTACACTTGCAGGGTCAGTGAAGTATCCTCAAATATTCAGTTTGGGTCAGTTTAATGGATTTAACATGTTTTTTTAGGCTCATGTGAGAAGATTTTTTTACCGTTGCTAATACATCTTACTTTTAATTCCTTATTCACAGGACAGAGGTATACCAAGAAGTGTTGAGGAGATTGCTGCAAATATAAAAATTTCTATATGATGTGCAAGATCTGGCATGTGCAAAATTACTTCTTTTGTATGTCTAGGTCTGAAGTTAAGAAGTCACTAAGATGTATTTGGATTGAGCTGTCAATGCTTTTCACTTGTCGACTTGGGTTACTTTCAAATCCATATTTATTTATTTATCACAGTAACTATGTGAATTAAGCAGACTATGGAGTGGACAACTAATCGGACATTTGCTCACATTTTTGCGAGAGAGGTAATGTGCAAACAGAAAATTCAGTTTAACATGCCACTTCCGGTGTTTGTATTTGATTCAATTTAAGTTCACAAGTAATGAAGTGCTCCGTCATCTTCACCTCCGGTGAAGAGAGCATGCAGTGGGGTTCAATGAGGACGGCAACACAATTTTTTATGGAGGATGACGTCTTTTATCTGCACCTCCAATCCATGAAGGCCAGCAAGATCCTTGAGACCGGCATGCTACGGGCCTACATGGATGACAGCTATCTGATCCCCTACGTGAGTTTTTTCGCTTCTGGTATTACATATCTCCACATCTCTGCAATCTGCATAGTGCATACATATGAACTTCTTCATTGTTCATGGCTTTATGCTACTGAAGATTCTACCAAGGTGACTTTTGACTTCATTTGTGTAATTTGTCCATTATTTGTGTAACATTATATATGTGCAAAAGAGGCACAATGTTCTTGCCTATTGTAGCACTGATTACTAAAGCTTTCCTTTCTTTTCCTTGCAGCTTGAGATAGATAAAACTTAAGGCGATAGATCCATGCGGTACATACAACACTGAATTAACAAAGGTAGTATAGTGTATCCCCATCTTATGCGTTCACATATTTTGCTAAGCAATCTTCTTACTGACTTTGTTGATAACTTTGTACGTGAATTGCTATTTACATATTTCCGCTGGCTGTAAAAAATAGTTGAATGCAATACCATTTTTGTTGATTGCAAATTGCTTTGTTGTATTTTCAATAAATCATACCTAATTTTTTAGACATACAAGCAGTCAAAGTTTTGGCAAGTTGCCCACTAAAATGATATGAACTCATGGTCTTTTTAGTAGTGATCTTTTTTTTTCAAATTCAATTAGGGGCATATAGAGTGACAGTGTAGTGCTAGACACTATACCCTCCATCCTCCAGAGCTGAGCTAAGTGCATGATGCTCTCTTTTTTTGACAAAGGGTTAACCCTGCTTTTATAGAAAGTGATATAAGGTTTTACAAACTCGTCCAACAACATGATGCTCAATCTGAGGCATCAAATGTTCTTTGTTTAGGCAATTAATTAATTCCTTACATTACCTGTAGCAAGTCTAGCAAATAGTTACATGTTCAATATGAATCACACTGATTAGGTTTGTGGGAGTCAATTCCATTAGCTGGATTTTTTTTTTTTTGCCTTTTCCCATACATGAATATTTAGTTTCATTTATTTTGTTCCTCATATATGTCCAGGCTGGTGCTTTTGGACAAATAAGTTTCATTGGATTTGCTATCAAAATTTTAAACTGATGTTTTTGTCATTTTTTGAGAATGGTGGTTTCTTTCTAGGGGAATTTCACAGAGGGATAGTTTGTTGAGTTCAATGAGCAAGCACAATTGGTGAAGAAAATACAATTTCACTTCTGCAGTTAATATTGTGGCTTAATAATTATTGTTATGAATTTTGGGATATTGAACTCTATTTAGTAGTGTGACATATGTGTGACTTTGGTTAGGTTGAATCACTTAAAATATAGATGAATTTTCAAATTCAAAAACACTATTATATTTTTTTTATTAATACTCATTCTGAATCATATGTCGTTGTTTGGTTGTTTCATTTGAATTACCACTTGTCATTGTCACCAAGCCACGAGGATTTTATATCTCTGGTGACTGGTGATTTTTGGCACCTCGCTCATTAGGAAGCAAAGGGACGATCATGTCTTCAACAATGGCAGCCGTCCATTCAGCGGTTCTCCAGGTTGCAGAAGATGGGCTGCACCTTTGACCGCTGGGAGACTGGGAGGCGAGGATCGTAGCGTAGTTGTTGGCAGTCTATTGTTCGATGGGCAAATGTAAAAAGGATGAAGGTGTCTGTAACTTATCCATTTTCAATGTGTTGGGAGCGTAAGGAATGGAAAAAGTCTGTAGGGTTAGCACGAATATTATAATATGAATGGTAAACATTCTATGCATGATCTCTTAATTGTCCGTAGTAATGCACGAGCGTTACACTGGTTCAGATGAAGCCATCTTTGTACCGTGTTAGCTCTCTCTTGCAAAAATATTTACAGATGCAGATGCCAAACCTCTCGCCATTTCATTTCCAAGATCCACGCTAACCAACAACCATATCAACGTCGAAGTGTGATTATTCTACGGCCAGGCCGGCGGGCGAATCCCCTAAGCAAATAACAGGGGCTGACCGGCCGCCGCCCTCGCCGGACTCGCCGCCACGAGAGGCCGCGCCCGCACCAACTTTCTCGGCGCCGACAGGCGCGCCCCGGGCGCCTGCTTCTTGCCGGCCGCGAGCGCGGGGAGGCGGCCGCGGTGCGCGTCCTTGAGGCCGACGCCACAGCTCCGCGACGTCTTGAGGCGCTTCGCCGGCGGCTTGGGCAGGTCCTCCAGGCCGGCCACCGCGGCTAGCGACGCGAAGGACTGCGACTTGCCGTCGAAGAACTTGGACAGGCCCCTCCTGCACCCACCAGAACAAAACAGAGCAGCGCGGAGTCAGATCACACCCTCCAAGATCAAATCTTTTGAGGGGAAAAAATGAAAAGAAAACCCGGCGCCAATGCCCGGCGCGGGGCCAATCAACGAGTACGCACTTGATGGGGAGCTGCGTCATGAGGGAGCCCATCTCGAAGTGGTCGTCGCCGGTGGTCGACCCCGACGAGCTGGCGTCGTCGGCGAGCTCCACCTCGTCCGACGACGACGTGGAGGAACCCGCCGCGGAGGAGTCGCAGCCGATGTCCTCCTCCTGCTCCTCGAACAGCCTTGATATCGCCTCCTCGCCGCGCGCGAACAGGACGTACTCCTCCATTCCCAGGAACAGATCAGGCAGGGGGCGAGCAAACAACGGGAGAGATCACTCGAACGGACGGAAGAAGCTAGTATGTAGAAAAATTACAATGGTGTGGCGCGATGCTCTCAGCAGACGACGGTTCACGGTTGCGAGCTGGTGCACGACGAAGGCATGGGGACGATGGAGTGGAGGAGGAGGAGGAGGAGGCTAGAGCTAATATAAAGGTAGCGGAGGCGGAGGCACGCGCGCAGGCGGATAAGAATGACGGAGCGTCGCAGCGGGGGATACGCGCGGGAGGAGATAAACGTAGCCGTCAGGGAGTCAGCTCGCGTGAGAAATGAAAAGGGGGGAAAGTGCGGTGTTATCTGCAGACAAGTCGGTCTCATTCTCATCCGATCTACGGCGCGCGGGGGGGACTGCGTCACCTCCACCCTCCACCGTCGGAGTGGGAGTGGGTTGGGGTTTGGGACGCGGGAGGAGGATGCGGAGACCCGAGAGGATAAGGACTCCACCTGTTTCCTTGCACGGCTTCGCAACGAGATGCGGGTCGGCCGCTGCTGTGCCCGCACGGGTTGCCGGGTTGGTTTCCTCGGCGGTCTGGTGTCTCCCTGCCGTGCCGACCAGCCCCGCCCCCGGTGGGTCGGCTCTGCATTCTGCATGCCTGCAGCAGCTGACCTTGGCAATTTTCGCCATAAGATATTCAAATCTCTTGCAGTGATTTGGGTGTGTGTGTCCTGGACAATTTTATATTGAGCAAAACTCTAAATAAAACTGTTCGCGTCGTTTGACGAATTTGTTTATCTTTTTCAGAACGTTGTCCGACACACGGAGACGAAAAGGCTATTGCGTAGCGTCGCTCGTCTTCTTTTAGCATGAATGTGTGATGGTGAAAGGGATCCAAGCAAGCATCAACGTTTGATTCGAGGGTTGCTTGTCGGTTACCATCGGTGTCCCCATGGAGGCAAGGGGCAACGGACGGACGGTAGGCGAAGGAGCCCCGCCGCGGGTGCCAGATCAGCGCGGCGTCAAGTCACCAGGGCGCGAGCTAAAAATATGGCCGCGTGGAGAGCCATGAGCGGCTGAGCGCAGTGGCGAGGACCTAGGAGCGGATGCGTGACCTCTCCGTGGCTCGGAGCCGCCCGCTTGTCCACGTCGAGCAGCACGCTGCTGATGTGGCTCCTAGCGTGACTCGGGGACACCTATAGAGTATAGACCGGGCGTCGTTTTCCCCATCAATCGCAGGATCGCGGGTGTCAAATGCTATTGTACGCCAAGGTTGCAGCAGCATTTCGTCAAACTTGGCTCTTGGCAAAATGCAGGGTCTTCGCAGGCTTGTTATCAGGAAATAACTGTGTGTTTGTTCGGGCCCTAAGCATATAGTTCAAGCTTGTGTGTGTGATAGTGGCTATATGCATCGTGAGAATGCAGCCAGGTATTACGTAACCTGCCCTAAAAATCATCCAATGAACCAATCAAATTCTTCACCGCACTTTGAACAGCCATGGTGAATCTTGCCAAGCTTTATAGTTAGATGACGTGAGACTAAGTAGCCTAGAAAAGCAAATCATGTCATGGTTAAACTACTTCAAAGGCCAACCACAAGCGTCGCAACCAAACCCAAACATGCCATAAGGGCTCAACAAATCCATACCATGACAAAGCCTAGAAAACAAAGCCCGTCTAGAGAACTTCAACGTCAAGAGTGAATTCTTCAGGGAAACTTTACTGTTCCTTCACAAACCAGAGTGCCAACATCATTCGACCGTACAACAAATGCACACGCTTACATCTTTTACTTGTAAAATATGAAGAAGATAGAGAAACCTACACTAACAAAACCTTGCAATGCCAGCTTCAGAGCTGGATCAGTTTACACCCAATAACCTACAACAAGCATGAAAATCACACAAATGCCTACAAGACTAGCTTGCTAGTGTGACGAAATACATAGCCTAAAAAGTAGGCTCGGAATCATGTAGCCGCATCACTTCCTCAAAACCTGTTCAACAGCTGACCTCTGTGAATCAGATAGGCCCTGCAAAGATGTATTGCCACACAATGTTAATGTACATTCATACTTAAACCAGGGAACTTCTTATTTTGATTTAAAGTGTGGTGAAACCAGTCAATGGCATTTTACCTGGCAAAGATACTCAAACAGTGGTCGATCATTCTCCCACAGGTTGGTAAATATGTTTGTCAGAAAATCTGCTAACTTCACCTGCATAAGAGAGATTATTCACTCACTTTGCCATCATGTAAAATAAAAAAGAAAGATTTTGTCAGTGGAAACAAACCTCATTAACAGGGTCATTTTTTGTCAGACCATTGTCATAGCTGTCATCCTCATCCTGTTTGTGCAACTGGAGGTAAATATGATGTAAACATGAAAATAATTACTAAGGGAGCAATATTTTGTTGCTAACAAACCTCATCAAAAACTTTAGCCATAGCATTTAGATGTTCAATTGATGGATTCATATTTGAAGGAACTGATGCCGAGTATATAATATCATCAGGTATACTTGTGTCACCATTATGCACTTCCTCCCAGTCACTATCCTGAAATGCATAAGGTTGGAACTTAGAATCAAACAGACATCTCAGTTAAGAGTTCTAAATGATGAGATGCAGCACAGAAACCTCTTCACAGTTATCATCACTTCCACCACCGATTTGTTCCTGAATTTCAGCTAATGTATCTGCTAACAGCGAGAAGATCTGTGTAATCCATATTACAAAAATGTTCAGCACAAGTACTATGGAAAGGTTAATTGATGGCTAACGCTAACATCACACTACACATTAGTAACAGATCATAAATGGGCATGGGCTGTTTGGTCCATATAATGTCGCCTGCATATGCCACATTTACTTGCTTCAGGTTCAGTGATTTTGAATTTTTAGCTAAACTAGCTCAGGAGAACCTTGCCACATTTTACTAAGTAGCTGATGCATGGAAGCAGGTTGGCAAAAAAGCGATCTTGTAACAAGTGTGGCTGCAAACCAAAGAGATACCTGAGTTGGGCAACTTTTCTTAACTCAAGAGTGGCAAGGTTTTGCTTTGGCGAGATGAGGCTAAAGAACTAAATCTGGGTAAATCCATAGGTTTTCCCCTGGGGGGTTTTCAGCCCTCTAAGATGATGATGGTAATAATACTTACAACAGCAAGGGTCCCCCTACTGTTTCCCTTTTCAAAAGATTTTTTTTTGCAAGATCAGTGTTTCGTCCCTGAGTATGAAACATTGACGGGAGTAGAAATGTGAATAATCAACTATTACCTTAGCTGGGAGTGGAATCTTGGTCCATTGATCAGGAGCCACCCGAGCTTTTGAACGTGTGGTTATACCTGTACTAGTCTGCATGTTTTTGGGTTAGATTCCAATAGAACTTTTATCAGGCAAAGTATTAACTGTTGAACACCAATTCCTAACAATACCTTAATAAGATGCCCTTGAACTTCAATCTTAGATAGCTCAGGATGACGAGTTGATATGAGAAGAGCTAATGCAGTTGTAGTTACCTTTATTTGGTAGGCTCCCTGAATTTCACCTATAAAAAAAATATGTACAATGTAATTGTATTTAGAGAAGTAAAAGAGAATACAGGATTCGCTATATGATACTATACATGTGAACACTTGCCTTGTAGCTCTGACCAAGCTGACATAATATAAACAAGTGAATTGCCATATCCTTGGGCAGGGATAGAAAGCAAAAGATTGATGAACTGATCAACATTTGGTACACTCAGATGTACCTGCAGGCAGGGAGTAAATGTTACCTTTCCCCCCCTCAGTATACACTCCCAGTGAAGTAAAAGAGAACATGTGATGGTTAGATTCTGGTACCAGAAAATGGACGATGATGGTACAGATTTTTTTTAAAAAAGAATACTAACAGAAGTAAATGTTGCAGCTGCAGCAAGGTTGCAAGCCAGCAGCAACTACAGCAGGTGAACTTTTCTTTGTTTCTAGCAGCAGTTGTAGCTGCAGCCAACTGAACCAGTTGGGTCCCCAGTTCACCAGTCAGGTGCCAGTTTTTTAATATTATATTTTTAATGTTATGTTCTATTTTCAATAATATCAATTGTTGTGAAGTATTAAGAAAAGTGAGTCAGTGTGCTGGTAGTTTTTTTTAAAAAAAATAAATCTCCAATAATACACTTCACCATAATGTATTTTATTTTAATATTATGTTTTCCAAATTTTCAAATTAAATCTAATGAGATTAATTTTTGTTTGTTCGCACAATTAGAGATTTAAAAGTTCAACCACAGTTCCTATGGAAACATTGATATATAGTTGTATTAAATTGATTACCAAAACTCATCCCGAGTTACAAGTATAAGATCAATATGAGAGGTTGAGCTCTCTACACAAGTATAGCAATCAATCAGATTGAGTGAGTACCAATGTGGGGCAAAAAAAAAAGACAAGCAATAGCACAAAGGAGATTGTTGTGAATCTTGTGCCTGGACTGTACTCCAAAATTAAGTACATCAGGAGGAAATAAGGGCGACAAGGAAAAAATGTCACATCATTCCGTGCTTCTCAAGCCATGTTGTAGAGAAGGGAAAAAATATTTGACTACCTGTGCCAAGCCTAACTGGAATTCTAATCATTCATTTTTACCATGCATGATATCCAAACATATCATATAAACTTGACCGGAGTGAAGTGAGGACACATCTTAAACAAGGGTAAGTAATAGTCTAATAGAGCTGTCCTCAATGCTCGAGATTAATCAAGATAGAAGGAGGTGGGAGCGAGAGATGAACTTACTAGTCTGGCTATTATAACAATAAGTGAGCTTTTCAATCCTGCAATGCTGCTGGTTTGCATTCGTCTCACAATAGCAGCAATAAGATCCGGTATATGGGGAGATAAGTGCGAAGGCATTTGTAGAATGAGTTGCAAAACAAAGCTTCCAACAAAGAGTGATACTGAACTTTCTAACATTGGATCTAAGAGCCTGGCAAACCATTAAAGAACCATGGAATCAGTATACAGTAAAAATACTTAATATCTTGACAAGGTGTAGTCTGGTTCATTATAACTCAGTGGCAAAGAGTGAAAAATCTGGTGTTTGTTTAATCCACTGCAAAGAATTATGCATATATTTCAACAAAAAAATCACATTTCAAACATATTGTTTGCTTAGCAATCAGAATTGAACTGCAGAGGAAACAAATCTGAGTTCCTAGCATCAGCTGAAGGATCCTGCAATGTGTTCTTTTGGATATTTCTGTGGCCAATAAGAGCACCTGCAGTGCAGATGAGGCTCAAAAATTTCCCTCATTGTGACATACTCACGATGCTTCAACGTTTCATTGCAGTGTGTGGCATCAATGCTCAAAATGACGTAGGGCCATTTAATAATTAGATAGTACAATAGGAATAGTATTCGAGTACAAGAATACCTTTCTTCTTTACTTTACTCCTCACAGCCATAAAAAACACAACAATATTCTAACCATCGAGCATCGGAGTATGTACTGTCATCGATGCCAGAAAATTTTAACTCTGTATCGCCACTGCAATGGCAAAATAGAGGCCCGAACTTCTCTCTCCTATCAGAGCATCACTTTTTGCTCACGCTGTGGCTGCTCTAGGATTGTTGTCTAATGGGGCTATTTTGCTATATTTGAGGCTGATTTTGACATTACCTTGAAGCTGCATCAAGTAGCATCTTGAGTGTACGTCCTTGTTCACCACCCCAAACAAGCAACTCCTGCCGGCCACCTGATATGAATGCTGCCAAGCATTCTGTTGCATTCTAATTGAGAAAAGTTAATATTAGGAACACAGCTCCAAACAAAGTAGGTTAGATACTACCTCCATTTCGCAATATGTGCCTGGTGCATGCACCTAGAGGCACAAAAGTTAAGGAAACCTTAAAGGAGTCGAATCATTCTTGATTACTAGATTAATACTATTCTACTAAATTTTACTCAATACAGTGTGCTTCCTATGCGAAGCAGACAACTACTATGATACAGAGGGAATAGTGAATGAACAATTGAATCATGTTTAGCATGTACCTGCATTTCTCCATGGTCATCACTTTGAAGAACAATTTGAACAGTAGAAACAAAGCATGTGTCAAAGACTGCTTTAACCACAACAGTTGGAGCATCCTGAGATATGTAGAGCAGCATTTAAGTTTAAGTTGACAAGCTGGTGAAAAATAAAGTCAAAAGCACTGTGCAAGAAATGATTTCCATAAAACTTTGCAGCTGTAGCAGACATACTTTGAGTATCATTGCCAAGAGGTCCAGTGACCCTGCAACTAGTCCATCTGGCTGGATCTTGGGCTGGCAAATCAACCAAAAATTGAATTGCAAAAGGCTGAGCACAGAAGAAAAATGACAGTAATGCGTAAACAAGAAATTGCATCTTACTTTTTCTAAAATGGATCCAATTGTTGGGAGGATTCGGGACACAAGGGGCTGTAAGCATCCAGGAGCATTCTTGATGGCCTAAACACTAAGGAATCATGTTAAATGTGACTTTAAGGAGTTTAAAATAATAAAAAATGTACAACGATCTGGTAACAAATGATAACAGGTGCACAGGAAACCTTTGTGGAATAACATAAAATACTTTGTAGAGAAACAAGCCATTTACGGTTGAGTAACATGCCCATCAATAACATTAAGTATTTGGGTAAAAAGAAAGTAAATCACTGCCAGATACACATTAATGCTGATTCATTCAACAATTCTTGATTCTGGACAGAATGGTTATCAAAAACACTAGTATATGCAAGGCACTCAAACTTTAGACAACACATAAATATTGCCTTCCAAGTTTCGTGGTGTACATTACTGATCATGTTAAATAAAAATGAAAGGTAATTTTTGCATATGTGAAATTTGTGGATAATCAGTTGAGGGGGGAAAGGTGGGTGGTGCGGGACTATCCAGTTTTGACGACAACATACCTCTAGCACTTCTATAGCATCAATACTAATAAATGGATCAGCAATGTGTTGAGCCCAAACATCTAGTATGATAGGGGAAATGATGGGCTCGATCGAAGTTGACTGTTCTCCGCCTACATTATCATATAGAAAATTACCAGCTCAAAATTCAAGGCATCAATACATGGTATGACGTCTTTTTCTAAAAAAATGGATTGACAAACAAGCTGACAGACCAGATTTGATGGCTGATTGGAGAGTTTCTAGAACAAGATGCAGTGTTTCATCAGATGCCTGTAAAAACTCCATGTAGTCAAGTCTTCCAAAAGTAATGACAGGTAATGTTTACACCAAAAACTACCTGACGTAGAAGATCAATAAGAGATGAGAGTATGCCCATAACATTGGGCTGAATCAAATCATGATTAGATTCCGGTAAAAGTTCGGTCAGTGCCCTGCAAGCGCCAACTTTAACTGGGGGTGGCCTGCAAAATAAATAAAACAAAGATACATGGAACATTCTCCTTGTGCATAAAGTCAAAAATTGTAAGAAAAGATTTATAGGCCTTACACATCTGAGGCAATCGCACGAGCAGCATAGCATAGATATTGTTCACTGACTTCCTTACTTATCTGACACATTTTTTTCCCCAATTAAGCCTGCTGAAACTAATACAAAACAAAAGCAGGGGGGGGGGGGAGGAAACTTACCATTGAAGAAAACTTAGCCACAATGGAGAATGAACGTGCATGAAGAAATGGATACTCATGGACCCCTAAAACTCAAAAGATTAGCAATAAAATAGGGACACAAAAAATTCTACACCCTAGAGTAAAGAAAGATACCTGTTACCATAATGTCAGTTAGCATTTGCTCAAGTAAATCCCGCACATTGTTTTTTGAGAAACCAGAATCCTAAACAACAGAAAACATGTAATTAATAAATAAGAGCAGCAAGCCATTTAGTCATTTCAAAAGGAGCATAAATTGCAGTCGAGGGCTCTCTGCTTCGCCTGCTAGAACAATAAGTCGCTTTATCATTCAAAAGAAGAGCATCATAGTATTTTTTTAGTGTTCAAGAATGTCAGTCAGGTGCTTCTGTTAGTATTCCAGACAGAGATGGCATGGACAGTAAAATCAGCCGGTTGGAACAACAATGTGAGGTAATATAGCATCAATGAACATACACCCAAAAGAAAATGAGAAAAAAATGTATGCATTCTCCATAGACCCAGGCTTCCATCCCCCATGACCGTTTCCTAAATATCATAGTTTTAGCCATTTTAAAAGCAGCATAAGCTCTTGTATTGTTCAATAATGTTACAGTCAGGTGCTACAGTTAAAAGATGGCATGGACTATTAAAATCTCCAGTTGGAACATTCATGCAATGTAGCATACATGGACCTAGGCTCAAAAAAAGACACTGAATAACAAAAATAATATACCATACTCCATAGTCCCAGGCTGCCAACCCTCGTGGCCCATATCCATAACTACCATATAAGACAACTCAAAAATACACCTATTCCCCACTTCAGTAGTCCCTACAATGTCCATTGTAGACTCATAGCCGTCCCAAAAACAGCTCAAACACAAGAATGGATATGTCACATGGACATAGTAAGTTGAACCATGAAAAGTTTCAGATAGAAAGCTGCGCAGACTGCAACAACACAACATCAAGGCACCTAAACCAGAGGCACAACAATAGGGAAAGCTAAGGGTTTGTTTGTTTCCACGGGATTCAATCCGGACGGAAATGACAAATACTATAGAAAAAATCAATATAGATACTATTTATTCCGGTTCGAGAACTGATTTACTCATCATGATAAGTATAACAAGAAACCAAAGAGCCGGATTGATTCCACACCTCTTGACTAGTGGATTAATTCCGAGTCTCTTGATGTCCATATCATGAGTAAATTGGTTTCCAACCCGGAATAAATCCGGATCCCTTATAGTAGCTATCATGATTTTCTTGTTATATTTATCAATTCCGGACGGATCCAATGCGGTGGAGACGAACAAGCCCTAAGCATCTCCAGCAGTCTCCCTTTACTTTTCCCTTTTCCTGCTCTCCTTAAATAAAGGTGTTGTGACTCTCCCAATACAGTAGTTGGATTGGGATGAGATTATCGGGAGACTGCAAAAGCAACACCCCCAATAACAATGGAAGAGGATCTACCCCTTCCCTATCTCAGTAATCTAGTCATGTCAACTCTGGTATCAGAGCCAGGTTAATAAAGACTAATGATCAAATCTGCATGCTGAAAACTCTAAAATATCAAAACAATACCATTTGTGAACCAGAGGGAGTAAAAATCTTGCACCAATACCAAGAGAAAATCAGTTGTTTTAACAAACTCTCAGCAGAACCAAAAGAAGCATAAACTAACCTGTGCTTCACACAACTGTTCTGATAGTGAACCTAGAGCAAAAAGTGATGCTTCATGTAGCTGCCACAAGAAAAATGCTGGATTAGAAATCAACAGCAGAAAGCATCAGGATCAATTGAGCATAATACCTGCCCTAAAAAAAAGAGCATAATACCTTGATTATGTAAATCGGAATATTTAAAATACATATATAATTTATTGCTAAAGGAGACTTAGAAATAAAGCAGGACATGATAAGCAAGAAATTGAAGTGCCTAATTTAAATCTATAAATTGAAAACTCACCCTCCACCAGTCAGAAGAACCTGCTTGCTTCAATTCTTGAGATTCATGAAAACGCATTTTTGAAGCTTCCAAAATTGAGTCGATTCCGTAATCTTCATAAGCAGTAACTATCTCTTCCAGCAAAAGAGAACCTGAAAAACGATAAATGATTAGATGTGAAGCACTGCAACTGGAGTTACTAACCAGTACCAACTGAAACAAAAAAAATACAAGAGCTAGCTAGCTAGCGTCATTTATAAAATTATAAATAAACGGAAGTAGTACAAACAACATCAAAGAAAGACATCTTTGAACAATGCTGCATTTGCAGTAAGTATTATCTGATAGATGCAAGTCAGTAGTAAAGAAACTAAGTTTAATAACTGCTTCTCCTTTCAACTTTATGATTCTCACTTCTTAGAAAAAAGGTAGCATACCACCAGTAATCAGCATTGCACTTTTAGTAAAAACCAATCTAGTTAACTAAGAAAATCAGTTTGTAATTTGTACCAGACACACGGCAGCTATAAGTAACATCATCCTCATCAGCAACATACTGATTAGCATCACGGGACCAGCTTTGCACCTAGAAAAACAACAAACAAATGTATAACTAATAGGTAGGAAAATAGAAAAAGGGAACATGCAGAATAACTATCACAGAAAGTGTTTGCAAGAAGCATACACCATTTGTCCTTCCCTATATGGCGTGTCAAGAAGAAACACATCTCTATAAATTGACTAGTATATCGTATTTAATGTATGCTGCACTGTACTACTGTGCAAAGCTTAATCTCTTTCTTTGTAGTCCACTAAGATTAAAGCTGTCAAGTTTAGACCAAACAATGGTAGCCAAAGGGCACGATTTAATAGGTGCATATGGTCCACTTCTGGTTATTCCTTAAAAGGTGCAAAAGTCTGAAACATGATTCAAAAGGCAAAAAAGGAAGCAATACAATATTAATATACTTGCAGCGTTTCAGTGAGGCGTACCTGTTCTTCAGTTATTTGTTGAAAGGCTAGAGTATAGTATGCTAGCTCCTTTATGTTCCCCCCAATAACCTAGTGGAACAACACTGAATGAATACAAACACATGATGCACAAAACTATAATTAGAAAGATGTACCTTTGCTAATCTAGAATTTCCCACAATTGTTATCCATAGTTCAAAAAACTGTAAAAAAAACAGAACATCAAGAAATGACGCAACTAAACTGCAGAAGTTAGCAGGAAAATGAGTATTAGCAAAAAAACAGAAATGAAAAAAAATTAGAGAGAATTCCTTATACGCAACAAGTCCAAAGGAGGCCTCCCGAGGCACCGGTGCGTAGTGGGGTGCTAGACCGAGTCGGTAGTGTAAGGAGGGGTAGAGGTCGACCTAAACTAACTTGGGATGAGGCGGTCAAGAGAGACCTTAAGGAGTGGACATCCCCAAGGAGTTAGTTATGGATAGAAGTGCTTGGAGACTTGCAATGAATGTGCCTGAGACATGATCTTTTCTTTTTCTTTTGTGCTTTTGTGTTCTTGTGCTTCTCCTGCCCTTGTTTCTTGTGGGTTTCATCTCTAGCCTACCCCAACTTGCTTGGGACAAAAGGCTAAGTTGTTGTTTGTTCCTTATACGCAACAACAAACAACAACGTAGCCATTTGTCACAAGCAAAGTTGGGGTAGGCTTTAAAAAGGAATAAAACACGAGGCCTTCCCAGGAGGTCACCCATCCTAGTACTACCATAAAAACTAATTGAAATTCTCGATCTGCCACAACAAAAGTTCTCGACCCCAGTTCAGATCCTCGTCCAAAAGAAGATGACTGCTCCTTCACCGCTGCCTGCTGCCACAGAAACTGAAAGGCACCCAATGTCGTGGCTCATGGCCAACCCATCTCAGAGTGTTACAGCTACCGAGGTGCTCTGTCCGAGGCATACGAGAATTGCAGTGCAGCAGCTGATGACTCACACCAATGTTGACAATGGTCAGCGCATCAGCTTCACATTGCTTCTTGCCGAGCTACCCTCCATAGTTTGCCAAACACTAGTCTGCCAGGGCCACCAGCCTCGAATGTGGGCCTTTACTTGGTATCAACGCCAGGGTCATGTTCATGCCCTCCGGTCTGGCTGCCCTGGTGACCGTCCATGGAGTCCGGTATGATGAGATGAACATTTTTGTCTAACTCCAGGATGAAGGGGTTGTGGATGTCATCCAGGTCTAATTTGATGGAAGACAGAGAAACGTGCAATGTAGGAAACGAGAAAACGTAGCAGCACAAAAAGGGACCAAAGCTTCCTCGGAGGTAGATTGGGGATTTCAAGATTTTGTAACAGCTTACACCTACATGGAAATAACTCAAGAATTACCTGAATCTCAAAAGACTCGAGACTTCTTTCACTACCATCAGAATCATAATCAACAGAATCTAAATCCTCTGAACCTTGAATGGATGATAGGTGATAGATCTTGAACGACGAAACAAATGTCTGCCACAGAGATGGTAGAATGGCTGTACAAATTCTCCATTTTATCAAGAAAGCAATGGTTTACAATCAAGCTACTACGCAAATATGAACTGCTTATACTTGCCAGATATTTTAGCTTCGGGCAGTTTGGGAAAGTTCTGTACAAGCTGAAGTAAACATTTCAGCACCTGAGAATAAGACAAAAATAAGTGTTAGTGTATATATGTGTGAGTGGCCCATGGCATGTGTACAGCCCATAGTGGCCCATGTATAGCTAACTCTATTTACCCACCCTCTCTAGGGTTGGAGGAATACACAGGGAATTATTCCCCAAACAATAAGAATTACTACTAAATATCTGTATGCATGCATTCAGTCTCAATACAGGCCGTATGGTGTATATACCTCCATTTGCACGCTCCAGTCATCAGGATTTTGGGACTGCACTGGGGAATTTAAAATGATGGAGAATTGCTCTATTAGTGGATCAAGCATTGAAGTCACCAAACTTGCTGTATCTCTCTGCATAAAAAGGGTCATCAGTTTCCATAATGTGAAAAACAGAAAAATTGACTTAATAGTAAACAAAAAAATAACCTACCTTATAAACACCACTCATTGATCCAAGCATGGAAATACATGAATGGACTATTGCAAGAGCCTTTGCCCGAAGTGAATTTTCATACAGCTGTTTTTCATGGACCAAAGAAAATGAAATTGTCTTCTAATCAATTTGTCACAAGGAAATAGACAACAGGACTAGAAATACTAGAAGAGCTATAATCTGAGCATACATGAGGAGATGATATTATTCTATACAGTGATGGGAATAGCTCTGGAACCAACTTCGGAACACATGTGTCATCCAGATCATCGGATAAAAGGGCTAGGCATCTTAATGCTCCACGAACTGCAATACAAAATTAAAGATTATAACCCAAAATTAAGTAACTTGTGTCTTCGCCTTCAGAAATTACATTGATATGAATTCCAAAACTAGTCATTTTCTTATGCAGTATTTCAGTACATAATGCGGTTAAAAACACTGTGATTAAGCCATGAGAGCATACTAAAATGAAGCTATTCAGATTTAGGCTGCACTGAAGCTCCAAAGCAAAGTTATCAAGAACACGTGATGACAGAGCGGGGTAGGAAATAAACCAGTGTGCAAAGCATGGTACCAATGCCACAAATACTTGGAATATTTTTCTAGGTACATAATAGGAATATCAAAGAGAATATATACCCTAAACCCTCAACACCTCTTTAGGAACGTAATAGAATCTATGCCCACCAAAACAGGGTATTCACCTGGTCTAAGGAGTTACCAAGGAAACAAGAAACAACCAATTGGGAGACCTTGTGCATGTAAGAGACTGACAGCATCAAGTTTAAGCTTCAGGCCCATAAATACACCCCGAAAACAGCTGCATGCCCTTATTTCAATACCATGAAACAAAAAAAATATTTACCTCCATTCCCATTGTTTTGGTCACTGATTAACTTTAAGAGAAGGGGAAGTAACTCAGGCCAGTCTTCAGGCCAGTCTTGTTGCCCAATAGCTGCTACAGCCATGCTAATAGCAGTGCGAATCTTCCCATGAGAATCATCCAATGAGGTAAGCAGGAGCTGCCGTATGACCACCTGAAGAAATTAAAATTGAGTACAATGTAATATTGACAAAACACAGGTATACAACAGCATTGAAATTTAGGAATAATATGGTAGTCTACTGGTCTTCTTCTAGTAACGTACATATACCAGGACAAAAGCATTAATTACAATAACAGATCCCCAGGTTAGATCACAAAGGGCATCTTGTCTATATTTGGGTGCACAGATGGAATGGTGTATCTGCTAGCCTGGAGAAAGTAGCCTACAAAGTTTAATCTTGCTTTATATAAAGCAAAACCGTAGCCTCAAAAAAAACACTGCTGTTCAAGAACTCCACGCAGAAATGTATAGATGGCGTCAAAATGGTCAACTGATCACCTCTATTTTTCTTTGAGCCCCAGTTGGGCTCTCAACATCTCACCAAAAGCATATCCTTTATTATGTGATACTTATCCGGTGAGAAGCATCCAGACTCCTAGAAATTAGTATCAATTCCACGAGTAAAGGTTGAAATGAAGTGTCACCAGTTGTAATAGGAAAGAAAACAATGGGCCTAGATTGCATACTTCCAAAGCACTCCCAATTCTTGCATTCTTTCAAACTCGTAACCTTTTAAATAGTGAACTCAGCAATTATGATTAAAGAATAAAATGGAAAATGCTTCCGTATTATTCAGCAAGCCAAGGAAGCAATGGAAAAAGGTTATCAAGGGCATGTTCTCACTTGAGACCTATTTTGTTACATACAAAGTATTAACAGTATATGATGGTACCTTCTCAGAAGCAGAAACAACAGGGGGCACGAAATTCTCTTCATCTTCTTGCCAATGCTGCTTGATGAACTGCTTTAGCAAGACAGCGGCAAGGTAGCAGGTTGTTAAGAACCAACAAGCAACAACAGAAATTTGACAATCATGAACAAGGCAATCTGGCAAACACACATCATGGAACAGAAAGTTCTAATACAAAAACAATTGTGAATAGGCCGCAAGGATATCTGACGTAAACCAAACGGGATCTCTTTGTTGATTGTGACTTTTGTAAGGGCAGCTCCATATCCTGAGGTACAGAAAAAACAGGCTATCATCAGTTCATGGTAGTAGACTAGGAAAAGCTGGCAATTCATCTGTCAAAGAATGGTGACCAATCCAAATCAATTCCCCATCGGCTGGGTAGCAACAGGCTTCAGCATGAATAACTAATAACTGACGGATTTTACAACTAAATGAAATTGAATAGGTGGACTGGAATGCTACGAAACCAAAAATGTCTTATTAATATCTACAGTTGCATACTAATTCTGTGATCCCTGGCTCCCCGCAGTTAACTACAATAGGAGCTTATGAAATCGTGTCCTCATGGTACAAATTATGCTCAGATCAATCAAATTTTCACTTTCAGTGCAAAAAACACCCTTACTCCAAACAGAATGCTAAGCAGTATTGACGAGGCTGCTAAGCGTTATACTGGGGCCAGGTTGGCTGATATCATGTTGTGCCAATACAAAACATACAAAAGTTCTACTACAAAACATACAAAAGTTGCCAATCGCCTCTGGAATAGAAGTGTACATGGAGCAAACCAATACCAATCAGAACCTTGCATACAGAGTAACGTTACATTAATGCAATGCAGAACAGAACAATATTGTGCCTGCAAACCAGTACTCCTAGGGGGGCGGATCCCATCGCCTCCTACTGGAGGATGGCACACTCACTGTGTCTACAGCTGACACGCTACTAGAGCGTGACCAAAAACTCAAGCAAAATCGGGTACCCCGCCAACGCGTGAAGCTGAATTGTCCAATAATTTACGGGCGCCCATAATTCAATCGGGCACCAATCGCCACCGAGAGAGGGAGGCAGTAGGTGGGGGGCGGCGTACCGGGAAGGAGGGAGGCCTGGCGGAGCGACTCCTCGGCGTAGGCGCGGACATCGCGCGCGGTGTCGAGCGTGGCCGTCAGGCACTCCACCAGCCACCGCTGGTCGCCGTCCGCCGCGCCCCCGGCCGCCATCGGAACCGCCGAGTCGCCGACGCGCGCCTAGGGTTGGGGCTCCGCGCGGAGCTCGTTACGAGCACACCTCTCCACTCGGTTTCGAAATGGGATCGCGCGCGGCGAGGTGGTGGTGGCAAGAGGGAGCGGCGGGATTCGTTGGGTTTAAGCTAGGGTTTTTATAGCGGAAGGGCAAAGCTGGAGGAGACGGAGGAAAAGACGACAGAGGTGGGCAGCCAACACGGGGGAAGTGGGGAGAAGAAGAGGGGCGCGGCCAGCCCGGAGAATGGAGATGGGCCACAGGGAACCGAAAGACCGGGCCCGGCGTGCGCTCATTTGGCGCTGACCCCACCTGCCAGGCTGGTTGGTTTGGTTGACTAACACTTTGCGGTTTTTTGTTTTTGAAAAAATTTTGAAGGTACCCTCCGGCTTTCAGTGGCGGGAAAAGACATGATGCACGGCGGGTTTGGTTTTGCATCTTGTCTACCGAGATTATATAAAGTTATTATAATTGAGATGAAATATTTAAAATGTGTGATTTTAGATACGCATACTCCTCGAATTGAGTCTTGTTTTATGATTGAGCTTGGGAGAAGCTAAAGGTGGGAAGAAGAGTTGAGACCATCGGCTATTGGTTTGGTTTGCATGGTGGGCGATGGTAGTCTTAATTTGTTACGAGATAAAAGAAATCTGACCCGATTCTTTGGTGCCGGGTTTTTTATGAGAGAAAAATACTGCTGGCTGGTGGCTGATAAGCCAAACGAACATGGTGCATGTCATAGGCTACTCTATTACGGCATTTTATACGCTAGCGTGACATGAACATGAGGGATTGAGGGATGCAATTATCTGAGCATCTAGTGTCCAAATATAATGAAAAAAATTGCTATACTTCCTCTCTCTTCTATACTTAAGAAAATGGGAGTAATAAGAAGAAGAAACAAAGAAGAGATTGGGCCATAGAGCGGCCGGCAATCAGTTAGTTCTTGAGCGTGTCGCTTGGTGATGATATTCTTGCATTCTTGCCTTATGTTCGCGTACGATACGAAATTGGTTTGACCTATACAAAGTACCCTGTCATTATATAGGAGACATAGTTACGAAATTCCTTTGAAATGTTTTTTGCTTCGTTACAATTCAAGATTTACAAAAAAATCCGTGCGTGTACGCTACGCACCCAAGCCCAGCCGTTAGAGACTTGCAGGCACCCACACCCACACGGACGGAATGAGATCCTTTGAAGTAGCACAAAGCTACCTCCCCCAACGAAATGGGTTGAAGTAGCATCACGCACCTCCCCCGACCTCCATCCTCCGTCATGCCGCCGCCCGAGGGCGCCTCCGGATGCCCAAGAGGGCCCTATGAAGGCGGTGGCGCGGCCATCCTCTCCCTCCACGTGGTCTTCGCGACGGGCGCGCCCGTCCGGGCCCGGTGGGCCTTGCCGGCGGCGGAAGCTTCTCCGGCAGTGAAGGCGGCGGATGGCCATGGATCCGGGCAACCCCCGTCCGGGTCGGGTGGTTTGCGCGGCTGGGAGCGCGCCTCTGGGGTGCTATGCTGAGGGGGGCAGGTGGAAGATGGCAATGGCGGTCGGCGGCCACAGACTGCGGAGCGACGACGGCTGGCTGCAGTCGTGGTCTTTGGTTGCAGCCGGCGGCGGCTGACGGCGATTTGTGGGTCGTCTGGCTTCGGCGGTGGCGAGGGCTGCGGCGGCGTGCGAGCTACGGTGGCGAGTACGCGATGGCTCCGCGCCCTCGGTTCGGTGGCTCGGCACTCGCGCGCCTCCCGCTTACGGCGGCGCCCGCCTACTCGGTGCCGGCGGCCGGCGCGGATCTGGCGGTGGCCGGGCCGGTGGCGGTCGTGGGCGGTACGGTGGTCTCGGCGGCGGCCTGGCTGTAGGAGACTGTGGCCGGGCTGGTGGCCTTGGCAGCTGCGGCCAGGCCGCTGGCCGGTGCTTGTGACTGGCGCGGTTCTGTGAGACCCTGGTGGCTCCCTCTTCTTCGTCATTGCTGCATGTTTGGTGTCACCATGGTGGCGGGGCTAGGGGGTTGGTGGTGCTTGTTGAGGCGCCATGGTGGTGCTTCGGGAAGTGCCAAGCCTCTTCTGGTGGTGGTGTTGTGGAGGTGACGGGCTACTACCATGGGCATGAGCGGGTGTTGGGTGTGGTGCAATCGGGCGAAAGCCTTCACCGATGAAGGTGGGCATGATGGCGGCGACCTTTGGGCGTCGATCTCCCTGTTGGGGGCATCATGGTGAGGCACTATGCTTCGTCGTGCGGGGCTCTCAGGGTGAAGACCTCGTTGAAAGGACCTTGATGTCGCCTAGAGGGGGGTGAATAGGCGAGACGACCAATTTAAACTCTTTCTCCCCAAACACTTGAGCTGACATTGCTCCATCGGTCAGACCGGTGGTGGTGACCGGTCAGACCGGTCAAGCACTGGACTTCACAGGTGACACCGGTCAGACCGGTGCGCCTCACCGGTCAGACCGGTGTAGCACAGAGAACCTGCAAAAACAACTTCAAGCACCTCTTGGCTTCTAGCACGAACCAAACTCAGGGTGTGGCTTTTGTAGATGATCACAAGCAGAGTAATGAGCCCTGCACACACAAGTAACACACCCAAGTAGATCGAAGCGGAAGCAAATGAAATATGCTAGAAAAACAACTTAGGGAGTCGAACCACACGAAGAAGTAAGGATTTGTTTCCCGAAGTTCACCACCCACTGAGGAATGGCTACGTCTCCGTTGAGGAGCTTGTAAGGGACAATTCCCACAACAAGCCGGGTCTCTTTCAACCACTTTCCTCCTTTCCACTAAGGTGATCTTTTCCACGAAGAGGCAAGATCGCGGCCCTTACAAACTTCCCGCTGCTCACCACAACCTTGGGAGCTAGCCGGCGACACCTAGCCGTCTAGGAGGCAAACCTCCAAGAGTAACAAATGCACCAAAGTTTGTAGACTCGAAACCAAAGTGCTCAAGCTATGGAACCTGCTCTTGTTAGCTCACAAAGTCACTTCTAGGCTCACTTCCTCAACCCAACACAAAGATGATGGCTTGAACCCACAAATCTCACAAAGAGATGGTTGGGGAGAGCCACTAAGGCTTAGAGCTAGTTAGAAATGGCTTGAGACCTCAGCAAAAACACTAGTAGCAGCAACCCTCACTTGAAGAGGGCTTGGGGTATTTATACCCTTCAAAGGAGAAAACTAGCCGTTAGTCCCCGGGCAGCACCGGTCAGACCGGTGCCTCACACCGGTCAGATCGGTGTACGAAAAACTAGCCGTTGGGCTAGCGGCACCGGCCGGGCCGTGTGCCTCGACCGGCCGGACCGGTCAGGCCCAAGTTACCCCCAAAACCTCTTTTAAGGAAACTAGCACTTCACCACCAAGATGAAGTGACCCAGGTTAGGTTAGGAGGGTTTGTTAGCATACTCAAAGGCTAGATCTCACTTAGGTCAACTAAAGAGCACTTTGACTTGGTCAACTCGCTAAGTTGCATCCCTCTTGATAGTACGGCATACCTATACTCAAGAAAAGAACAAAGGAGCTTCGATGACCTCTTGAGCTTGAACAATCTTCAATTCTTGCCATACTTGATCAATAACCACTTGAGGGCTTTCAACATAGCCTTTGACCTGAGCACGTCCATACTTGAGCTAGTGACTTAGGATCTTTCCATATAGCATAAGAATGCACACTTGGATCCATGGTCACTCCATGTTGCCAATCTTAACGAGTTGATGACTTGCAAAGCTTCCCTCGGTTAAGGTTTGAATATGATACTTGAAGACCCAACGGATGCTAGACCTTCACCCTAGCAAAACACGAATGGCGGCTTAGCTACGACCCCAAAGATTGCTTAGTCCCTCACCCTAGCCATCTCGGTTGATCTCTTCATCACTTATCCAATCCACTTTGAGTTTCACTTTGCTTCATACGCAATTAATCCTTCATTTGAAAAACCCGCTTCAAATGCTTGATCTTGATTGACAACGGATATGCAAGCTTCCATTTTTAGAACCATGGTGTGTACACTCATCATCTTGTTCTCTTTCAATAAACTCATGAAGTCTTGCACCATATACTTGTCTTTGTAAATGTGAGCCATAAAATACATCCATAATTAAAATACTTCAATGGTTGCTCATGAATATATAATGAAAACCTGCTCACAATCTTAGACAAAATCATTAGTCCTTTAATCGCCTTGTCATTCAATTCACCAAAATCCACGTAGGGGCCTAGATGCACTTTCAATCTCCCCCTTTTTGGTGATTGATGACAACTCGATTAAAGCTTACAAATAAAACAATAAAGCGCATTTAGATTCTTAGATATAGCTAGAGCTCCCCCTTAATTTGTGCTTTGAGTTGGATTTCAAAAAATTGGCCTTAAATGCCATTAGCACAAATTTGGAAGAAAAGACGTGTGAGCTCCCCCTATATCTTAGAATCAGTGGAGTGCAGCATGTGTGAGCGACAAAATAAAATCCGTGATGCGTATGACAAGATATGCACAAAGCAAAGGGAAATGTATCGGGCTAGGCGGCCGTCGGCCGGTGCCCCCGACCGGTCGGAGGGCCGGTGCCCCCGACCGGTCGGACCGGTCGAGTCCACCAACACACATGACCGGGCGGCACGGTCGGACCGGTGCCCCTGACCGGTCAGACCGGTCGGGTCCAGTCAGCGCACAAAGCAACAGAGGTGCGTGCTATTTGGTCCAAGGTGATCATGCCAGGGTTGCAAGCTGGTTTAGATCACCTTGCTCCATTTAGCCAACACAAACAAACACCATTCAAAGCATGCATCACACTCTAACAACAAGGTCGCTTAAATATTACATTAAGGTTTAAAAACACACAGTAGCACTCACACAAAAGCTCTCAAGTCCACTAAGATGAAGTTCTAACTTATTACATGGCTTCTCTCAATAGCCAGCAGGCACCGGTCAGACCGGTGCAACACAGACAGCAGCTCAGACAGCAAAAACTTGTGCTTTAATCTCGATTCTTCTCCCCCTTTGTCATCAAGCATCCAAGAAGGGCCTGGAGAAGAAGCAGCTGCCGATCACTGTCCTTGAGATCCGTCTCCTAGGTGAGAGCTCCCTCCTATTTGAGATTTGTCAAGTATCCAATGCAAGGGAGAGTTTAGATAAATAGACTCCGAGGCGGTGATTTGAGATGGATGAGCTATGGGAGCGCAGTTTTTACCATAGAAGTAAGGGTTGTAGCCAAAGATCTCGGCGGAGAAGCGAGCGCCCCAATCTTGCACTTGCTCGGGAGGTGGAGGAGGTGGGGGTGCTTGCTCTTCTTCCATGAAGTGAGACGATCCTGCCACATCCGGAGGAGGAGGTACAAATGGTGGAGGTGGAGGAGGAACCGATAAGGACGAACCTTGTCCTTGCTCGGACTCGAAGAGCATGGGGCCATATTGGTTAAGCAAGTCCGAGTTGGCCCATCCTCTCATCCTTTCCTCAAAGGAAGGTATCTCAACCTGTGGAGATTCTGGAGATGGTGGAGAGCGAGGAGGTTGAAAACCTTGGGCATTGTGCATTAATTTCATTGTGTCCCTCATTTGCTTATTAGCCCTTCTCGACCTTTGTTGCTCAACTTGGATGTCATGCTGGCTCCTGCACATCCCAAAAATGAAGTTGAGAAACTTTTTCAACGGGGAGTTGGATCTGCGTGGCCTGTCTGGCTGCCAGCCACCCCACCGGTCAGACCGGTGCTCAGCACCGGTCAGACCGGTGTCAGTCTGAGCCCCTGCCTGAGGCAGATCTGGCCGAGCTGCTCCCTCCTCAAAGATTTCTTCCTCATGGCCTGGTGCATGCTCAACTCTAGGTGATGGAAGCCGAGGATTCTTGCTAGGGTTGAGCTTCAGAGGCTTGTGTGTCACATTCTTCGGAAACTCCGTCTTTGCAACCTTTTCAATCATATACATGATGTAGGGACTATAGCTGCAAATCTTCTTGGGGTCCTCGGATAGATGCTTAATCTCTTGCCAAATGAAGTCCCCAACACTGAACTCCGGAGCTCCCGGCCTCAAAGCCACCATCAAGTTTTTCTGGAACTTTGTGATTTCTGAGGGGTTTCCATCTCTAGGTGTGATAGACACCCTAAGGAGCCTATTTAGGACAGCAAAGTAGGTATAGAGGTTCTTCACCTTCCCAAAGTTGGCATGCTCACCACGAGGGTACATCACATGCAAAGCATCCTTCTCCAGCTCCCCCTCATCATGGAGCTTCCTCAACTCCCCATCTCCCGCCATGATCCCAAAGCACCTCAAAAATCTGTGGAAGGTAATGTAGTACTTTTGGCCGTTGGTCATCCAAATCATAGCCCTGTCGGCCTCAATGTGACCAAAGTGCACTGTGGCAAAGAACTGGGCGATGATCTCCTTGTTCCAATCCTGTCGGAACCCCATGAGTGTTTTGACCCTTTGCCTCTCACAATTGCTCATGACTTCATCAAATATAGGGTCTCCTTTCCTAGCCATGTGCTCCCAATCCACATATTGTGCCTTGTGTGTGATTTTGGGCTTCTTTATAATCACTGTAGCATAGTAATCTTGCTGAAATTTGGCCCAAAACCTCGGATCCGACGCGGTCTTGCCCTCCTCATAAGGGTTCTTGTCCCTCAGCTTCTTCAGGGCCTTGGTCATGCCAGCCCCGTGGTACTTCACCGGCCTGTCAGGGTAAATGTAAGTAGGTGGCATGATCCTCAACCTACCCTGATCCTCGTCATCCTCGTCCATAGCATCTACATCCTCCTCTTCATCCTCCTCATCCTCGTCCTCATCCTCATCACTGTCAGTCCCAGCCTCCTGGTGCCTCCTCAACTCAAACTGACCCGGAAAGGTCTCATCCTCAACATTGTCATCACTGCTCGTTCCGGTGTCACCTCCTAGATCAGGATCCTCAGCACTTGCTTGAGTTGAGCGGCATCTCAATCTCTTGCTGCTGATGTTGACAGTGCTGCCCCCTTCCCCAAAATCACCGGGGATGGCTCCTCGGCGAGAGAGCACTTCTTCTCTTCTTTTCTTTGCCCCTTCCTTTTCCCGTACCATAGCTGCTGTCCTGAGTCACAAAAAGGATGACAAGAGTGTATAAGACTCTAGGAAAAAGATTGAATTGATATGGAATTGAATCTTGAAAGTTCAGAACAATTGGGTCTGTTCTGGGCCACACCGGTCAGACCGGTGAGGGGCACCGGTCAGACCGGTGCCACCCAGAACAGAACCAATTGCTCCCACATTCAATCTGAGCAGCTATCAATCTAAGATTTGGTCTAGATGAACAAAAGACATCCTGGAATAGATATGTGTTGAAAAACATGAAGAAAACACAATTTGGGGTTGGACATGCGCCACCGGTCAGACCGGTGAAGGTCGTCCGACCCCAATTCGTGATTTCTCACAATGTGTTCAACAAAACGTTATGGATCTATAAGTATGTCTTCTAGGTGATCTCAGAAGATGTTCTACCAAAGGGAATTCAAAACTTTGCACCATGTGAGGAGATCGGGCAAAAGAAAGGTTTGAATACCTTTGGAGAGATGAACTCGAGTTGAATCCAAGAAACTCGAGGGGGAAAGTGAAGAGGGGCCTTGGGAGATCCTTTTCCTTCCAATCTTGAGGCCTTTCCTTGGTTCAATCTTCAAATCACCATGGATTTTGAGAGAGGTGAAAGAGAGAAGATGGAGGGGAGGAGCTTCACAGTTTGGCTGCAAGGGGGTGAATGATGGAGGAGAGAGAGAAGGAAGGGGGGTAAAAGAGGATTTCTTTTACTGTGGCCTCACGGGCTGACGCCGGGCGTCACCGGTCAGACCGGTGACGGTCACCGGTCAGACCGGTGACGGTCACCGGTCAGACCGGTGACAGCCGCTGGTCAAGCCAGAGAGGCCTTATCGGTTTTTCCGACCCACCCTCGGTAGAACCGAAGATCCTGATAAAATTCAACAGAGAGTCCTTATCGGTAGAACCGACACGCCCTCGGTAGTACCGACCCTTTTCTTCCTTTTTGAGATTTTGCTCCTTGAAACTTCTCCAAATATGTTATAGGACAATTCTCATCCACTTAGGTTGCATAAACACGATTATGTGACTTCAAGGTCACCACCGGTCAGACCGGTGGCTTGCACCGGTCAGACCAGTGCGCCCTTGAGAAACAAATTTTGAGCCACAACAAAGAATTTCCATTTCAACCTTTAGAGATGTTTTGGATATGAGATAGTAAGATGATATTGATCCAAAAACCATCAATTCTTAGAATAATGAGGATTAACCAATTTATTTGTGAATTCTTGATCCTTCCAAGATTGAGAGAGATAAGTAAGAATGGATTTTAGGGACTTGAGAGAATCTTCTTAATTGTGACTAGCCATCAGTCAAACAAGGAGAACTATAGTCACAACTAAGTTGATTGGGTCACTAAGACCAAGAACCAAATATTTTTCAAAGAAAGCACACTTCCTATACATGCTAGTCGATTTTTCGAAAAATCTATCCTATGTCACAAAGTGCATGTATCCACTTCAAATGAATGCCCTAACAAGCATATTTGGCTCATATCTTCATCCTCGAGACACAAAGACGAGTGGAAGCAAAGATATCAACCAAATATCTAGAGAGGAGCTCAAGAGGTCCATTTGAAGCAATTACATGCTAAGAATGGCACACTAGCATGATGTTATGGCCTAGATGCATTACGGTATTTCAATGAGTTTTGTGAAAACATACCTTTGCCTTAGGGCCATTTCATTTGTACATATATTAAATTTCAAACGGTGTTAGCTCTTACTTGTTCTTTTGGAAGTTACGCTTATCGAGAGCTTCCTTTGAGATGCACAAACGAATGAGACTACAAGATCACTTAGAAGAAATTGTTAGTCCCACAAGTGACTCAAGTCTTGTAATGAGCTCCCCTTTAAGTAGTGCTAGAGAATTTGAATTTCTCGACCAAGGCACTTTGTTCAATTAAGAACTTGTTGAGGCTCATTCCAAAACTTGATCATAACACATGAATGATTTGATAATTGACATGTGTTTAGCTTCTCATAACCTTCGACGCCAAATCACCCTTCTTCTTGAGGGTTTGGACAACCCCGGGTCACCCGGGCACTCGTGTCGGGTCACCTCCGCAAAGATACGGAGGCGTACGGGTCACCCGGCACTCGTGCCGGTCACCCGCCCAAATTGCACTTCTTTGCGTTGGCACCGGTCGGACCGGTGCACACCCGGTCGGCGTGACCACCACCTGACCCATTTTGGTGATTTTTCCTTCCCTTTTCCTTGAGTGAGTGAATGTATCACTAATTTCAGTCCTGCAACCAAGGATAATGCATTGCTCTACTAGAGAGCCATTAATAGCACCGGATGGCATGAGAAAGTAAATTTTTCATAAAAATAGTCAAAGTCACCACCTCATGCTTTTCTCATGAAAGAAGAGCATCACATGAGTGTTTGCTAAGGACCAAAAGTGACTTAGACTCAATTTAGCGCATTAGTTACCGAGATGACATTGATTTCACGAATTATATGAGTTTGCTCTTCACATGGTCAATTGAATCCATCAAGATTTCCAAGTCCTCCAACCATGTGCTCAATGCATCTCTTTCAACCTGCAAGCTCAGTAAGCATTTCTTGGTACCCAACACTTGTTGGGTCCTATTGGGTTAGTCACAAGGTGCTTAGGAACCCAAATAGCTCTCATGCTACAATGGGGTGAACTAATCTCCCTCATAGCACAAGTTCTATTCTTATCGTTCCTAAGCTTATGGAAATCATAATGGACAAGGTATGATTTAGGAATGTTACCATTTGGACAATCCTTTCCCAAGTGACCCTTTTGACGGCATTCGTAGCAAATACGACTTTTGTTCTTGTTGGTCACACCATTCCTTGCAATTTTTTTTTCTACACTTGCTTCTGAGTCTTGTCATTGGAGAAGGTGGCTTCCTTGCCTTGTTTGCTTGAAGTGGGGCTGCTCTGGCTAGCACCGGTCTGACCGGTGGCACGCACCGGTCTGACCGGTCACGGTCAGAGCCACTGCCCGTTGTAGCTTTTGGGCACGAGTCGGCAAGGTGTCCCTTCTCTCTGCACTTGTAGCACACCCTCCACTTGTTGGAGCTTCTAGGCTTCTTGGAGAGTGACTCTTGTGCCTTGTGCTTGATCGGGCGATATTGGGGTTTGATTTTCCCAATCTCGCTCTTTTCTTGAATCTTATTCTTGTGGGACCTTGTATGTTGTTGAGGGGTTGAACTAGTGGCGGTTGATCCCTTCCCAAGCTTCTTCACCATGCTTTCACGGTTATCTTGAGAAGGTTGCACTTTGCCCTTCTCCTTCAACACATACAAGTCCCTTTGGAGCTTTTCGACCTCTTGCTTTAGTTTATCATTTTCTTTAGCAATGAGGTCATCACAAGATTCTACAAGTACATGCTCAATGCTAGATTGGCTTGCTTGAGACAAACAATCATCAGCGCTAGATAAAACAACTTGAACTTGTGAGCATGTGCATGTGTGAGATAGAGGTTGTAGAGATTTTACCGATGAAAGCACAACCTCATGGGCTATCTCTAGTGTTGCATAAGAATCAACAAGCTTCTCAAAGGAAAGTTCAAGTTCATTGTGATTGGCTTGTAGGACCATATGCTCGCTAGTGAGCTTCGCTAGTTTGGCTTCTAGATCATCATTGGCATCTTCTTCTAATTTAGCTCTACAAGCAAAGGATTTGATGTCATGATCATATTTGTTAGCCAATGTTTCATACTTACAAACCAAGGATGCAAGTTCGGATTTGAGAAGCTCAAGTTCTCTTGACGAAGAGCTTGAAGCTTCAATCTTTTGGTCCTTAGCCCCTTTGGCTTGTCTCTTCTTCTTGCTTCTCTTCTCCTTCTTGGCCATCAAGCAAGTTGGTGTGCCCCTGCTGGCACCGGTCTGACCGGTGGGTGTCACCGGTCTGACCGGTCCCTGCAGAGGGACAGCGTCTTCGCTTCTTTGCTCTTCTTCTTGCTTGGGGTTTGATGCTTGATGATCAGGGGATGTTGTAGAGGTAGGGCACATCTCCACTGACTCATCTTCATCATCGCTCTCGAGTTCATCCCATTTGGTGTTTACCAACTCAAGTAGTAATTTCCAAATGAGATGAGCATCTTCGGAAATCTTTTTGCTTTTCAAGATAATATACTTTAGTTCTCTACATACACAGCTACACAAAAGGTTAGTGATAACGGCATTGAGTTGCTTCTTCTCCAAGTCCATTGGCGAGACACATGTCTCATCCTTTCGAAGGATACTCGCAACCATAATGCTCTCAGCGGTAGGGCCCAAAACCTTAAGTGCAATGAGAACATTAGAGCACCAAGAAGAATAGTTTGAGCCATCTAGAGCTAGAGGCTCAAACGGTACCTCACAAGTTGTCGACATCGAAGAACTCCAAGCGGTTAAGCTCGAATCGGAGCACCAAGCTTTGATACCAATTGAAAGGACCTTGATGTCGCCTAGAGGGGGGGTGAATAGGCGAGATGACCAATTTAAACTCTTTCTCCCCAAACACTTGAGCTGACAGTGCTCCACCGGTCAGACTGGTGGTGGTGACCGGTCAAACCCGGTCAAGCACCTTGGACTTCACGGTGACACCGGTCGGACCGTGCGCCTCACCGGTCGACCGGTGTAGCACGAAGAACTCGCAAAAACAACTTCAAGCACCTCTTGGCTTCTAGCACGAACCAAACTCAGGGTGTGGCTTTTGTAGATGATCACAAGCAGAGTAATGAGCCCTGCACACACAAGTAACACACCCAAGTAGATCGAAGCGGAAGCAAATGAAATATGCTAGAAAAACAACTTAGGGAGTCGAACCACACGAAGAAGTAAGGATTTGTTTCCCGAAGTTCACCACCCACTGAGGAATGGCTACGTCTCCGTTGAGGAGCTTGTAAGGGACAATTCCCACAACAAGCCGGGTCTCTTTCAACCACTTTCCTCCTTTCCACTAAGGTGATCTTTTCCACGAAGAGGCAAGATCGCAACCCTTACAAACTTCCCGCTGCTCACCACAACCTTGGGAGCTAGCCGGCGACACCTAGCCGTCTAGGAGGCAAACCTCCAAGAGTAACAAATGCACCAAAGTTTGTAGACTCGAAACCAAAGTGCTCAAGCCATGGAACCTGCTCTTGTTAGCTCACAAAGTCACTTCTAGGCTCACTTTCTCAACCCAACACAAAGATGATGGCTTGAACACACAAATCTCACAAAGAGATGGTTGGGGAGAGCCACTAAGGCTTAGAGCTAGTTAGAAATGGCTTGAGACCTCAGCAAAAACACTAGTAGCAGCAACCCTCACTTGAAGAGGGCTTGGGGTATTTATACCCTTCAAAGGAGAAAACTAGCCGTTAGTCCCCGGCAAAGACGGCCGGTCGGGCCGGTGCCTCACACCGGTCAGATCGGTGTACGAAAAACTAGCCGTTGGGCTAGCGGCACCGGTCAGACCGGTGCCTCTGACCGGTCAGACCGGTCAGGCCCAAGTTACCCCCAAAACCTCTTTTAAGGAAACTAGCACTTCACCACCAAGATGAAGTGACCCAGGTTAGGTTAGGAGGGTTTGTTAGCATACTCAAAGGCTAGATCTCACTTAGGTCAACTAAAGAGCACTTTGACTTGGTCAACTCGCTAAGTTGCATCCCTCTTGATAGTACGGCATACCTATACTCAAGAAAAGAACAAAGGAGCTTCGATGACCTCTTGAGCTTGAACAATCTTCAATTCTTGCCATACTTGATCAATAACCACTTGAGGGCTTTCAACATAGCCTTTGACCTGAGCACGTCCATACTTCACTAGTGACTTAGGATCTTTCCATATAGCATAAGAATGCACACTTGGATCCATGGTCACTCCATGTTGCCAATCTTAACGAGTTGATGACTTGCAAAGCTTCCCTCGGTTAAGGTTTGAATATGATACTTGAAGACCCCACGGATGCTAGACCTTCACCCTAGCAAAACACGAATGGCGGCTTAGCTACGACCCCAAAGATTGCTTAGTCCCTCACCCTAGCCATCTCGGTTGATCTCTTCATCACTTATCCAATCCACTTTGAGTTTCACTTTGCTTCATACGCAATTAATCCTTCATTTGAAAAACCCGCTTCAAATGCTTGATCTTGATTGACAACGGATATGCAAGCTTCCATTTTTAGAACCATGGTGTGTACACTCATCATCTTGTTCTCTTTCAATAAACTCATGAAGTCTTGCACCATATACTTGTCTTTGTAAATGTGAGCCATAAAATACATCCATAATTAAAATACTTCAATGGTTGCTCATGAATATATAATGAAAACCTGCTCACAATCTTAGACAAAATCATTAGTCCTTTAATCGCCTTGTCATTCAATTCACCAAAATCCACGTAGGGGCCTAGATGCACTTTCACTCGTCCATATGGACGTGCGATGGCGGCACCTGGGCGTAGTGACCTTCTCGGAGGCGTCGTATTTGGAGACTTATTGTTCGTGCTAGTGGTGGTGGTTGACTGGAGGTGTTGCGGGTTGCGTGCTTGGTCCGTGTTGCTATCTGGGTGCTGAGGGCCCATGGGTGCTTGAGGACTTGTGCTACGGTGCTTGGTGCGGCGGTGACCTCAGTGACTGCGGGGTGGAGGATATGCTCTTTGCAGCGTTAGTTACCTGAGTCTTTGGCGGAGAGCGAGGTGGTGTATGAGGCGAGGACCCCACGCAGAGTGGCCAGGATCAGTGGGCGTCCCCTGTGTTGTGACGTGAGTGTGTGCTGAAGCTTCTATGGATCGGAGGGATCGACGGCTGTGCACTTGCGGTTCGGGGGTGATGGTCCCATGGTGGAGGAGCTCGAGGGGTCGTTCGGGCCTGCAGCGGGTTACGCCTGTGGCGTGACACAGCGTTGGTGACAATGCGCGGGACTCGACAGCTTGTTTTGATCTTCTCTCCCACGTGGTGTGTTGTGTGTGTGTGTTTTGTTCTGGGGTTTGTTGTGTGGTGGTGTTCGCTTCGACTTGTTATGTATCATTGCTGCTGCTTCTTATGACATAGCAGTGCTCCTGCTTTTATTCAAAAAACCTACCTGAGAGGAACCGGCTCCACGCGGGCAATAGGCGGAACAACGGGCAGGTCGGGGCCCAGACGCACCCACAAGAGCAGGCATGTTTCGTTAGTTTTGCTGCGCCTGCGCCCAGCAAGGGCACGACTCCCGCATTTGCTCGCTGGCTGGTCCTCACTAACTAGATCACGGCACGACCCGCACGGGCGGGTTGCTATGCTCTGCTTCGACGATCCCTCTCCCACGCACCTGCGACTGTGGTGTTCCGCTGCCACAGATTGGATCTTTATATTCCGAATCCTGGGTCCAAATTCGGCCACCCCATTGATCCACGTCACCCAAAATTTCTCAGCCGTCTGATCTTCAATGTATGGTGGAAAAGGCGCGGGCCGTGCCTCGGCCATTTTCTCAAAGCTTCAACGGCGACTTCTCTGGCGACTTCTCATGGCACGAGGGGACTGGCAGCTCCGGCAGCAGAGCCGACCCACTGCTTCGCTGCAGCTACAATCAAAGGTGTACAACGGCGCTAGGCACCGGGCCGCGGTGACCTGGACAGGAATGGATCCATCTTAAGCTCTTGCAGGTGCAAGCGGCGACAAGGGTTTTTTTACCGGTGGTAACCGCGTGGTATACCGCGGTTACCGCTGCTACCGCGGGGGTACGGTAACGGTACCCAGCGGTAGCAACCGGTCCCAAAATTCAAATTTGAATTTGAATTAAAAAAATGAAAAAATCAATAAAAATCACCAAAAAATAGTTCATGATTTGTAGGGTCTTATGGTGTTGAAAGTTTTCAAATTTGAGTGCATTTGGTATTTATTTGGAGCTTTAGAAGTTGAAAACAAAAAAGAAAAAAAAACATGGGCCGGCCCGTTAAGGCCCATGAAGCCCAAATGAACTAGATGACCTAGCTCGTGCCCAACCGCGTTCCCCCGAGCATCCAGAGCCTTCCTTCTTCCCCGTCCGCAAGCTTCCAAGCGCCGTCCGCCGCCGCTTCGCCCCTACCGCGCCGCCGCCGGCGGTTTGCCGCGCGGTAGGCTGCGGTAAGCCGCGCCGCGGGGGCGGATCTACCCCTTACCGCGCGGGCGGCGCGGTTAGCGCGCGGGAGCGACGGTATACGCGGGCGACGCGCGGTATACCGCGGTTAGGTATTTTTTTTGCTTTTGAGTAGATTTAGGCTTTAGGAATTGTGTTAGGATCTAGGATTTGTGTTAGGATTTAGGTTTACTTTGGTTTAGGATTTTTGGTAGGATTTAGGATGTGAGGTAGAGGTAGAAATAGAATTGTTGCTTTAGGTAGAAATGGAATAGTTGCTTTAGCTTTTAGGTTTAGGGGGATAATTTGTGGCATGATGTAGGATTTGTGGTAGGATCCAATTTCAGTTAGGATTTGTTTCGGAATTAGGTACATTTTCATTAGGTATAGTATTAAGGAAGTGTTTTGTAACAGTACAAGGGTGAGTTGCTTAGGACAAGAGGCTTGAATGTCATGTCCATCGCCGAGTACCACTCCGCAACCCAGCTAGGGATCTTTCCTTTCTACCATTGAACTTGTGTTGTATGAACTATTTGTATGAATTATTTGTATGAACTATTTGTATTTGAACTACCAACTCACTTATGCACGGCTAGTATTATTGTGTTTGGTGTGATATTTCTATGTATAACTATAAATCATTGATTGGGGGTGCTATTTAACACTAATTTGTGCCAACGCCATGCCAAAATTTTCATTTATTCGAAGCCGGGTGGTCTTTTTATTTGCCGCGGTATAAATAGTTTATACCGCGGTATACCCCTCTATACCGTTTGAACTAGCGGTTTTAAGCGGTTTTGGTTTGAAATTTGAATTCGAGTGGTATTTAGCGGTATACCGCGGTATACCGCGGTACCAACTGTTACCGCTCCCTAGCGGTAAAAAATGCAACGGTTGGTAAAAAAAACCCTGGCAGCGACAGGAATTGCCATGGCCTTTGGATGCGGCTTGCCGCATCGTCGAGGCCGACGGAGAGAATGCAGAGCAATAATCTTCTCTTTCCTCACCTGGGCATCGTGCATTAGCGCTGGTAGCCGCGGCTGAGAGCCTGGGAGCAGCGTTGGCGAGCTGGCTCCCTTGTCTGCTTTGCCTTTTTCATTGTTCCTCTCCTCCCTTTGATCCCCCTCTTTGGTGCCTGGTTCGTGGGATGGAAATTGGCAAAAGCCAGCAGCAACAGAACCCAAGCGCGACAGGGCAGCAGAATCAAGCCAGCAGCAACAGGAACCGAGCACGGCACCACAGGAGAACCAGTGGTGTGGTTTTCGGCTGCTAGAGTGGAGTGCATGTCAAACTTTACCCCGTTTATTTCTTTACTCGATTGATTGGATTGCCATTGAAAGCTTCTCAAATCTATGTTGTCCCTTAATTCCATCGAAATTGAGTACATTGCAGTTAGAAATGTTGTCTCGGGATCCTGCGTGCTTGGTGTTTGCTGAAATGTTGAACTGAATTTTCTTTGAACAAAGTAATCCATAGTGCATGCCATTTTTAGCATTATAACATCCAAAGCATGCTTACATTAAAGCAATCAAATCCTTAATGGGTGTCAATTACATATTCACTTCTTAGTCAAATACCGTTTATACCATAATCTTGGCTGGTTCCATACAGCATGATGGAGCCTTGCTACTTTAGGGTCATATCCTTTGACCACCCTGCTCTACAGTTTGAAAACATACAATGATAATCATACTGATGTAAAGTTATCTGATGGATTGACACTTTGTGTGTAAACTTTAGTAAGCACAAAGTCATTTATCCATATGTTGCGTTGACGAAACCTTTTGAGCAAAACATTCATATCTATGTTTGACAATTAATACTACTGATATATTCAGTCATCCATGCAGTTCTATGCATGATTCTAACCTTATGTCTTCAATCTTCACATAGGGTTGACACACTGACTATGCATGGCTTTGTCTCGGTCAGATTATACAGTAGCACACAATACTCTCAGAGAAGCGTGTCGAGCTTTAAGCATGACTCTTTGCATTTAGGACTTAATTTATTGGGATTCCTACTTGCAAAATCGGGGAAATGAAAGACCCCTGCCCTTTCCTCCGCTGTCCGCGTTTCACGCACGACGTGTCGCGCCCAGCTGCGTGCGAGCGGCCGCCCAGGAGGCGTGTCGTGCCCGCCCACTGTGACATCCAGCGGGGTGGGCGCCCGGCGGCCCGTGCGGGGGCGTGCGCCCCGCGCCCGGCGTGTGGCCCGTGCGGGGAGGCCCTCCCTCGTCGGTTGCCCACGCCGGCGTTGGCTGCGAGGCGCCGCGGTGGGTTGGATGCGAGGCGCCGCGGTGTGGACGGGTGACGCCGGGATTCGATCCGCCTACTCCCTCTTCGATTCGATCGCCTACTCCCACCGTCCCACGCCGTCGGCAGCGGTGCCGGGGAGTACGGCGGCGCGCCTTCCTCGTTCGCCGCTCTTGCGCCGCCGGCGTCGCCGCGAGGTGGCCCGGCGAGCGGGGGTGGCCCCCGCTTGGCGGTCCCCGCGGCTTGTGCCGCCGCGGAGCGAGGGGGCGCGCGGGCGCGGAGCGGAGGAGGGCGGCCGCTACTCGCCGGAGTCGTCGCGCCCGTGGAGCCGTGCGGCTCCTCCGCCCGGCCCCCATCCGCCGCGCCGTGTCGTCCGGTCCGCCCCGGCCCCCGTCGGAGCGCCCCCGACGTCGCCGCGCGGCATTGGAGCAGTTGGGGGCGCGGCTCCCATCCGGCAGCGGAGTAGTTGGGGGGCGCGGCTCCCATGCTTCGATGCGTACGGTCGCCCCGCGAGACCGCAGATAAGTTCCCCCATCACCCCGTGTATCCTTTCCCCGCTTTCTTCTTCCTCTCGGTCCCTGTGCGAACCCTAGCGTCGACTTCTCCGTCTTCCTTACTCCTGTTTCTCGAAGTGTCAAACATGCCGTGCAGATCTGGTGGCTCCTGCTATTTGAGCGCTCCTCACACTGCTGATTTGGAGTCCTTGTGCGTTTACCCCGATCCCCGGCTATGTTCTTCCCGTTCCGTGCGAGAGGTGACCTAGAGACCGGTCGCTTCCTCTTCGTGCAGCCCTTGGACCGTTCGGCCGCTTCCTGCTCATCTTGATCCACAGGGAGGACAAGGTAGAACTCGCTACCCGATGCATCCGCTTCCTATATTCCTAGAGCGTGTGTTTTGTCTTTGCTTGATCGGTTTATCCGTTTCTCTCTCACACGCGCACAATATGCGACAATGGGCTTTCTCTGCTCCCTTGCATTCTTATCTTTATCCCTTGCCTTGGGCTGATGTTACACTGGGGATTAAATTTGAACATGCTTTAGTCTCACACCTCTACTGTTGGGGGTGCACAGCACAGCACAGAGTTTTCTTTAATATGTGAGCTTTTAGTGCTCTAATGACTTTAACAAACTGCCAGCAAGGTAGATATATACGATAATTTAAATTGTGATGCCTCTCGTTTCCGGTCAATAATCCTAGATGTTCAGTGTATGAACTTCACTCTAGAGTGCAATTTATTTGTGAAATGCTATGACATTTGAATGAGACTATCAAATTAATTGTATGATACGTTAACCGGTTAAATGATCATTTTTTTATTATTACTTGCTTCTATAGGATTACAACCATGGTTTAAAGCACCTCATGAACTTCTACAATTAAATAGGTATGGTCTTCTTGCTCAGTATTATGAGATATTTTATAACGCAAGCTAATCCTGATCATAACATTAATTGCTACTAACACGTCGCATTATCGTTAGTTGGGTACTAACATAGAGTTTCGATGCTATGAAAAAATTATCATCTGGTTTGTGTTTCTTTGTGTAACAGTCTGGTTCCTGAGCCTCTGCCCCCCTACCCCCACACACGCCATTCTCCGCTCCCAGGACGAAAGGCTAGGCAGGTGCTTAATATTTTTCATACCTTCAGTAGCCGTATTCATTCCAGTCACGAGAGGGGAGTTAAAACTTTGTTTGGCCAGCCTTTGGCCTTTCTCTTGTGTCTGGTCCAGTTCCAGTCCAGAAGGCAACCTTGCATAGCCTAGGGTTTGCTGGAATAGGTTGTGTGGTTCTTGTGTGTATCATGTCCTTTGCCATTTTTTCCATTCTTGCATAGCTGATTACTTCTCCTGGATAACTGTTACTGCTTGTAAAATTTACAAAACATGAAAATGGATATATCAATTGTTTTTTTCCAGCAGAAAATAAATATGTAACCACCAGATAACAAACATTTCTACCAGCTGTTTTGACTCTCCCTTGCCTTGTCATCCACCTTCCTTTGACATTCTAAGAGTTCTATACTACTTCGATTTGTCGTACCCTTTACAAGTAAGAGATTTTGGTGATCTTATAATATTGTACCGGAGTGTTTGTTCTCTTATTTTATGAAAGGCATGATATATGTTGTAGAAGTAACTCTTTTCCCTCTATAACTGGAGTTTTTGGCTGCCCTTAGTTGCTCTTTACGGCAAAATGTATGTCCGATGATGGATAATCTTGTGTGATTTCAGATTTAACTTTGCTAGGCCGGGAATCTTGAGGTCGGCGAACATTCGGATTTTTCTCGGCGAAGGTATCATACCATCATTTACTCCGGTAAAAGGCTTATTTCAATTATTTTAATTGTTTCCACTTAATTCTTTCTTTATTAGTGTACGGTGTAGTTTACCGGCAAATCATTTTTCTCTCTTCGGGCCGTGCCTGCACATTCCTAGACACTGCGAGGGTGCCGTTTCCGGAGTTAAAAAGGGTGCTATGTCTTTGGAGGTCTTGTTTCCGGATTAAAAAAAGTGCTATGTCTTTGCTTTCTTTCGAATACCAATAGCTGAATTCTTGCGGGCACTCCGGGTACTCCGGTTGTCTTTGTGTGCGTAGGTAAAAATTGTGGAGAATCATCTCTTACATGCGGAGGTAAAGAAATCACACTATGGTTTCCAAATTGGTATCAAAATCTCTTTACGCATCCGTGATCCCCTGAATGAACCTTCATGGTTATTCATTCCAGTCACAAGAGGGAAGTTAAAACTTTGTGTGGCCAACCTTTGGCCTTTCTCTTGTGTCCGATCCGAGTTTTAGTCCGAAGGCAACCTTGCATAGCCTAGGGTTTGTTGAGATAAGTTGTGTGGTTGTTGTGTGTATCATGTCCTTTGCCATTTTTTCCATTATTGCCTAGCTGATTACTTCTCCTGGATAACTGTTATTGCTTGTAAAATTTACAGAACATGAAAATGGATATATCAAGAAATTTGGTGTTTTATATAGGATGCTATGAGCTATTAAAACTAAAAATTGACTATGCACTTGATCTGTTGATTGCAAAGATCGAAGCATCCCATTATGTGGGAATTAGCTTGGAGATTTTAGGAACATGGACTCTTGAACTGATAATTCAATCTTGATGAAATTAGCTGATAGATTAAGTCTGTCAGTCTTTTGATGAAATTAGCTGATAGTTCCTATTTTTTTAGTATGCTATCCTTATGTTTTGAGTCCAAGTTCAGCTCAGTGGTGTTTTCAGTATAAAGAATTTTGCCTTTGAACAACTTTGTATATATAAATTCACTTACCTCAATTTGTGTGATATTACTGAAATATGCAAAGCCGAGTTTCAAGATTTTTCTTATTTGGAATGCCAAATGCTAATGCAGTTGGCTTTTTACTACATAATACTATCATCTATATTTGGTGTTCACTCACCCGATCGACCAAGAGATTATCTTTGATATTCTTTTGTTTGCTTGAAATTAAGTTTGAACGGTGATGATGAATTCCTAATGCATCCCCTTTCTTTTGGTGGTTCTAATTTGCTTTCTTTTGGTTGTAGAAAAATAAGAATGTTGTACCATAGATCTGTAGACATGTCATTTGAGTTCTATTATTGTGCTTGCTGCATAGTGGATGGATTGTCTTCATTGGTGCACACTTTGAGATGTTTCTTCGGTATATTTTCGAGTGGAGTATAGAAAATTCGTTGTTGCTTTGTCTGTTTGGTTGCTTAAGCCTTGGAGTTGTGGCCTTCCTCTTGTGTGCGCTTGCAGTCTTGCAGAGGTCAGCTTGGTTCCCTTGGTTCACATATCATTCTTTTTTGTATATTTCATTTTCTTGTGAGATGCTTTTGCTTGTTGAACACAAGGCCCTAGGTGTTATGGTGTAATTCTTTGCTTACCTTTCCCTCTTTGGGTAGTGGGTTCTTCTTTTCCTTACCCATCTTTGAGAACAGCTCTGCACTTACCTTATCTTTTAGATATAGTGGTTACTGGTTGTAGAGGGTGGATTATGCTTACATGCTTTATATGCGTTCCTTTTCCCCCTGTATGTTCTTCTCTCCTAATTTCTATAGGTGCGTCTATATGGCTTGTAAGTTTCGACACTCTCCATGTCCATCGGGGTCTCTTTCCATACAATCCTAGGGCTGTTCTTATGTTTCTTGCTTTTCTTTGTTCTTCAATAGTTCCATATTAATGTCTTGTTTTCATTCCTCTACGTTTTTTTGGATCGGCTGGAGCGAATTTTGAACATATTGTGCACTGATATGCATGTACTGTACAAGAATCACTATGCGATATACATAAGAAAAACTAAAATAGTCATTCGGTTCTTGTTTTGATTCAAATCCACACTTCGATACCATTAGTTTTTGGTGCTTCAATTTTCAGTTTTTATGACGAGTCATTCGAGAGGGTTCAACGGTGTCGTGAAAAGAGAAGTATAAGACATCTTCTACATGACCAATCTATCTTTCCTGGTGCCAATGAATGCCCGTGCAATGCGCCGGAAAAGTGAGTGCTGACATTGGTGCGAACAAAAACATGGATGCACTATAATTTATTAATGGGTCCGGCATTGCTTTAATCAGGGAATAGGTCCTTGATGGACTTTCCTGCGGAATCTGCCACCTCTAACCGGAGGCTTCGACTCAATAGGATTCGCTCTAGGGAAACGTCTGGTCGTTCACCCATTCTTTCCATTGGTGACTACCTACGGCTATCCCTTTGTATTTGTTTTCTACACCGCTATTGGTGTGACAAGTACCCATTCTTCCGTATCTTTCATGTGCATAGCTGCTTGCCGCAACCCTGCCTCCCGCACTTCCTTTTAATAAAGCCTATGTCGATGCCCCGAAAGGTGCGTAGGTATTGTTTTTCTATTGCGTAAATGATAGATGTTCTCCCTTGATACTAATTCAACACTTTACTTTCGTAGAGTCCTATCCGGATAGATCGTATTACGGTGGCCCAACACACGAGTGTCCGTACCGTGGTCTTGTGTTTTGGTACCAAGAACGTGTGAAGAGTGCTTCTCTTGTCGGTAAGAGAAAGGTTGTGTACAACCTTTCTTTGTAGAAGTGGAAAAATTAATTTTCATCCCTACGGAAGCCGCTGCTCCCTTAGCCCGACCTATTACGATTTGATGCTTGATGCGCGATCAAAAAAGTTTTTGAGACAGATTCGATCATACAATTCTTTATTTACATTCACTTCATTAGGTGCTAATATTGACAAGACGATAAATAATGGAGCCGCACCTTATGTTTTCAAAATCAATGGAGTAGTACATCATCGTATCGGTACGTTGCTGCCACGTCGCGGCACACCGCCCAAGTTTGCGCAGCTTTACATTTACGATACCGAACACGAGACACAGAACAGGTTAGGCATATTTGAGACGGATGATAGAGTTGCTGAACAACCAGACCCAAATATAGTCATGACCCTTTTAGGCATGCTAAATGACCATAATCAACTTGTTAAAGCGTTTCGATATGCTCGGGACCGTTTAAACCAAGAAGGTGACCAAAAGATAACACTTCGATTACTAGGCTGCAATACAAGAGACGATGTTCGTTACAATTTACCTTCAAGTGGTGAAATTGCTGCTATAATTGTGGGTGACTACTCTGTGACGAATACACTTATGATGTCCTTGTGCATGATAGAGAGCATGGCCTAAAGCGAATTTCTTACTTGCATCCATCTTACATGGCTTTGCAATATCCGTTGCTATTTCCTTATGGTGAACATGGATTCCATCTCGGCATGAAATATACGGATGCTGATGATGGTAGCGGTACAACCCGTAAATATGTCACTATGCTGGAATTCAGTAGGATGCATATGCACTATAGGCTAAATGAGTCGAATCCATTCACCTGCTATGGTAGGCTAAGCGATCAAGCATGTGTTGATATGTACTCGACAATCGAAGCGTCAAGATTAAAGTGGATATCAGACCACCAAAAAGAACTAAGGTACGAATCGGTTCAAGGGATAGGCGATGCGATTGATAAAGGGCTTGTTAGTGCGACTCGGTTGGCGGTAAAGTGGTGGTACCGCCGGCTTTACCGCTAGCAGGAGGTATTTTGTGATGAATTACCAGGACGCGATGGCCATCTGTAGAGTCTATGGTCCCCCTGACCTATTTGTGACGTTCACATGCAACACTAAATGGAGAGAGATAGCAGATGCTTTACGTTTCGAACCTGGACAACAACCATGCGACCGTTCTGATTTAATAGTGCGAGTCTTCCATATGAAGATTGATGAGTTCATAACGGATATTAGGGAAGGGAAAACATTTGGCCCTATTAGGGCAGGTGAGTAGTGTGTGCACCCATTGTAGATTACCGATCCACTTCATTTGGTATCCTTACACTTGTTATTTTTTATACAGTTTTGTACACTGTTGAATTCCAAAAGCGTGGCCTGCCCCATATACATTGCCTCGTATGGTTAGTTGCTACAAGCTCTGAATTCAGTGCTTCTGCCATTGATAATTTCATATCCGCTGAAATACCAGATATCAACATCAACCCGCTAGGTTACGCTTTAGTTGACGAATTTATGATGCACGGTCCATGTGGTAATGACAATCCAAAATGTCCATGCATGAAGGATAACAAGTGTTCAAAAAATTTCCCTAAGTCGTTTCAGGATGAGACTATCATAGATGATTTTGGGTTCAATATTTATAAGCGCCGAAATGATGGTAGACATATTTTCAAAAATGGTGTCAGATTGGACAACAGAACTGTTGTTCCGTATAACATGCACCTACTAAAGAAATACAATGCGCATATCAATGTAGAATGGTGTAACAAATCAAACATGATTAAATACTTGTTCAAGTATGTCACAAAAGGAAGTGACAGAGCGAAGGTATATTTCGAGGTTACCGCAAAGACATCAAACGCGTCGCCTGCACCTCAGCTAGCTCCGTGTGATGAAATCCAAGAATACATTGATGCTAGATTCCTATCTTGTTGTGAAGCCCTGTGGCGTGCTTTTGAATTTGACATCCACTTTAGAGTGCACAACGGTAGAGCGCCTATCAGTCCATCTTCTCGGAATGAACTATGTGCGTTATGAGCACAGTGCTGACACGCAAGCATTGCTACATAGCCCAAAAGCAAAAAACACAATGTTGACTGAATGGTTCGAAGCTAACTCCAAGCACGAAGAGGCTAGACACCTAACATCTTGTGACTTCCCAAAAGAATGGTCTTGGGATGATTCTCATAGATCTTGGCGAAAGAGAGCACCTTGCGCTAAAATTGGCCGTATATACTATGTACACCCAAGCTCTTTGGAGAGTTGTATTACCTACGCATGTTGTTGATGATAGTTAAAGGCGCGAAAAACTATGCTGAACTGCGAACATTTGAAGGAAAAGTGTATAGCACATTCCAAGCCGCTTGTGAGGCGCGTGGCCTACTTGAAGGCGACAATGAATGGAACCTTTTGTTCGATGAGGCAATAGTATCTGCATCAGCATTTGAACTGAGACAATTATTTGTCACTGTTGTGCTTCTATGTTCTGTATCAAATGTGCGTGCACTATTTGATAAATATTGGCTTTACTTTACTGACGACATACACCGCAGGCTTAGAGATGCATTTGGAAACCCAAATTATATTGTTCCACATGAGCAGCTCATGGCTTTGCTCATACGGAACCTTACTTGGTGTATTTGCTAATAGTGGTGGTAATATAAATGACTATAACTTGCCAAAGCCGCCAAGACATTATAATTCCATGCATGATAATAGGCGGTAAATGATGAGCTTGACCACGAACCTTTGATGTTGTCAATGCATGCTGCCTCCTTAGTTTCACAGTTGAATGCTGGCCAAAAAAGCATATTCGATACAATAATTCAGCGTGTTCTTGGTGGGCAACCTGGTTTTTTCTTTGTCTGTGGCCATGGTGGCACGGGTAAAACCTTCTTATGGAGTGCTATCATTGCGAGCTTAAGATCCGAGAAAAAAATAGTGCTTGCCGTAGCATCGTACGGCGTAGCATCGTTGCTATTACCGAGAGGGCGTCTTGCACACTCGAGGTTTAGGATACCCTTTGATATAACCGAAGCCGCTTGCATGCAATGTAAAAAGAGGCACCATGCTTGCCGAACTTCTACAGGTTGCTGCTCTCATTATATGGGATGAAGCACCTATGACACATCGGCGCTGCTTTGAAGCTTTAGACACGACTATGCGGGATATTCTTTCAGAACATAATCCTGCAAATGCAATCCTGCCATTTGGTGGCAAACCAATTGTTCTTGGAGGTGATTTTAGACAGATTTTACCAGTTGTGCGCAAGGGCTCACGATCCTCCATAGTTAGTGCTTCTATTACGAACTCCAGGTTATGGCATCATGTTGTTGTTCTAAAATTGCACACAAATATGCGACTTTTTAACCCGTCTTTAAACGGAAATGAACGTGATGAACTTGAGCACTTTAGCAAGTGGGTATTAGCTATTGGCGATGGTACTATCCCTACTGAAAGAAGAGGGGAGGAGCGCGAGGCTTCATGGGTTACGATCCCTGATGATTTGTTGGTCCATACAGATGGTGATAAGATCACGGCCATTGTGTACGAAGTGTACCCGCATTTCTTGGCGAATTACCATATGTCCGAGTATTTGGCCTCTCGTGCCATTGTACGCCCAAATAATCAGACAGTTGATGAGATAAATGAATACATTGTATCGCTGCTCCCTGGTGATAGTGTGGAATACTTAAGCTGCGACACAATATCCAAGTCATCTGAGCACATACCAGATTTTGATGTGCTCTACCCATCTGAGTTCTTAAATTCAATAGATGCTAACAATTTCCCGCGCCATAAGATTGTATTAAAGAAGGGTGTTATAGTGATGCTCCTACGCAATCTTAACCAAAACATGGGCCTTTGCAATGGCACGAGGCTATTTGTTCTTGAATTAGGACAGCGTATCCTAGAGTGCATGATACTAACAGGCTCCAAGATCGGTGAAAAGGTTTTCATACCAAGAATTGCCCTCAACACTACAGATGTGAAGTGGCCCTTCACGCTACAAAGAAGACAATTTCCTGTGCGAATATGCTATGCGATGACAATAAATAAAAGTCAGGGACAGACCCTATCTAGGGTTGGCCTTTATCTCAAGAAACCCGTTTTTACACATGGGCAACTTTATGTTGCTGTTTCAAGATCTACGTCTAGGAACGGTCTTAGAATTCTGATCGAAAATGATGATGGGTCGTGTGGTTCCCAAACTCGAAATGTGGTTTACCGAGAAGTCCTTGATGCCGCTAACGCAGCACTTGCTTAGAGCTCTTGCCGCACAGTGTATTTTGTTCTGTACATAGTGTTGGTTTATTCTGTGCATAGTCTTTGGAGATCATCAGCTGATAGCTTTTGCCCGATTTTTGTAGCTATGGCCATAGCTTTAGTGTGAGCCACATGATGCCTTTTGAGTTAAGCTATTGCTTTTGTTTAACCACATTTGCAGCCTCAACCTTAATTCTGCCTTTCATTTATGTTTTTCGACAATTGTTTTTGCTAACGCGATGGACAATTTTCGATTCCCCGCCTTTCCGTTGGGGCTTGTGATGAGAATTTGTGCGTGCGTGTGTCTAGATTTTGGGACTTCTCTGATCCCAGTGACGATGCAAAGATACTGCATAGTGATATGGTCCTCATCGATGAAGAGGTTTGTAGATTCTCCTTTATCTTCTTGGCCTTGCATAGTCTTGGATATGGCTGTATAGGACTTTTCCATGTATAAAAAATTTGTTTATTTTCCAGATAGCACCATAGTACTAACATACAGTTGTTGCTTTCCTTTTGGGGGAGGGGAGTACAGGGGAAACGACATACATGCTCAGATATACCCACCAGCGCATGAAAGGTTCAAGGATCTGGTAAAAGAAGGCAGTGTCTACAACTTCTCATGTTTCAAGGTCAAGAGCTCCTACAACTACAAGCCTGTTGCAAATAATGTCATGCTCAGCTTTTCAAAATGGACTACAATAGAAGAAGTTGTTGAAGTCCCACCAGGTTTTCCAACAATGACCTACTCCCTCACTCCCATAGAGCAAATTCGTGATCGTCTTGATAAAAAAGAATACTTCACTGGTAAAGATCTTATCTTATGTGATTTACTATGCCGGTATGACCCCGTTGCTAACTTATGCGTTATTGATGTTCAAATCAGATGTCATTGGAGTAGTTGTTGCAGTCTCAAATGTCATCACTCTACGTGGAAGGGGAGGGCAAAGTGAGCGGTTAAAGAGGGTTGTCACCATACGTAGTCAACGGTGAGTTGTGTATGCCTGTTGTGATTTTGTTAAACTACATATTCAAACTAATTTCTTTCGTTTTATTCATGATCTCTGCAAGCTAAAGTGTATCTTTGAAATAACGGCAATGATTCAATTGATGTTGTGTTGTGGGGTGAACGCGCCAATTCGTTCCCAGTGATCGCTTTGCACAAAGATGGGCAAACATCTCCGCAGTTATCATCTTTGTCGGGACTCTCGTCGGGAGCTTTTTAGGTATGCTTTTTTTTTAATGTATACCACTTCTCTTCTTTAAGAACTATTGCGGTACCCATGGATAATTGCATATCATTTCGATAGCGTGTTTTATTAATTCTTCTTAATATATAGTTGTACTCCTTGCTACTCTGTCACTTAAGAATATGTATCATCACCCGCCTCACTTCGAAGAATTTTAAATACCTCTAGATCGAATTCTCTACATATTCTGCATGATTTGTAATGTTACGATTCTGTTTTTTCCGGGAGTTATATCCCTAACGGGTGGTGCATCATGTAGATGGTATGTTAATCCCGAAGTCCCCGAAGCAAGTCCTCTTATAACTAGGTAATGTGTTTGTCCACGATGTGTTTCATGGTGGTCGTCCTTCGATTAATTTAATAAAAGGTCCTTCCACTTATCTTTTACGGCGCTGCGCGGCACGTGTCGAGGCAATTAAGTGGGATCAACAAGTAACATCACCTAAACCTCGTGTCTCGTTCTTTGAACACAAGAAGATTTCGAAATTAAGTTCCTTAACCCTTTCACAACCAAGAAAACGAGTTCTGGTTACCGTGACGATGAAGAAGATCAACGACTCCTCATGGTGGTACAACTCATGCCACAAGTGTGCCCGAACAGTTAAGCCTCATGAAGACTTATACAAGTGCACCGATTCAAGGTGTGGTCACATCGGCATCCCTGCCCCAAGGTCAGTACATTTGACTTGTCCTTACTTACTGCTCAACCAAAAAACTGTCAAATTATTGAGTTATGCTTGCTGGATCTGTTCTATTAATGCCCACGAGATACAAACTTAGCATTGTTCTTTGGAGATGAGACGGGGGACACCAATTTTATTGTGTTTGGAAGGTGGGCCCAACGCATGATAAAGAAGCAAGTCGACACTCTTATAGCTTCGAATCCGCGTGGTTTCCTTCCAGATGATATCACAAGGCTCCTAGAGAAGGTCTACATATGGAATGTCAGCTTCACACAAAACTCCAAAGATTCCGTCGAAGAATGTTTTCGAGTCAATGCTCTTATTGGAGAAGTAAATGATGGGAGTGCTCTTCCCGGCGACACCAACGGGATCACAATCATCGTCTCTTATGCTCTCTCGGGGTTACGGTGGTAGTATGCAAAACACTCCTCAGAAAAGCGCTGCCCTGCCTCTTACTTTACTACTTCCTGCTACAGAAGCAGGCCATCCTTCAAGTGCTAGCCATGATTCAAGTACCACACCAGCTAAGACCACTCTAAACATCCCTGAGCAGCCAATTACACCACAAAGTAATAGTGCCACTAATCTGAATGAGGTAGTTGTTGCTCAGACCATATACGTTCATTTTTAAAGATATTAAGTATTTAAGCATCCAACGTCTTTTGGGATTTATGCTATCATTTTTTCACTAATCCTTTTCTATGTCACATGTTGCATCAGATTGTTGATGGTGAGCACAGTGTAGGTGCGTCTGATGACCCCACAACCAAAACTCAAAAGAGCACAACCAAAAAAAGGTTAGCCTAATGGATAGTTTTCGGACTTTCCTTGCGCACTCGGCCTTTGTATCGGTAGAACTTAATAAGTTGCTTATAGGACTCGCTCCTCGCCTAGCAAGAAAACTTCAAAGAAATTGTTTAAGGATCAAGATGCTCCCGAAAATGTCGGCGATGCTTGCATATGCTCATGTGGCTACGAGCCAAGGTACTACCTTCCACCACTTTAAATCATGCGGTGGACTAAATCACCTTACAAATTTGTTCTTTTACGGAGATCTGTGACTCAAATAATCATAGCTCGGTTGTTGTTCGGCAAGTAATTTTTCACTTTAGAAGCGACCAACTGCGATCCTTTGAATTTAAAGCTTTATTTGTTACTTTTCCAATTTTATTTATCTTTACGGCTCGAGCGGAGATAAATAGGCGTCCGGTGCAAGAAACGGGGATGCCCTTCTTTTGTCTATCAATTGCAAGCCCAACACTCTTTGTCCTCACACATGTTCCGCATGTGTCAAAGAACAGATACATTTTGGTGGTTTCGGTCTTTCTAAACCGTGAGCTCCTTTGTTTGATATTATAAGCTTCCTCATTGTCGTTGATTAGTATTCCAAGCTGCCATCTTAAACGTTTGGTAGGTAGCTTTGAGTCCTAATCGTGCTATGTAATGTATTAGTAGAACCCTATGGGCTGCAATGATGCAAGTGTGTAATATATGGCGTGATATGTAATGTAGTAGTAGAACCCTATGGGCTGCAATGATGGAGCCGTGTAATATATGGCTAGACGGACACCGAGGCTACAAATGCCACTGCTTTGTTTAATGAGTGGAGCTAATGATGCCTTGGAGTGCTTTCCTTAATGGTTTTCTTTTGGTTCAATAATTTTTATATCCGTCGTGGTATTACATGATAATCTCATCTAATGGATGCTACAAAGTTTCTACCTTGTTTAGCCTTAAAATCTGATTTGTGTTTCGAGCTAATTACAGAGTCACTACCAAATAATCATTGTTTCTGTATTTGATGAAGGCAGCAGTAGCTCAGCCTTGCAATCAAGGTATTGTCCATCAACACTTCCTACCCCCCCCCATGTGCAAATAATTATGTTTGGTTTAGTCATCTTTTGGAAATGCTTGCCTTGGTCAAGAAATAGTTTGGCTTAGCCAGTTCAGTTCAGTCCAGTTCTGTTTTTTTGAACAATGTCCAGTTCTGTTTTTAATGTAGCTATTATGCTCATGTTCCAGGTTATGACTTGAGAGGCCATAAAATCAGTGTTATTCTGGTCTATGACTACTGTACGAAGAAAGAAATTAAACTGGGTTATTCTGGTAACTATCCCTGTGTAAATGCGGAGAAAGCAAAGCGCCCAACAAATTTTCCAGTTGAGGTTTGTTTCAGTTTCGCTTGCCTACATCCTTAAATTTGGTTGTTATTTATTAAAAATATGTTGTATGCCATGTTTTTGTTCTGTGTTAGCTATGTAATCTTATTCCGTTGCAAAGATACACCAAAACTTTATCTACACTACAAAGGTCCAACCTTGTCGAGAAGTCTAGACACAAACACCGAAGAAAGGATGGCAGTCCTTAACGATGTGAGTTGCTACCTTGATTTCAGCATGTTGCAAACATATATAACCGCATGTCCTTGGATTTCTATGACTATAATAATTGGCAGTTAATGATTACTCTAAATGCTAGGCACTGCAACACAATAATTATGATTCTGACCCCATGCTGAGGTCTTGTGACCAGCCTTTTAATCTGTTTGAAGAGAGCCCCTCTATGAGCGTGCACCTGTGTCAAGAAGAGTGGATGATATGTTTGAGCAGATAAAATCGAAACTTCCTGGTGCTCCTAAGTTCCTCTTGTGCCTTCTTCCTGAAATTTGCAGGTTGGATGGTGATGTTGTGGGGGAGTAGTCAGAGCAGAACGGTACTGGTGGCACAGATTGCCATCATTGGGTGATATCTAACGACAAATGTATTTTCTTCTATTCATTCTTGACCTGAAGTTGAACACCACAGTTTGGTTTTGCTCATATCAGGTGATTGTTCCTGCCAAATTATCAAGTATTCATGGAATAGCTACTTTCTCAATTTTATTGAACATCATTTTCTGTCCTCAACATATGTTAATTGATTTGAGGACTTTGATTGAATAATACAGTGTTAATTCAGAGTTTTAAATTTATGCTTCCTGCTAGGGCGCGCATCGCGCGCCGGATTGTTCTAGTACACTTTAATTTCCATCGCCATTTCTGGTCGCTGCGAATGCATTACTGGTACTGCGGTTTGGTAAATGAAGTCGTTTAGGACAGCAACACGGTCTCCAAAGTACAACTTTGACTTCTTCTTTTTATAAAAATATTTGTTAAAAACTAACATATGTATACTTTTATGAAAGTATTTTGCAAGACAGATCTATTCATGTAGTTTTCACATTTCCAAACTCAATAACTTTAAAGTTATTCATGATTTATATTCCCAATGTTTGACTCAAATCATGTCCAAAACGACTTCATTTACCAAACCGGAGGGAGTATACTCACCCTAAGTCACCGATGTTATACTTCTGTACATAAAGAGGTTCATGAACAGTCACATAATATGTGTGATCGTGGTTCCTAATCAGAATTGTTGTTGTACCAAACTATATGAATTTGGTTTATTAAAAATGTAAATACATGGATGTTACTTTCAATTTCTTTTCAGATTTCCAAACATTTATAAATACAGGACAGTAACCCGAATTTCGTCTTGCAAGGACATTTAACAATGATGACCACGAGTCATGAGTAAAGGCTTACTACACTTTTTGCAAATGTAACACTCGCTGATTTTTATTTTTTTAAATCACTGGTCAAAATCGTAGGGAGGCGTGGCTAGTTCTCCACGGTTCGTCGAAGACGCCGCCGTAGCCACCGGCGCCTGTACCAACACGGCAACACATGCACAAGTCGTCGCTGTGGCTAAGGCTAACCATGGAGATGGATGCAGCAAGCCAGCAAACCGCGAGTCCCCACCCTGGCACCATACGTTGATCCACATGCACTGCAAAAATCAGTACGCGAATACACAACACGACGCATGTTGACCAATCTTAAGGAAATGCAGCCGCGTCGCGTCGTCTTATCAGGACACACGCTTTTTTTTTCGCGGGTATCACGACACACGCTTTGTGATACCTATACAACGCCGCCTGCCCGCCTCGCCCACACAACCCGGATCTTGCTGCCGCCGCGCCCTCACCGCCATGCAGATGCAGTTGACCGGAGCAGGCGAGGCGATCAAGATCCGGATGGCTCGGTTTCGTGCGGTTCCATGGAATTCTGCAAGCACCAATCGCTACCCTGGTATGCGGTGTGCCTGGGCCTGGATGCGCGTGTCGTGAATCCCCAGGGGTCGTAGGGGCGCCGAGGCGGCAGAAAAAAACAGGGTTGGTCACACCACCTCACATGCGTGTACTCCTACGAGCGAGCGCCCGGGGGGCTGGGGGAGGTCCAAGCCCCAGAAGCAACCTGAAAGATGGCATGCCCGTGGATTCAAAATGTCCCAGTCCCAGGGTGATCCTCGGAGAGGGTTTCCTTCCGTTCCGTCCCCGGTGAGCACCTGGTTGATACAAACCTCCTCTCGTTCCTAACCGTACCCGGTAGCAAAGGAAACCAATGTAAAAATAAGCACAGCGCCACAGCATCAATTTGGGCCCGAGAAGTGATGTTGATCTGAGGCTCGTGAGTTACTTGATAGCTTTCGAGGATACATGATTCAGGAGTTTTCATTCTCTGCAGTAATATGTAGTGCGCTCGGTAAAGCTTTTGTACTGCAGTGTTTGCAGAGTACTAGTAGTCTGTATGCTCACAGGAAGGGAAAAATGGATCGTTAAAAACCAAAAATAAAAAAAACTGCATGTGTACACTAGAACCACTAGTGCAGAATGCAGATCACCTGAATTAACAGTATCGTTTTGAAATGGTACATGTCTACTTGTCTACGGATTCTGAAACGTGGTAAATGTCTGCGGAGAATTCAAGTTTCACCCACCAAAAGCATAGTACACACTTCTCTACTACTAAAAAGAATGAAAGTAAGACTAAAATTTTGTCCGTTTTTTCCTCCGCTCCCGCGGGTCAGTCCTCCGCTCAGCCCCCGCGCCCTTCGCGCCTCCCCAATCTCGCAAGCTACCCCTCTGAACGCCGCTTTCGCACCCTCTGCACCCCGCCTCTCCCCGCGATGCCGCCGCCCCTCCTCTCTCCTCTACCCGCGCTTCTACTCCGCTACAGCAGGAGGCGTCACGCGGGCTGTCACCGCCTCACCGGCGCAGGCACGTCGGCGATCGGCGTCCAACGCGGGCGAGGTGACCGCGGTGCTGCGTGTGGCCGGAGAAGCAAGAGAGTCAGGGGCGCCGCTATTCGAGGGCCCGGATCCGGAGGCCAGCTTGGGCGCGGGCAGCGCCAGTGTGAGGTATGAGGGGTGGGCCGCACCCGCTATCGGAGCTAGACGGCGGTCGCCATGGACACCCCATTTTTTGTCGTTGTCCGTGGAATCCATCATGCCACCGCCGCGGCCCTCGTCATCCAGCATTCCATCTCGTCGCTACCTGGCTTGAGCAGAAGGCCCGATCTGCCAAGACCACGACCTTCTCCTTTACCGTCCGACGTTGAAGCTTCATTGCTACAAAGGTGAGGTTCGGATCTCGATAGTGCTTGCTCAAGTAAGTGATGCCCTTCCTTCCAGCCATTGACTTTGAATTTCAATGCATTTTCATTTTCAATCCAGGGTGATCCCGTTAATCTCGCCTGTGGACGCTGCCGCCACCTCCAGCCACATCTCACCGGCATTCGTGGACTCTGCCATCGCCTAATCCCGTCCACCGGCGTCCGTGGACGACGACAACACCGGTGCCTGTTGATACAACCACCATCACAGTCGCCCGATCTACATATGTGTTTGTATGATTTTGTTGACTTTTTCATTAACAACATGTTGAATCGGCAAGAATCATCTCTCCTTTGGTGTTGATATTATCTTGTTTATAAAATTTATTTAATAAATTGGCTGAACACCAAGCAGTATAAATTTGTTACTTGTACTAATGGAGTGGTATGCAAAATCTTTTTCTTTATTAATTGACTATTTTCATCTCTCAAGGTGGTACAACAGGATATTAGGGTTCGAGGTGTCATTTGTTGTGCTACGAGGAGTGTGGCTGTACTTCAATTAGTTTTGCCAGCATGAAGATTTATGCAGTGGGTATAATGTGATAAGAAAGTTATCCAATAACTTTTCTATAAAAAAGGTTTTTTCTAATAGCAACATTCTTACCAAGACTTGTGTAGGAAAAATCACAAAAATTGCTTTCAGCTCCAAGTTCCTATCCTGTGCCCATATATGCAGTTACGCACATCTCAGATTTCTACCGTTTTCTGTTGTTTTTTGAAAAAGTAGATGAAGAACATGGAGCCCATTTCAAAGATCCATCCATTGTCACCTGGCCAGCTTAACATTTAACCCTGACATGTCCCTTCTATTCATTAGTTTTCAATTACAACATATGCCTGGAATTCCACATAAGAGGTAAAAAAGAATCCAAGCTGAGAAGATTGCTGCTATGCACCTTCTTGTAGCAAACAGAAATTTAAATAATTAAAACAATTATGCCACTGATAAAGGGAGACTATACAGTCATATTGGACTGGAAAGCATTTCTTTTTTGGGTCTTAAGTGAATGAAACGGTGGGTTAAAAAACCATGGCCAGCCCCCCTCGAGAAATATCGCCCGTAGGTTACTGATGGGATGCTAGCTGCCGGTATACAGGAAAAACGTGGTGTAGAGCACGAACAAAAATATTGTGCTAACACATATCCCTTATATTTTTAGGTTCTATAGAAGATGTGTGATAAAGAGCTGGCATTAAGTCATGCAACACGCTCAGGCTTTGTATTATAAGAGGAATGACTCTCGCCAGTATAGATTGAACGTATGGTGCTTGCTTACAAGACAGCTATTGAAAAAAAGGCTACCTCTTCAAACTGTTGAATGCCCTATATGATAGACTGTCTATCTTCCCCTGGAAAAGCGTATACTTTTTGTTCTATAAGCAAATAAAGTATTAGCAACAAACAAACTGAAGATTTGCTAGCAAATTTCAGCTACATGTCACCACATCATTGGCAAAAAAAGTAACACAAAAGTTTTCTGTAATCAACCAAAGAACATAGCCACAACAATAATTACGAAACTATTTACAGGCATGTCCTAATCATGAGAGTTTAAAGAGGTTTGATAAATTACTTTTTAGGGGTTAAGTATATGTATTGCATTTCCATTCAAAACTAATAGGTTACTGCATAATTGGCATACATACACAAAACTGTTAAGAACCCATAAACCTCAAAGGAAGCTCAAATTGTATGTGCCACAATCATTAGCTCAGTAAGAGCCTAAGCAGATATTGTTTGTAAACAATTGAGTAGTGGAAGTCAAAGTTGTCAACTACTGTGAAAAGGTAACATGCTAACTAAAATGGGCAAGATTACCAGATAGGTATGGTAAGGAACCATCTGTTTCAAAGCAGAAAATTTAATATTTTAGCATATTAAAACCTCAAAGGAAACTCGAATTGTATGTGCCATAATCATTAGCTCAGTAAGAGCCTCGTGGAAATGTTTCAGAAAATTGGTACCTTTCTAATCACCGAGGTCCCACGATTTTTTGGAGAACTCCACAACACATCCTGAATGGATAAGAAAGTGCATCAGGTAAAATATGTGATGCACTAACAATGATGTTTAGGAAGGGTACTAAACCAGATAACATTGTTATGTCTAACTCACCTTCCTGTATCGATGGTTGCTCCTTGAACCACCGATGCCATGGTCAGTTATACACCTGCACAAGGACATCAAAGAACGAACTGTAGATCAAATCAAGGCACGATAAATCTGTGCAGGGAACGATTGGATCTCACAAGATCAAGGCACGACAAATCTGTGTAGGCAACGACTGGATCTCACAGAAACATAAACATGCAGATGAAGAGAAACAGACCGAGGGATCACAAGTTTGGAACCGAAGAGAGAAGAACGCGGGGGAGGAGGAACCAGTGGCCGCTTGGCTCCCATCCACGCGCCGCTGGATCTTGCGCAGCTCCATTCCCTCAGCGTGCCTTCGAACCGCGCACCTCCAGCTGCCCTTCATGTCGCAGCCCCATCACCGCTGTCGGGAGCTGCTCCCTACTGGGCTGCCGCGCCGCCCTAGCACCGGGGTCGGCCGTCGTTTCGGTCGGTCGGCCCGCGACTGGATCCCCGAGAAAGAGAGGGAGGGAGAAAGGCTGGGGGAGCTACATGCGGGGTGGGGCGCGTGGCAAGCGACGGCGGCCACCGCTGCCGCCGACGAATCTGCGAGCGAAATAGAGAGGGCCGGGCGGCGGGGAGGGGAGGTGGCAGTGGAGAGGGAGAGAGATGTAAGGGGAGAGGAGGGTTAGGGTTTGGGTGGGGTGGGTGGACGACGCGGTGGGATGGCGAGAGCTGCAATGGATGAAACGTTCGGGTCCGAACTGGTGGAAAGATGTTCGCAGTGGATGGAACCCTCGCCCCTGCCAGCGGGCCAAGCACCTCGCGGGACCCAGAGGTAAGCTTCTTTGGCAGAGGAGCGGGTTGTGCACATAAACGCGCGGGCAGCAGCGCCCGGCCGCGAGCACGCGCGCGTTCCCTCTCCCGGTGCTACGTGTCGGCACGCCAGGCATTCGTGGATGGCGTGGAACGCTCTCGTGACGCTAAATAGGGTGGGCTTTCAAGAACTTTGATTGTCTTGGAAGCAAAATATACTTCCTTTAGTTGTTCTCAGGTAGTATGTACCGTCTTAGGTAGGCATAGAGAAATATTTTTCTTTTTCCTTGTTCTATCATGCATACTATTACAAAATCTATTAGCGACTCATCCAAAGATTTGTCCAACTGCAGAAGTGGTAATTTTTTGGTGCTCTCTTACCTTAATTATTCTAGCATAAGAGTTTCACATATGAGAGATGCTCCATATTCACTAATTACATCCGTTTCTAAGGTCCCTGTCAGGATTTTTCTCTTTATTAAGTTCCTATGGAAAGCGCAAAGCATTATCTTCCTATGGTCTAGCATTAGGTTATCAACTAGGCTATTTTTTAGATATTTGATAATTAAATCTGGCCTCTACATCTGTCGGGCATACTCCCCGTGTACTCATGCAAGGAAGGAAGAAGACGGACTCCTACTAGAATTCCCCTGTAATCCTACTAGGACTCGTTCCGTGTAATCCTAATAGGACTCCTGCCTTGTAACCGCTAGGAACTCGCCGCTAGACTATATAAAGGAGGGCCGGGTACCTAGCCGGGCACCTGAACAACCAACACGAAACGCAGAGCGTCCTACTTGATCCCCAAACAGGACGTAGGGTTCGCCACCTTGGCAGCCCGAACCTGTATAAATCTTGTGTCCCGTGTCCTTGCGCATACCTTCGAGTTCTCGGTCTCCCGATCACGATCCTCACCGCACAATCTATTACCTCGGGCACTGTGACACCCTAAAATTCCATCACTAAAAATTACTTAGCAACTGTTAATTAGCCTTAAGGATTTAAAATTTAAATTGTCATTTAAATTGAGCTCTAAAATGTTGAACTTAATTTAATTAATATAGAGACAACAAGTGATTGTTCATCATTATTTGGATTTGCATGGTTTTTGGTTGCTTGTGTGGCTTCTAAAAAGATTATAAAATTTAGTGAAAAGTTTAAAAGAATTTTGGTTTGAATTTGAAAGGAAAAGTTTGTTTTGAAAAGAGATTGAAAAAGAAAAGAAAAAAAGAAGAAACTCACCTTTCCCCCTTTTAGCCCGGCGGCCCAACGGCCCATCAGTCTCCTCCCCGCGCCAGCCCACACCGCCTCCTTTCGTTTTCTTTTGTTTTTCTTTCGCTGACGATTGGGCCCCACCTGTCAGCCTCTCCCCTCCCCCTTTCCTTTCTTCTTCCTCTCCCCTGCTCAGCCCGACCCGGCGCCGCCGCGATCCCCGCTGCGCCCCGCCACTTCCCCTTCCTTACCTCCTCACCGAGCTGGCCAATTAAGGCAATTAAACCCCCTGATCAATTAGAGCCGTTACCCCATCCTTAAGCACCTAGCCGTGATGGCCGCGGCCATCAATGGCAAGCGCCGCCGCCCGGGATCCTCCCGGGATCCTCCCGCCTCCCCTCGCCTTCCTCTCCTTGCTCCTATTTAAGCTCGAGCTCCTGCACTCCCCTTTGCAACCGCAGCACACCAACACACGCACTCGAGCACCAATTCCACTAGCACCGCCACCTCTGCATCACCTCGCCGCCGGACGCCGTCGGTGGAGTACTCCATGGCCCTATCCTTTCCTTCCCCGAACGCGATCGTATCCCTCACGTGACGCTTGTTGTCCAGGGGAAGCCGTCACCGGGATCGCGCAGCGTCTGGAGCTTGGGTCCCCGCCCGCCGGAGCGCCGCCCGAGCCGCCGCCGCCGTCGAACTCCATCACTGCCGCCTTCCCTTCGTCCGTGAGCTCGCCCGACGCTTCTTCACGTGGTGAGCAAAGTTCCCCCCGCTTGTTTTTCACTTCCTTGCACGCTTTAGCCACCCCACGGGCTCGTCGGCGAGGCCGACCCGCCCCCTTCCGGCGCCGGCCGCCGTGGATGCCCACGCTATCCCCCTGACCCCCTAGGCTTGCTCACATGCTCCTCAGCTTCGTGTAGAGCCCGCGCGCGCACATTTTGGCGTCCTGTGCAGCGAGATAGGGCCGCGCCGGCGAACCCTCCGCCACGCGACACCGCACTCCGGCGTGCTCGCCGCCGCCCTTCGCTTACACGCGTCCAGGGCCGTGAGATCTCACGTGGACGGCTGAGATCACATACCCCTTCGCGTTTAAGGGGCGGTCCACCGTGGACCCGTGAGCCAAGCTCACGGCGCGGTCCACGGCGCACGCGCGCGCCGGCAGCCGTTGGATCCAAGATCCACGGTGCTGCTTTGACATTTTCTTTTAAGAGCTTCTGAGTAATTTTGTTTTAGCATGCCGGTCCTCCCACCTAGTAAAATTCTTGCAGTTAGGTCCTGGATCTTGCAAATTAGCCCCTGTCTACCTTGTATAATTCCACCTGAGGTCCTTTTCTTGAGTTTTAGCACTTTAACCATCCTGTTTTTATATGAAATTATGTTTTAGCCCCTGGTTTTAATTATAAAGGCTCTGTAAAATTTAGTTTTACTGCAGATAGGTCCCTGAATCTTGTTTTGAGCATATCTTTCTCGTTTTAACTTCGATTTTAGCGTTCTATATACCGAAATGATCGTCTCAACGAGTAGAATCATTTAGACAGTAAGTTTTCCAGTTTTGCTACTGTTTGGTGTACTGTTTATTTATTGTTTGTTGTTTATATTTGACCCGTAGATATCGTGCCTGTTTCGTCTGAGCTCCCCATTGGAGGTGATCAGGAAGAGCCTGTTTTCGAAGAGGATTTTACCCAGCTTGTAGAGGAAGGCAAGTGGCTTTCCCCCTCTGCATTATTCCTTTTTGAACCTATAACACTGCATGATAAAATAAAGTTTACTATTCTTGTTGCAATGCATTAACATGAGGGGCAAACACCTATTTAAGGACTTGACTAGATGTTTTACCCCATTACCTTGAACAACCATGTTTAACAAATGATTGGGTAGATAAATGCTTAGTTTGCTTTACATGGGTATGGTTATGTTTTGTTTATGAAATGCAACTCAGTTCTGTTTATGAAATGTGTACGTGTATAACACAAGATAACTCGTAATTTAAATGGAACATGGAGAACCACCCAAGACAACCGTACAACCACAGTACACATGGCTCTGGCTTAGCCAAGTAATTAGGAGAGTGGGTTAGCTGATAGCCCTTTTCCGAGAGGGGCACAGGGGGGCGGAGTTGAAGGGGTATAGCCCGGTTCTTTTGGGGTAGCAGCCTTCGCTAAGGTGTTGACCATTAGGGAGGGTTATGGTCCGCTCCGCTGCTGTAAGTGTTGCGAGCTGTTGGTTTCTCTTCTTTCCTTTGTAAAGGCTTCATAGTGGACCCCTAGCCACTCACCTTGGAAGTGTTTAAGGGTCTGGCTAACCCGAGCAAAATGGGGAACACGAACTGTGGGTAAAGTGTACAACCTGCGAGTGTAAAGGCGATCGATCAGCCGTGCTCACGGTCAAGAGCGGCTTGGACCCTCACATGATAATCAAACTTAAAGATGAATGTAAATCGTGAGTCTTTGGGGGTTTTGGAGGTTTATTTTAAGCTAAGTGGGTTGGTATACACTTACACCTAGTAAATAGGTGTTGTTAAGTAAAACTTGATCAACTTGTAAAATGCTTACCGCTGTGAACCATAGCCTAGCCTTGATAGCCTTGCATTGTTCCCCCCACTTGCTGAGCACCAACCATAAGTGTGCTCACCCTTGCTTACCGCTGTTCAGAGGAGAACATCGGGGGCGAGGACAAGTACTGGAGCGACTACGAGGAGTTCTAAGGCATGCGGATCCCCCAGTCATCATGCCTGTGGAAACTGAAGATGGAGCTGCTCGTCGTTTAGTTATCGTTTGTGTTTGGACCTTCAAGTCCCCCCTCTTAAGTGTAATAAAGAATATTGTATCGGTTTAACTCTCGTACGTTTTGTTACTGCAATGGTATTACACTCTTTTGTCTATCATGTGTGTGTAAATTGATCTTGGCGCATACGTGAGATGCATTCAGTTTTCCTTGTAAAATCGGGTGTGACAGGCACCCCCTTGGTATGTTTGCCGGTCTAAAACACCGACAACATCCGAAGATGTACACAACAAAAAATTACAGAGTTCAAAAGAAATGTCCACAAAAAGTGTAAAAAAGCAGCAAACGGGCAACAAGCCCCCGACTAAGGTAAATGAAAAAATGTTCCATCCTCTATTAGCAATCTGTAGAGTAACGACTTCTAATTTCCTGCTCATGGCGATGAGGGTATCCTTAGCCTGCGCCTTATGCTGCAACTGGGCCCAGAAGCGTAGCCAGTAAGCTCCCCTGAAAATAACCTGAAAAATCGAATTAAACTTCGTTTTTTTAAAACTATATAATTCCGGCATTTCCAAATGGCCCAACAAACGGCAGCGACACCAACCCAAATCAGGGGCTTATAGTCTTTAAGTTGATCATTAAGCCACGTACCAAACATATGGCTAATAGATCTAGGTTGCGTCAAATTAGTAGCATAGAAAATAATCCTCCAAATCATTTTTGCGGAAGGGCAATCTAGAAACAGGTGTTGAATGGTCTCATTTAAATTACAGCAGACACATTTATGGCGCCCTTTCCAATTTTTCTTTGCGAGGTTATCTTTTGTCAAAACGACCCCCTTCTGAAGAAACCAAAGAAAAATCTTGATCTTTAGAGGTATTTTCCACTTCCAGATCTTCCTATGCTGAAAAGGTGGATGAGTATTCATGTCATGTAGATAGAAAGATTGAACAGTGAAAAAACCACTTTTTGTCAGCCTCCATTTAAAATAGTCTTTATCATCCACCAGAACAACATTATAGACCCGAGCTACTAGTTGAAGCCAATGGCTCGGGTTGTTATCCACCAAAGGCCGCTTGAAAGAGATATTAAGGGGCCTAGAGGACAAAACCCTAGAAACCGTGACATGCTTATCCCGCGCTATATGGTATAAGGATGGGTAGGTACCCTTGAGCGGCTTATCCCCTATCCACGTATCATCCCAAAATCTCGTGTTTGTTCCATCTTTAATAACGAAAGAACCGTTAGAAAGAACCTCATCTTTAATACGCATGAGTCCTCTCCAGTAAGAGTCATTTGATTTTGATGATACTTGCGTGAGGGTTTTGGTTCTCAAATATTTGTTCCTTAGCAAAGGTTGCCAAGTCCCGTCAGTGTTCAAAAGGTTCACTAACCACTTAGCCAACAGGCATTTGTTTTGTAGCTGTAAGTTCAAAATCCCAAGGCCACCCTGATCTTTGGGGCGACACAAGATGTCCCATTTGGCAAGTCTATATTTAAGTTTAATAGCAGAACCTTGCCAAAAAATCTAGATCTGAAATGATCCAGGTTTTTAAGAACTCCCTTAGGGACTTCAAAGAAGGCCATCATGAACATGGGTAGGCTACTTAAGACTGAATTCAGCAGAACCAACCTCCCCCCATAGGAGAGATATTTTGCTTTCCAACACGAGAGCTTTTGCTGGAAGCGTTCTTCGACTTTACTCTATTCTGAATTTAGGAGTTGTCTATGGTGCATCGGAATACCTAAATATCTGAAAGGGTAATCTCCCGAATTACAACCAAAGAGAGAAGTATAGGAAGCTTCCATCTCTCTGGCCGCACCATTGCAGAAGCCTTCATTCTTGTGGAAGTTAATCTACAGCCCCGAAAGCTGCTCAAAAGCACATAAAAGGAGCTTAAGATTTTTAGCTTGCTCAAGGTCATGGTCTAGAAAGATTATGGTGTTGTCTGTGTATTGTAAGATAGACAAACCATCATCAACTAGATGGGGTATCACCCCTCTAATTTGCCCATCTGCTTTCGCACGATTAATGAGCAGGGCTAGCATGTCGGCGACGATGTTAAATAAGATAGGGGACATATGATCCCCTTGTCTGAGCCCTCGTTTCGTTTGGAAGTATGATCCAATGTCATCATTAACTTTGATTCCCACACTCCCTCCCGAAACCATGTTTTGGATCCATCTACACCATTTAGGTGAAAAACCTTTCATGCGTAAAGTCTGCTGGAGGAATGACCACTTAACCTTATCATAGGCCTTTTCAAAGTCAATCTTACAAATAACTCCATTAGATTTTTTGGTATGAAGTTCATGGATGGTCTCGTGTAGAATAACAACACTTTCCATGATATTCCAACCAGGCATAAAGGCAGTTTGTGTTGGGCTCACCACCGTCCATGCTACTTTATTCAGCCTGTTAGTTCCAACTTTAGTAAAAATCTTGAAACTAACGTTGAGGACACAAATCAGTCTATATTGTTGAATCTTAGTGGCATTCTCAATTTTGGGAATTAAAGTAATGATCCCAAAGTTGAGGCTAAAAAGGTCGAGACTGCCCTTATGGAAATCATGGAACATAGCCAAAAGGTCATCTTTGATCACCTCCCAGAACACTTGATAGAATTCAGCTCGGAAGCCATCTGGTCCAGGAGACTTGTTATGCTTCATTTGGAAGACTGCCTCTCTCACCTCATTTTCAGTGAAATCGGCAATGAGGATCACATTTTCCTCATCAGATACTTGTGAAATATCATGAATCTGATCCTCCATCAAGGTGATTTCCGTCTGCTCTGGCATCCCGAACAGATTTTTGTAAGAATTTGTGATGTGGCATTGAAAGGATCAAGATGTCGACTAGAGGGGGGGGGTGAATAGTCGAACCTGAAAATCACAAACTTTTTCGCAGCAGTTAGACCAGGTCCGGAGACTCCGGATATTTTTCCGGATACTCCGGGAAATCCGGAGAATCCGGGAAAATGTCCGGATAGTCCGGCCTGTTAGAGAGGGATTAAATCGACAGAATTTAAACTTGCTCAAAAGTAAATCGTGAAAATAGGTAATGCACCGGGGTGATATAAGCTTTGTTTATCCACTTAGAACTCGTAGGAAACTCGGCACGAAGTAGATCGGCACCAAACCCTAGATAAGTGTTCAAGCAAGATATACGCATGCAACAAGATGAACAAGCACAAGAGTACACGGATTTGTTACCGGAGTTCAACCTCACACCTTGAGGTCTACGTCTCCGTTGAGGTACCCACAAAGGGTGGACCTTTTCACCTAGGTCACTTTCCTCCCTCTAGCGACCACAAAGATCAAGCTAGAGTTACTTACTCAATTTCGGGGTAATACAAACCTCCTTGGGCAGCCACAACCTTTGGATGCTCCAAGGCAACACCTAGCGGCTAGGAGCTCAAGGCTCCAAGAGTAACAAACACGAATTTTGCCAACCAAGCGAAGAACTAGGTGCTCTAGAGATGGAAATCGGCTCACTAGCACTCTCCAAGCCCTTGCACTTAAATCCTCTTAACTCCCTCTACAAATCTCACCAACTTTGAGCCAAAGGGGAGAGAGGGGGAGTAAATGAGGGTTAAAGCTATTCAGAACGGAAAAGGCAGGGAGAGGGGTAAATGAAGGGGTGGAGGGGGCTTTTATACCCCCTCACCCAGAATATAGCCGTTGAGGCTTTATGACCCGGAGTATCCGGGTTGAACCGGACTCTCGGGAAGTCGGAGTCTCCGGGCAAAACCCGGATACTCCGGCCTTCCAAGGCCAGCACCCAAGAAAAGATTCCCGTGAAAGTGTTGGTGCAAAGGTGTCTCTCATAGGTTTTGTTTTAGCAACTAGAGCACCTGTTCGACCCTTGGAAGTCATAATTCCTGTCCCTCTTAATAGTACGGCATTCCTAGGACTCAAATTCAAAAGTAAAAATAAATGAGCCGTCTTTGGAATCCTTTTAGAGCACCACTTCCCTCTTTGTGTAGTCAACGAGCTGTGCTTGATGCCATACATAGTTTTAACACCTGCTCATGGACTAGATAAACTCATTAGCCACTTAGGTGTGTGTCATTATATCACCAAAACCCACTTAGGGGGCCAAGATACTCTTCAATCTCCCCCTTTTTGGTGATTGATGACAACACAACTAAGTCATACAAGAGATAAACAATGAATGTCTAAAGCTTTTGTAATACTCCCCCTTAATGTGTGCATTCTTGATTTTGAATATCAATGGTCCTATTAGGGCCAATATTTTGCACAACAAGAAAAGGCAAGAGGGTATTACTTAAGTGGGGTGCTTGTGATGTGCAACAAAATACAAGGTGAAATGCTCATGACAGATTATGCACTCAACTAGAGAAAAAAAAGTTACATTCTTTGAGAAATCCGGATTCTCCGGGCCAGGTCCGGAGTGTCCGGAAAATCCGGATACTCCGGGAAAAAGTCCGGAGACTCGGGCTTTCGAAGAAAACGACGAGAAAACGGATAACAACCGATTTTCAATCTAGCAAAGACTGTCCTTAACATATAGAGGGCGATTAAAAACACATCAAGCACACAAGCAAATGTCTCAGACTCACATAGTCTCACACGAGCGAAAATTAAAGTTATTACAGACCAAGTTCCAAATTCAAATTATTACAAGCCAAGTTCATTGTTTCGACGACTCATAAATAGATGATATCACTCCCCCTTTGGCATCAAGCGCCAAAAAGGAAGTGAGAAGCGGCGGAGTCACTCGGAGTCGTCATCCTCCTCCTCTTCTTCTTCTTCTTCTTCATTGCCCTCCTCCTCTTCTTCTTCTTGAGCACCTTGGGCGTCCCACTCCGCAAATGGGTCATCGAACTCAGGAAGCTCGCGGTAGGGGTCGGTGGGGAGGCCAAGGTGAGACTTGATCTCGATGATATCACGCGGTTCTCATTGGTCTCCGTGGCGATGGTCTTGCACATGCTAAAAATGCTCTTGAGCACTCTCTTGATCATGGAGCCACGGTGACGACGAGGAGGTGGAGAAGGAGAACGAGCGGCGGGCACATCATCATGGGACGGAGCTGCACTTGAAGAACCAACATATTTACGGCCTTTGGGAGGCCTCTTGGCACGATCACGGAGGTGGCGGAGGGGCTCATGGACAACATCCTTGGGGTAGCGGACATTGGTCACTCTCTCAATCATGTACATGAGATAGGGGGCATATGGAAGGTGCTTCATTGGATCATTCATGGCCCTCCTTAACTCATTCCAAATAAAGTCGAAGACACAAAAGCCTTCTTCATCCGGTGCCATTCTATTGAGAAGATTGGGAGCAAAGTACCTCAAAAGCTGTCACATCTCCAATCTTAGGATCGATAGTGGCACGAAAGAATTGATTGAGATAGTAGTAGTAAGGATTGAGTTGGTCCGCTTTGCCCTCAATGGCCGCATCTCGGCTAGGAAACATGAAAGGGAGCTCCTTGGGCTTGTATTTGTTCTCATTGTGCACGGGGGTGCGCCTTTCATCCTTAGAACCAAGACCCAAGAGCCGAGAGAAGGTCATGTAGTCAATTGTGCATTTTTGGCCTTGAGTTGTCCATGTGATGGTGTTGTCATGGGGATTGAAGTAGTAGGAGCAATGGAATTGAGCCAAGATTTCTTTGTTCCAATTATACCTAAAGCCCATGATGTCGTAGAGCCCGAGCCTCCTTGCACTTGTCAATCACCGAGTTGAACAACTGTGTTGTTGAGCTCCTCATAATATTTCCAATCAATGTACTTCATAGGCACAATGGGTGCCATGTTCTTGGAGGCCAACTTGGGATTGCGGATCACTGATTGATAGAAGTCCCGATGGAAATCACACCAAAACCTAGCCTCAAGTCCCTCTCCCTTGAGATAGAGATAGACATTTTCCTCCCTTTGCTCCACGACGGCTAGGGAGTTCCTCGAGTAGTCCCCGATCATGTGCTCAGCAAATCCAAGAACTGATCCCGGGTCCCTGAGCTTGATAGGAGTTTCAACCACTCGGACATTTGGTGGAAGGGTAGGGATGAGTCTAGGAGGGGTTTTAGGACGGATATGAGCGACTACTCCCTCGCTTGTGTTTAGGAGGAACTCGAGTGACGGGCGGCTTTGGTGAACGTAGGGGGCTTGATGGCTCTTTTTGGGATGGGGCTTGAAGCGGGAGCTTTCTTTGGGCGGCCCCTTTCCATGACGACGAGGAGGCTCAGGGGATTGCTTATAGGTTTCATCCTCAACTTCGTCATCATCGCTTTCCGTTTGCTCCTCCTCCTCCTCTACAATATCTTCTTCACTTCCTTCGGCATAGGAGGGAGGAGGGTCACCCCGTCTGGGTCTTGAGCTGCGTTGAGAGCTCTCTTGCCCCAAGACTTCTTGCACGGCCCGAAGGGCGGCGGGGTCATGCCTAGCCTTGGTCCTCCTTTGAGTGGAGGGCTCCTCATTTCCTCGGCTAACCTTCAACCTGACCATCTGAATGGAAAAAAAGATGTGGAGATGAGAGATTGTCACGGTGAAGACACGCCGCATTAGTGTTTTAGGGTTGCGGTACGAATCCCGGATACTCGGGAAAAAGTCCGGAGACTCGGATGGTCGGAGACTCGGGTTCTTCGACCCGGAGAGTCCGGTTTCGCGGCCGAAACCCTAAATCACAATGCGAGTTGTTCGTCCATCCAAAGCGAGAGGAAACGCGGATCTAGAGCCTAAGGAGTGTTTCCTACCTATTCCCTACTAGGATCTTGCAAGTACTATGCTAGGGAAGTAGATCGGGAAAAGTTCCTTTTGAGGATACCTTGGGAAGAGAGGGAAGAGGGCTTGGATCCCTTGAAGCTTGAGAGATCTTGGTTTTCCTCGCCTTGGAGACTTCAAAACCTCACTTCTCACACGATTTTGATGGTTGGGAGGCAAAATCGCCTAAGGGGATGTGAGGGGGGCGACGGGGGATGAAGAGAACGGTTGAAAGGTGAACTGTGGTTAAAAAGAGGTTTTCACCGCGGTCAAACCCTTATATACCGTTAAAACCGGAGTCTCGGGTCGGTCCGGACTATCCGGAAAACCGGAGTGTCCCGGCCTTGACCCCCGGATACTCCGCTCCCCCCCGAACTCGGTGCACGATTTTCAAGGAATTTGATTTAGAATGGATTTGGTAGGTTGCTTATGTGATATATGTGAGCCTGAGCAGTATCAACACTTTGGACTAGCCACAACCAAGCAAAGAGAACAATAGTCCAAGCGTTGTACCTAAAGATCCAAAATTTTCAAAATTAAATGCAAGACAATCCTTTTTCACAAATCTTTTGTTTTGAAATACCTGTACTAGATCACTCAAATATATGCATGATCTCAAGCCAAGTTACGAGAATCCAGGATATTTAGCTCACTCCTCAAAGCACAAAACCTTAGTTCATCAAGAGGCTTTGTGAAGATATCGGCTAGTTGCTTATCGGTGCTCACATGACTTAAAGCGATATCTCCTTTGGCTTCGTGGTCTCTCAAGAAATGGTGTCTTATGTCTATGTGCTTTGTTCTTGAGTGGTTTACGGGGTTGTTTGCTAGCTTAATGGCACTCTCGTTATCACACAAGAGTGGCACCTTGCTAAACTTGCAACCAAAGTCTCTCAAAGTGAGCCTCATCCAAAGTAGTTGAGCACAACAAGCACGTGCAACATACTCGGCCTCGGCGGTGGAAAGGGCAACGGAGTTTTGTTTCTTGGAACTCCGGACACCAAGGACCTTCCAAGGAATTGGCAAGTCCCGGATGTACTCTTCCTATCTACTTTGCAACCGGCGTAATCCGAATCGGAGTAGCCAAGTAGATCGAAAGTGGAGCCCTTAGGATACCATAAACCAAGGTTAGGAGTATGAACCAAATATCTAAAAATTCTCTTAACGACCATTAGATGGCATTCCTTAGGATTAGCTTGAAACCTTGCACACATGCACACACTAAGCATAATATCGAGGCCTAGATGCACAAAGATAAAGTAACGAGCCAATCATGGAGCGATATACCTTTTGATCGATGCTTTTACCATCTTCATTTAGATCAAGGTGTCCATTTGATGGCATAGGTGTTTTAATGGGCTTGGCGTTGTTCATGTCAAACTTCTTAAGCATGTCGTGGGTATACTTGGTTTGACTTATGAAGGTGCCATCCTTGAGTTGCTTGATTTGAAAACCGAGAAAGAACTTCAACTCTCCCATCATAGACATCTCGAATCTCTTAGTCATGATCCTACTAAACTCATCAACCCAAATTTGATTAGTAGAGCCAAATATGATATCATCAACATATATTTGACAAACGAACAAATCAATGCCTTGTTTGCGTGTAAAGAGAGTAGGATCGGCTTTGCCTATTTCAAAGCCTTTCTTTAAGAGAAAATCCTTAAGGCATTCATACCATGCTCTAGGAGCTTGCTTAAGCCCATAGAGCGCCTTATGGAGCTTGTAGACGTGGTTTGGGAGTTGTGGATCTTCAAAGCCCGGTGGTTGCTCAACATAGACTTCTTCGAGATTGGACCATTCAAAAAGGCACTCTTGACATCCATTTGATGTAGCTTGAAGTTGTGATGAGTGGCAAAGGCTAGGAGTATACGAATTGCTTCAAGTCTTGCCACGGGTGCATAAGTTTCTCCAAAGTCTAAGCCTTCTACTTGAGTATAACCCTTTGCAACCAATCTAGCTTTGTTCTTGGTCACTACGCCATCTTCATCTTGTTTGTTGCGAAATACCCACTTGGTTCCAATCACATTTTGTTTGGGGCGTTCCACTAAGGACCAGACTTCATTCCTAGTGAAGTTATTGAGCTCTTCTTGCATAGCCATCACCCAATCGGCATCTCCAAGAGCATCTTCGACCCTAAGAGGTTCCGCCATAGAAACAAACGAGTAATGTTCACAAAAATTTGCTAATCTTGAACGGGTTGTTACCCCTCTACGAATGCTTCCAAGAATGTTATCAACGGGATGGTCCCGTTGAACACTTTGTCGAACTCTTGGATGTGGGTCGGACACTTCTTGTTGAATCAAGTCCTCATCTCCTTGGATCGCACCGTGACAATTCGGCGGCGGTCCGGAGTCTCCGGGCTTTTCTCCGGAATCTCCCGGAAAATCCGGATTCTCGGGTTTCGGCCGGATACTCCGGGTTGCGCAGCGAGAGTAGATCCGCAGCATCCTCAATTAAGCAATCTTCATCATCATCTTCTTGAGGCTTGATTTCTCCAATGGCCATCCTCCTTATAGCCTTTTATGCGGGTACATCTTTGCCTACACACAATTCATCAACTTGCTCCTCTTGAGAGCCATTAGATTCATCAAACGTCAAGTCACATGTGACTTCAACACAACCGGTGGTTTTGTTGAGGACACGATAGCCATGAGCGTTTGAGGCATAACCAAGAAAGATACCTTCATCAACTTTAGATGCAAACTTAGAGCTTTTGGGCTTCTTGTTGAGAATGAAGCACTTACAACCAAAAACTCTAAAGTAAGAGACATTAGGCTTTTTACCAATTAGGAGCTCATAGGCGGTTTTGTGGCGGAGCTTGTGAAGATACAAACGGTTGATAGCATGACACGCCGTGTTGATTGCTTCCGCCCAAAAACTATCCGAAGTCTTGTACTCATCAAGCATGGTTCTTGCGGCTTCGATAAGAGTTCTATTTTTCCTCTCTACTATCCCATTTTGTTGTGGTGTGTATGGGACGGAGAGCTCATGACCAATGCCTTCTTCATCAAGATACTCTTCAATGTCGGTGTTCTTGAACTCGGTGCCATTGTCGCTTCTCACTCTTTTGATCTTCACATCAAACTCATTTTGGGCTCTTGTTGCAAATTTCTTGAATATCTCATGAACTTTGCTCTTGTCTTTCATAAAGAATACCCAAGTGTATCGAGAATAATCATCAACAATGACAAATCCATACTTGTTTCCCCCAATGCTAACATAGGCCACCGGACCAAAGATATCCATGTGAAGTAGTTCTAGTGGCCTTGTGGTTGATACAATATTCTTGGCGGGATGAGGGGCACCAACTTGCTTTCCGGCTTGACAAGCACTACAAATTCTATTTTTCTCAAAATGAACATTTGTTAGTCCTAGGATGTGTTCCCCCTTTAGAAGCTTATTGAGATTGTTCATCCCAACGTGAGCTAGTCGGCGATGCCAAAGCCAACTCAAGCTAGACTTTGCCAATAAGCATGTATCAAATTGGGCTTTATCCGATGAAAAATCCACCAAGTAAAGCCTTCCCTTGAGTTCACCCTTAAAGGCAACGGAGTCATCGCCCCTTCTAAAGACGGTCACACCCTCATTAGTGAAGAAACAATTGTAGCCCATCTCACAAAGTTGTGAGACGGACAACAAGTTGTAGTCCAAGGATTCAACCAAATAAACATCGGAAATTGAATGATTGATTGAGATAGCAATTTTACCAAGACCAATAACCGTTCCTCCACCATTGCCTCCAAAGGCAATGCTTTCCGTAGGATTTTCAATCATATCACATGATGTAAACATTTTCTTCTCTCCGGTCATATGATTTGTGCATCCACTATCAATCACCCATTTGGTTCCACCGTGAGGAGGTATGCCTACAAAACAAGTTATGCTTGTGTTTTAGGTACCCAAGTGAATTTGGGTCCTAGAGTGTTAGTCACAAGAATCTTGGGCACCCACACACTCCTTTTTATCATTGCTCCTTTTGTGCGAGGCCCTACATACTTGGCAACCACCTTACCCTTGTGGTTCCAAGTCAACACATAATCGGCATAGAAACTATCTTGTGATGCATGAGGTTTGGGCTTCTTCATTGACTTGTTTGGCTTTGTATGTGATGCTTGGGAGGTTACTTGAGTGCACTTGAACTTGATTGGTGTGTTGTATCTCACTTGATTGTCATGCTTCTTGACACCCATTTGCTTCATCCCGTGTACCACATTCCTTGTTCCCATGCCTTTGGTGTGGTGATTCTTGATGAATGGGATGGGGTCTTTTGTTCCTTGTTCTTGTTTACCAAGCCCCTTCCCATCTTCAAAGCCAAACTTCTTCATGTAACTTGACCCAAAGCCTTTGGTGTGGTTTTCAAACTCACCTCTTTTGGGTTCTTTCTTCTTTTCAACTATAAGTGAGTTTGATAACCTAGCAATTTCCTTTCTCATGGCATTCATCTCGGCAACATTAGTAGCACAAGCATTTATATCAAATTTATAGCATCTACACAACCTTTGCTTGTTGATGTTTGAGAGTTTGAGGGAGCGTCATTAGATAAAGTTGTAGCATTGTTCTTGAGGTTGTCAAGTTGAACTTCTAATGCTATGTGACTAGTCTTTAAGCTATCAATGCTCTTTTGAAGTTCAAGCTTTTCATTCTCAAGTTTCTTGCAAGCATCCTTAGCTAGGAAAGACTCCCTAGTTAATTCATCTACTAACAACTTATCCTTAGCTAGAGATTTATTGAGGCTAAGAATTTCTTTCTCCTTATCCTTGAGCAAGTCCTCTTGCACCTTGAAACCCTTCTTTTCAATTACAAGGGCATCCTCAAGGGCAATGGTTTTCTCCCGCTCAAGTCTAAAGAGTTCTTCTTGCACCTCAAGAGTCCCATCTCTATTCTCAATTTCTTTCATTAAAAACATAATTTTCTTAGTTGCCTTTTTACCAAAGCTAGTGATCATTTTTTCAAAGTCGAAATCATTTTCACTATTATCATCTAGAGGAGGGGTAGGAGTGTCAACCTTGGAGCCCCTAGCCATAAGGCAAGTGTGGGTGAAGTCATCTTCATCATCGGTGAGATCTTCAAATAATGATGACTTGTTGATTGGTTCCTTGATGGTTATGGTAGCAAGACCGGCTTCTATGTCGGAGTCGGAGCTATCATCATTTGAATCCCACTCTTCACCCAAATGAGCTTCACCAATTTCCTTTCTCTTGTTCTTGTCAAACTTGTTGGTGTCTCTTCTTCTCACTTTTATGTTAGGACATTCCGCAATGAAATGTCCCTCCTTTCCACATCCAAAGCATGGTCTCTTTGAGGATCTCTTGGTCTTGATCTTGTCCTTGTCCTTGTTCTTGTTGAGGAACCCACTTCTTTTGAACATCTTGTTAAACTTCCTCACAAAAAGAGCCATTTGTTCGGGGGTCATGTCCATGTCACTATCTTCATCATCATCTTCCTCGGCCATGATTCTTGAGGTTGATGAGCTTGACCTTTTCTCCTTGCTAGATGCCTTGAGGGCCACTCCCTTGTTCTTCTCAAGTTGTTCATGCATCTTTGACATCTCTTGTGAAAGCTTGGACTCCTTGACGGTGATGAGGTGTTCTTCCATTCTTCCAATCACATCCGCCGGAGTGAACTTGTTGAATCCTCTCTTCTCCCTTATGAGAGTGGGAAGTTGAACATCCCTTGCCATGTATGCGGAGAGGATCTTGTCAACCACTTCTCTTCTTCCCCATCTTGTACTTCCAAGAGATTTGATCTTGTTGATTATCTTGTTCAACCGGTTATACATGTCTTGTGGTGATTCATCGTCCTTGATGACAAACCGGTTGAGCTCACCTTCTAAGGCTCGGATTCTTCCTTCCCTTACTTGCTTTGTCCCTTCATGATTGATGAACAAGGTGTCCCACACTTCTTTGGCGGACTTCAATCCATCTACCTTGTCATATTCTTCGGCCGTGAGTGAACTCTTGATGATGCGGATAGCTTGATAGTTTCTTTGTATCTCATTTGCTTGATCTTGAGTTAGTGTCGCATCACCACTTGGAAATGTAATTCCCCTGTTCACAATAGTCCAAAGTGCGGGATTCACCGCCATCAAATACTCCTCCATCGAGTTCTTCCACTTGGAATAGCCGGTTCCATCAAATTGGGGTATCTTCCCAATGTGGCTAGAACCCGATGGATGGTTAAAAGATAAGCGAGAGTAATCGAAAGAGGTTCGAGTGTAATCCCTTGATGGTCGACGAGCGGAGCGGAGTGGATCTTGCATCGTCGAATTCTTCATCCTCACTATCGGAGGATTCATCACCTCTTCCGGCGCTTGATGACTAGTGCTTGCTCCACGCGTGTTGTCTCCTCGAGGTGGAGGAGGCATGCCAACAACATTGTTGACGGGATCACCTTCGGTGAGAGGCGTGGCTTGATCATTTGGATTCGACATCTTCTTGACTCCAAGCGGTTAGGCTTCAAACACGGAGTACTTGGCTCTGATACCAATTGAAAGGATCAAGATGTCGACTAGAGGGGGGGGGTGAATAGTCGAACCCGAAAATCACAAACTTTTTCGCGAAAGAGTTAGACCGAGTCCGGAGACTCGGATATTTTTCCGGATACTCGGAAATCCGAGAATCCGGAAAATGTCCCGATAGTCCTACTGTTAGAGAGGGATTAAATTGACAGAATTTAAACTTGCTCAAAAGTAAATCTGTGAAAATAGGTAATGCAACGGGGTGATATAAGCCCGTTTATCCACTTAGAACCCGTAGGAAACTCAAGACGAAGTAGATCGGCACCAAACCCTAGATAAGTGTTCAAGCAAGATATACGCATGCAACAAGATGAACAAGCACAAGAGTACACGGGATTTGTTACCGGAGTTCAACCTCACACCTTGAGGTCTACGTCTCCGTTGAGGTACCCACAAAGGGTGGACCTTTTCACCTAGGTCACTTTCCTCCCTCTAGCGACCACAAAGATCAAGCTAGAGTTACTTACTCAATTTCGGGGTAATACAAACCTCCTTGGGCAGCCACAACCTTTGGATGCTCCAAGGCAACACCTAGCCGGCTAGGAGCTCAAGGCTCCAAGAGTAACAAACACGAATTTTGCCAACCAAGCGAAGAACTAGGTGCTCTAGAGATGGAAATCAGCTCACTAGCACTCTCCAAGCCCTTGCACTTAAATCCTCTTAACTCCCTCTACAAATCTCACCAACTTTGAGCCAAAGGGGAGAGAGGGGGAGTAAATGAGGGTTAAAGCTATTCAGAACGGAAAAGGCAGGGAGAGGGGTAAATGAAGGGGTGGAGGGGGCTTTTATACCCCCTCACCCAGAATATAGCCGTTGAGGCTTTATGACCCGGAGTATCCGGGTTGAACCCGGACTCTCCGGGAAGTCCGGAGTCTCCGGGCAAAACCCGGATACTCCGGCCTTCCAAGGCCAGCACCCAAGAAAAGATTCCTGTGAAAGTGTTGGTGCAAAGGTGTCTCTCATAGGTTTTGTTTTAGCAACTAGAGCACTGTTCGACCCTTGGAAGTCATAATTCCTGTCCCTCTTAATAGTACGGCATTCCTAGGACTCAAATTCAAAAGTAAAAATAAATGAGCCGTCTTTGGAATCCTTTTAGAGCACCACTTCCCTCTTTGTGTAGTCAACGAGCTGTGCTTGATGCCATACATAGTTTTAACACCTGCTCATGGACTAGATAAACTCATTAGCCACTTAGGTGTGTGTCATTATATCACCAAAACCCACTTAGGGGGCCAAGATACTCTTCAGGCATTTAAGATGGTCAGAACTAACAGTAACACCATTGTCATCCTCAAGCCTATAAATAAGCCGCTTATAGTGTTTGCCATTGGCAACAAGGTGAAAGAACCTTGTATTAGCATCACCTTCCAAGAGAGTTTTCACCTTAGCTCTTTCATACCACTTAATCTCTTCCTCCCTCAAAAGCAAAACGAGCCGCTCTTTAAGATAGTTCTTTAAATCGATCTCATGATCAGATAACCTATCAAATTCAACTTTTTTATCAAGATCTTGCAGTAGGACCAAAAGAGTATTTTTCTCTTTTTATAGGAGCCCGCCAAATTAGACGCCCAGCCTCTAAGATGTTGCCTAAGTCTGCGGATCTTGGACTGCCACCTTTGTAGGGGAGAAGATCCAGAGTTTTCTGATCACCAAATATTTGCAACCATGTCGTAAAAACCCTCCTTTAGAAGCCATCCCCTCTCAAATCGATGGATCTGTTCTGTAAAATTACTAAGTTTTCTGATATGGTACTGAACATCAGGCCTGTAACACTTCAAAACAGATGCTTTGCTTATACCTTAGTGTGTTATACAAGTCCCGTGTTTTAATTATTACATTACTGTTCACCAATAGTGATCATTTTTTAATGTGCTGGAAAATAAGTAACTACTGATTTATTTATTTCTTTTCAATTTTACAGGGAAGCTAGGTGATGCTTGGGCCTCCAAAGCAGCACAATCGACAGCTGTGAAAGGTCTCTGGTAATTGATTAACTTAACCTTTGCTTTTGCTTTACATTTATGGATTGGGGCGTCGCCAGTAGAATCACAAGGTGCAAAGTTATCAATTGTGTGAGTCTGATGATGCTAGCATTTTATATCTTGTTTTTGCAAAAGCATGGCAAGCGTCACCAGTAGAATCACAAGGTGCAAAGTTATCAATTGCGTGAGTCTGATGATGTTAGCATTTTATATCTTGTTTTTGCAAAAGCATGGCATGATTTTTAAAAATTGAGAAAACAAAGATATACCCAGTTTTCCTTTGTTTGTAGAATGATTATATACTATTGTGGGATTTAATGAGTTAATTTCATTTCATTTTGGCATGTTATACTTCTTATATGAATGAATTGGCGCCCGTAGTAACACCTTTTCTGAATCTAATCCTACATCAGGATTGCTACTACAGTTCAGCAATTGTACGGAACTGACCAGAATAGATAGCTTCAGGAGTGGGTGCCATTTTAGAAACTGTTTTGCATCACGAGTTGCAAACGTGCTGGTGAACAAACATATCCTGCCAATTCCGTAGCATCCAATCCCACTACTAACTTCAAAATAGTGAAATATTGGCCCGTGACTTGCAACATATTGTATAGGAAGATTGACAAGTTTGATGTTGTGTCGGTAGTAGTTTTTTTCCAGAGAGCTTTACTTCAACGCCAAGTTCAGTCAAGTTATTATTCTAAATTCTGAATAATGTCTAATTATCCATACATTTTGTACTTCCAGAGGTGGTTGATAAAAATTTTGCTGAGATGAATACACCGAGAAACTCAAATGACAGGCAATTTTTCTTGATCCTGCTTGTCCTTCCCTTGAGTCAATAATGAGAATTGACTAATTTAATGTAGCCTACATTTAGACATTGCTCTCTAAAAGGTGGAAACCAAATACTGCAGTGTGCCAGTGTGCGTGCCACATGGGTCCTGTCGTGTACTAGTGTGCGTCAATGTTGATGTTGATGAGATGTGCAAGTGTGAGAAACTCGACAATGATTTGGTGACCAACTGGCCAATGTCCCAAAGAAAGGAGGCAGCACCAGCACTGTCGTTGTTGTGCATGGGATCCGAGGTGCTGTAGGGGTTGTTCCCCTTCAGATGAGACAGTCACGATGGATGGTACAAAGATCCTTGTATGGTGAGTATAGTACTTATTTTCCTTTTGTATTTCTTCAATATTGAAATGGGAACTTACGTGCTTCATGTAATCCTAAAGAGCATGTAGTACCTTTATTTAGTGTCGTGAGGCTAGCAGGGATCCCTACCTGGCCACTGGTAATCGGGATCTGTGCATGATCCACAACCACAAAACCTGGCATGGTATGGTTATAGACATGCTTGGTGAGACATTTTCACCTGCTATTCTGGACTTCCATTCAGAATGTTGTGCTTTGACCATGTTGTGCCCACCAACAACCTTAGATGATGTGCTTGTGTGAAATTTCTTAATTGTTGATCGTTGGAAGCCTGTGATGGTATCTTTTTTCATCAGTGTGCTCCCAATGTAATGTAATGTAATGTAATGTTCTAGGTGATTAAAAAGAGCTTTAGTGTGATTGATTCAAAAATCACTTCCTTTTTATACTGATGAAGAACTAACACAGACGAGGAACAAATTTTAATCCTTTTTGCAACAAGCACTCGTGCTTGTTTCGAAAAGTTAAATTCTCAAAAAGCTTGCTACTGAAGATATTATTATGCATATTTCCCCTAAAAATAGTCTGAAACATTAGTCATATTCTTTTACCTATTTTTTTAGAGGACTTGATTATTTTCCTATTTGATGTTCTTCCATATCGATGCTTGTCGTAGCAGCAGCAGTGACCTTCTATTTTGATAGAGTGTATGTGCCCTTCCATATTGATGTTGTTCTTTCTCCCATCATTTTTCCGAAGGAACCAACACTAACGAGTGTTGGGGGGTTACCCGAAAAATTCGGATGATTCCCCTAACACGAGAGAGAGAGTTCTTAACACGTTCAAACACAGAGTTAGGGTGCTGAGAGACAATGGTTCTCCCGGTCGATAGCACAAGTTCCAAAAATCTGAATCCATTTACACGTGCCCTCGCGCCCCCTTTTATAGGGACACGAAGGGACTTTTACATTCCCAAAACGCCCTCGAGCTCAAAGAATATTCCTAATGTGAACGCATACAAAGATGTCTTTTTCATCCGAGATATTTACAAGCCTGCCACCAGTTCACACTCATAACCCGGACTTTTTGGGACGACGACTTTGACTTTGCTTCTTCGCCGGTTCGTGAATATCTTTGTGCATGACTTCCGAACTGGATTCCCGACAGGTTCACGAATCAGCCGCCTTCTGAGGTTCGCGCCACCACCAGCTCGAGGTTCCGGGCTCCCGCGTGTTCGTGACTCCGCGTCCTCTCCGAATCAAGATCCCCGAAATTCGCATGTTCGCGAATCTGAATCTTCGCATGTCCCGGATTCCCGAAGATCGTGAATTCCCTGTTCCTGAAAAACATGTCTCAAGAACTTCGTCAAACTCAACGTTTCGAGGGTGACGGGTTTTCCTGAATTCCCATCAACGAGCTCTTCTGGGCAGCCAATGTTGCCCTCACCGACCAATTTGTACACGACCACATGAAGATGAGCCAGAGCACATGCTGCCATGGGAGTTCAATTCCACACTCCACTCATCTTAAGTCATAATTGGCCACCAAACTCAGGATGTGGAGTGATTATGTCATCAGAAAGCACAAGCTGCTGGTGAGGATGGGGATCTTGCTTGTATAAACTATGAACCAAGAGCAGATATGTCATTTATGTTAATTTCTGTTACAAGTAATGTTACTTTCGTTTCACGGTGGCTTGTTGGTTATAGTCTGTTGTATTATGACATCAGGAAGCACAAGCTGCTGGTGAGGATGGGGATCTTGCTTGTATAAACTATGAACCAAGAGCAGATATGCCATTTATGTTAATTTCTGTTACAAGTAATGTTACTTTCGTTTCACGGTGGCTTGTTGGTTATAGTCTGTTCTATTATGACATCAGGAAGCACAAGTTGCTGGTGAGGATGGGGATCTTGCTTGTATAAACTATAAACCAAGAGCAGATATGTTATTTATGTTAATTTTTGTTACAAGTAATGTTACTTTCCTTTCACAGTGGCTTGTTGGTTATAGTCTGTTGTTCGTGACCATTTAGTACTGTCACAATCTCACATTATGTTATTGGCTATGAACCTAATAAAATTGATTATAATGTATTTCATGTTTCTCACGTTTTATGTTGGCGTCCAAAATCTTTGATGCCCGTAGCAATTCCTAGTAGTTTAGTTAAACACCATCACATTTTTCATATCCAGCCTTTTGATTCCTTTCTAAGACAACCCCTTTCCCCGGTTCTCCACAGAAAAACAAACATGCGATCTGCAAAGGCTAAGCACTTCTGGAAAAAAAAATCCATCAAAATACCCTTGCAAGTATCTATAAAAGCAGGAAGGCCCCAGAACCCGCAAAAAGCACAAAGCGTCACCCATCACACATTCACACTTGTACAGTACCTCCACTGTCTACTGCTCTACTCCACCCTCACTCAAGCAAGGCCCCAAGCCCCCAGCTCTACCGAGGCGTACCGGCACCGGCAGTGAGCAGCTGGGACCTGGGAGCCTGGGAGCCATGGCTCCGCCGCTACTGCTCGTCTTCCTCCTCCTCCTCCGCCCGGCGCTCGCCGCCGGCCACCAGCATCCGTCCTCCTTCGGCTCCTCCGCCCTCTCCGAGTGGCGCCCCGCCAAGGCCTCCTACTACGCCGCCGACCCCGAGGACGCCATCGGTACGCACCAAACCTCGCCTCGCCTGCCTCATTCATTGTTCACCCGCATCCACGGTTCAGTTGCGCCGAACCGTCCTTCCACTTCTTTAATTCCTAGTGTCCATGATGTGAGCACGCGTAAAGATTTCTCTTTCGGGGTGCCACCGGAATGAAATCTCCCCCCAAACCGCACGTTCGCTTACCGGAGTTGTGCGACCGTACAGTTCGTGAATTGCTTGCGGTTTTCTGGTTCACTCCATACAATGTATTCTGATTTTTGCTTTCGTGATGCGGCGTGCAGGTGGCGCGTGCGGGTTCGGGGATCTGGGGAAGCAGGGGTATGGGATGGCGACGGTGGGGCTGAGCACGGCGCTGTTCGAGCGAGGAGAGGCGTGCGGCGGCTGCTACGAGGTCAGGTGCGTCGAGAATCTCAAGTATTGCCTCCCCGGCACCTCCATCGTCGTCACGGCCACCAACTTCTGCGCCCCCAACTACGGCCTCCCGGCCGACGCCGGCGGCCACTGCAACCCGCCCAACCACCACTTCCTCCTTCCCATCCAGGCGTTCGAGAAGATTGCGCTCTGGAAGGCCGGCGTTATGCCTATCCAGTACCGCCGGTATGTGTCGTTCTTGGCTGCTGCTTTTGCTTCTGCTTCTGCTAGATCTGAGGTTATTTTTCCCGAATCAACTTTGTGTGAAACTGTGAAAGCGCTTGCTGACCTAGAATTGAGTTGGTGCGCAATGTGGAACCCAAGAAAAGTTTAATTGGAGTGTCCGTTGGTGAGGAAAGCGAAGCCAAGAAGGGGGTGAAAGTGGACCCTCTTTCAGCATTGTCAACTTGTGTGAGGGTTCGACCACAGTTTCACAAGCTGTAACGGCCAGTGTGCATGAGTAACACTGTAACAGTTCCATTTTGACTGCTCTGACTGAGAACTACTCCCTCTGTTCCCCAATGTATTTTTGACCATCCTTTTAGTTTTTCTAGATACATATATTTTGTTACGCACCTAAGTATGGGGTTATGTCTGGATACCTAACAAAGTCTGTGTGTTTATAAAAGTTAAAACAGCCTACATTTTGGAATGAAGGTACTATTAGGCACATCGTAGTAGCCCAATTTGGTAGGCAAGAAAGAGGTTAGGACATGGACTCTCTAACCCATTAAGTGGAAGAATTATTTTGAAAGGTTTCTGATAAACCCCAAGCAGATGGAAAAACAACTATCCTGAAATATATATATTTGATTACCCTGCTTATTGGCGGTATAATCGTCACAGGTTGATTGAAACAGAAACTGCTAACATACCTATATTTAATAATGAATGAGTTTACTTATGGTTGATTTCTCTACTTCTTATTCATCCTAAATCTGCTTAGTAGTGAGTTTTATTTTGCCCCTTGTATCTTGACTAGTCTAAGGTTATTAGAAAGTAGAATAAGTGGAGCTAGGCAGTGCCGACAAAGTTCAAAAGCATAGAAAATTTCTCATATCTGAGCTAGTCTCAGGGACTAAGGGTTTTGCCAATTCTAGCCACAACTTCAGACCTCTGGATACTTTGGACAGCATTTTGTGAGAAATATTGTTTTCCATTAGTTGCCTGTATAAGGAGTAGCATGGCCATTATGGGAACCAGCAAGAAATGTGTCAGCATTATGTGCACCTTTACATAGGCATTTCTAAACAAAATTTTAGATGGTGACTGATAGTTGGCCATTATTTTAGCTTCTTATGTATTCCTGATTTCTTCTTATGTAGTGTTCCATAACCCAAACAGATTTTAAAAAGTTGGCACATGCATTTTTAAATAAGTCTAGCAAAGTGCTACTCTGGCATTCCCAGTGGCATTCAAAATGCCGTACACATGTACAATCATCATTATGTGCATCTAAGTTGGCAGTCTGGTGAGTAAAATACATGTTCAAGAATTTAGTTGAGATTATTTCCTACATGGTTGATTGATAAAATATGATTCAATAATATTCTGTCCTGATTGATCTGTGTTCTTAAGCCGTGTTTCCATAATAACAGATATACAGTGAACTGTCTCACTCTCTGTCAAATGTTGTGTATAAAGCTAACTGAAGATATACATGTGCAACTAAATGAAGCCTAGAAACAATGTAATAGTGGATTCAAAAGAAGACTTGATTCACTGAAACTAACATTTGTCCTTGATTACTTGCAGTGTTAAGTGCCTGCGTGAAGGTGGTGTCAGGTTCTCTGTCAACGGTCGACACTTCTTCTTCACGGTCCTAATCAGCAACGTTGGTGGCGCGGGTGATGTGAGAGCGGTGAAAATCAAAGGAACAGAGTCAGGATGGCTCTCGATGGGCCGCAACTGGGGTCAGGTGTGGCACATCAACTGTGACATGAGGGGCCAGCCCCTGTCCTTCGAGCTCAGCTCAAGTGATGGCAAGACACTGACTAGTTTCAATGTCGTGCCCAAGGATTGGGAATATGGTAAAACATACACCGGGAAGCAGTTTCTGCTGTAGAGGAGTACCAAAAGATCAGCTTGCAGTTTCTCATTTTTGTTCTGATCCTATGAGTCAGACTGGTGTATATTCCTGCTCGGAACGAGCAGTGCCATTACGAGAAAATTACTCAGTGCAGGGCCTCAGATAGTTGCTCTTGCGCATAAATGCATTTTCATGTACCCCCTGATAGTTGTTCCACATAGGCTGGATGTATCAATCAAAATAGAAGGCCGTATTTTGGTCATTGGATGTCTCCACTGTATAACAGCGTTTTACCAGGCAAGCAATGATAATAGTATCTCTGCATTTCTGTACTTGCAACATGTTACATGAACAGCAACTTGTTTTTCACCCTTACTGTTGTTTGCCGTCCAGAACATCAGAATCCTCTCTGATGCTAAACTCCTCGAGTTTGCAGAATGTAGAATCCAGGAAACATGGTGTCAGGTCCAGGCAATCATTTTTCAGATTACAGTCTTGTGAGTTTCCTATTTAAATTTCTGAGACTGCTAATGCAAAAGTTCCAGACAAATGGTCCAAACTGAAGCTCCCAGCCTCAAAATAGGCAGAAATCTAAAACAAGCACCCCTTGTCCCCCCTTGACCTTTGTTCCATTCTCTTTGTGAACGCAGTATACTGATTTCTTCAGTTGCAGCTTACTGAACTAATGCTTACAATTTTCTCTTAATATAGTAGCATTGCACAAAAACACTCGTTATCCAAGTCACCACATACACACATTATAATTTTCGCAGTTCTTCAGATTGCAGGTTGATTATCTCTGATGGTTCTCCAAGGCAGCTGCACACACCACAGAACCATGAGCGGACAAAAGGTCTCAAACCAGAACGCAAACCGAAGACACAGCTGAGGATAGAAGCGAGGGCTTTCCATTGATAAACAGGAACTAGGTATTACAGCAGATGAACTAGAGACTCGAACACCACGAAGGGTAGAGCACAACCACCACAGAACACAGCATCCATACATAGAGCACTGACTACAATACGCACAGAAAACACCACCACCAGCACCACCACATGTAGTTCGCCTCCAGATGAGGAACCGATCTAGCCGCCGAAGCCGTAGAGGGTGCGGCCCTGGCGCTTGAGGGCGTAGACGACGTCCATGGCGGTGACGGTCTTGCGGCGGGCGTGCTCGGTGTAGGTGACGGCGTCGCGGATGACGTTCTCGAGGAAGATCTTGAGGACGCCGCGGGTCTCCTCGTAGATGAGGCCGGAGATGCGCTTGACGCCGCCCCTCCTCGCCAGCCTCCGGATCGCCGGCTTGGTGATGCCCTGGATGTTGTCGCGGAGAACCTTGCGGTGGCGCTTGGCGCCGCCCTTGCCCAGACCCTTGCCGCCCTTGCCGCGCCCCGACATCGCCTGAAAACGGGAAGCTTCGCTCGCGGCAACCGCTCGGAGGACTTCGAATGTGGAGGAAGAGGGAGCGGGGAGAGGATTTGTGTGTGAGATTGGAGATTCGGGGCTGGAGGGGGGTATTTAACGGGATGGGTTTGGGAGGGAACGCGAAATTTTGGGGGAGTGCGGAGCGGGAGGTGGTTTTGGGTGGATCCGTGGGAGGGTCCTGCTCGAGCGTTGGATGGGATTGGAGGGGAGAGATGGAGTGGGAGGGTGGTGGCGCGGATCGCTGATGTGGCGGAGAGCAGGGACAACCGTGGGAGTTGGCGCGAGTGTGGGTGGGTCGAAGCTGGGGTGCTGCGGAAGCCCCCGGGCGGTGTGACAGACCAATCAATCGGCCCATAGGAGTACAAGAATTTTACACATGCCAGTCGGACTCGACCACTAAGGGTTTTTTTATATATTTTTAAATCATTTTGCAAATCTTTTACAGAGTTGGCAACCAATCGTTGTGCGCAATGGCGGCCGCCGTGCACCACAGCGGTTTGAAAGGCAGGCGCCATGGCCCACGGCGGTAAGGGGACTGCAAACGGTCCGCTGCGAGGAGCAGGGCCCGCGGCAGCCTACCGTCGTGGGCCACAGCGGTATGCTGCTACCGCCGTGGGGGACGGTGGCGGTCGCGCCTATATAAGGGGCGGCGGCGGCCGCCGCCCCTCCCACCCCCTGCCGCCGCCCTCCTTCGCGTCCGCCGCCCCCTCCCAAGTACGTTCCCTCCTCTTTTTTATTAATTTAATTAGTTGAGAAATTAGTTAATTAATTAGATTAGATTTAGGAAATTAGGTTCTTAGTTTACATAATCCAGAAAATTACTTTTTCAGTTTAGAAAGTTAGTTTTTTACTTAGAAAATTACTTTTTTAATTTAGAAAATCCAGAAAAATAGTTTTTCAAAAAATCTAGAAAATTAGTTTTTTAGTTTACAAAATTAGTTTTTTAGTTTAGAAAGTCTAGAAAATTAGTTTCCTAGTTTAGAGAATCTAGAAAATTAGTTTTTAGTTTAGAAAATCTAGAAAATTAGTTTTCCAATGTAGAAAATCAAGAAAATTAGTCTATATCGTTTAAAATTTGTAGAAAATAATTTAATTTGTTTAGAAACTATAGAAAAAATGATGTATCTATTCCAGATATTGTAGAAATTACTTTAGTTTGTTTAGAAAATGCGGAAATGAGTTTAACTATTATAGAAATTGTAGAAAATGAGTTTATCTGTTTTATAAATTGTATAAATTATCGAAATTACTTTAATTTGTTTAGAAAAGTTGAAAATGATTTTATTTGTTGTAGAAATTGTAGAAAAATACTTATATTTGTTTAAAATAATAACTAGAGATGTCTACTGCTGCTGCCGGAGGGGGAGGATGGTAATGGTGGTGGTGATCCGAAGGGGAAAAACACAAATACAACACCTGATCCGAAGAAAATGAGCACGTTAGAAAGAAGCATGCTTCGATATATACAAGGAAAAACCGCAGATGCCATTGCAAGAGAGGAACCTCCTTGGAATTGTCTTTATGCTCCCATAGACATGCATCATTATTTGCAACGAAAAACTGCAGATGCCATTGCAAGAGGAGAGAAACCTCCTTATGGTGGTCTTTATGCTCCGGGTGGTCTTTACGGTCCTTCGGCAAACCCGTGTATTCCTAATCCACCAACTAAAAAGACTACCAAGAAAGATAAACCTTCATCGTCAAATCGCAAGGATGGCTAAATACTGGAACTTTGTATGATGTTGTAGTCTTTGACCATGCGGTGTTGTAATATTTGAACTACTATTTCGTTTGCATCATGGTACTGTAGTATTATTCTATAAGAACTAGATTCTATTTTGATTGTGTTGTAATAATGTAACTAACATTCGTCAACTTGTTGTTTTAAAAATGCAAAACTAAAACAAAATTAAAAAAACTATTTATCTGTCTTTTAATTCTATATTTAATTTTTCATGCAGCTGCAGCTATGGACCAGACTCAGGCTCAGGTCAAGGCGCAGGCTCGGAGCCCGAGCTCGGGCTCGGGCCGAGGCGCGAGGCCCGAGCTCGAGCCCGAGATGCGGGGGCCGAGGGCCGAGGCTGCTCGTGTTGAACTTGAGACGTACGTGACGCCTGAGTTGCTGGACAAGGACACCGACCGCCGACACCGCTCGTTCCCGTCCGCCGTCCTCGGAGAGGATGTTGGACATGTGCGTTGCCGCACTATGCGCACGTTGCTGCCGATCCACGACCGCTGGGTTCCAAGTACGTGAATTGATATTGTGTTATTGTTTGTACCTTCATTTATCCTTTTTGTTGTAACTAATAAATTATGTTATTTGTTTCAGGCTACGAGCTGCAGGACTCTTGCCTATAGTGCGGTTAGTCCAGGGGGACAGTCAGCGCGACGCGATTCTGCGGAAGGATTGCATGACACGCTTCCAGTACGACTTCTCCCTTGGACGTCGTGCCCCAGATCAGTTTGGGTAACTCTGTTCTTGCGAGCGTGTACAAGGGGGTTGTGCTCGGGGGTGTTGAAGGGTCGTGCGGTGGAGCTGATCCTTCTCGGTTGTCATATCCTTCTTCAGCTCTGGTGCCACGAGCGGTTTGCGATTGGTCGGCCAGTCGTGGCCCTCTACGCGTACGAGCCACTACCAGAGGGCCACGACCCTGAAAGGACCTTGTTGTCGCCTAGAGGGGGGGTGAATAGGCGTGACGACCAAATTAAACCTTTTTCCCCAACTCACTTGAGCTGACAGTGCTCCACCGGTCAGACCGGTGGTGGTGACCGGTCGGACCGGTCCAAAGATCGGGTCTTCACGGATGACACCGGTCAGACCGGTGCGCCTCACCGGTCGGACCGGTGTAGCACGAAGAACACCGCAAAAACAACTTCAAAGCACCTCTTGGCTTCTAGCACGAACCAAACTCAGGGTGTGGCTTTTGTAGATGATCACAAGCAGAGTAATGAGCCCCCGCACACACAAGTAACACACCCAAGTAGATCGAAGCGGAAGCAAATGATATATGCTAGAAAAACAACTTAGAGAGAAGAACCACACGAGGAAGCAAGGATTTGTTTCCCGAAGTTCACCACCCACTGAGGAATGGCTACGTCTCCGTTGAGGAGCTTGTAAGGGACGATTCCCACAACAAGCCGGGTCTCTTTCAACCACTTTCCTCCTTTCCACTAAGGTGATCTTTTCCACGAAGAGGCAAGATCGCAGCCCTTACAAACTTCCCGCTGCTCACCACAACCTTGGGAGCTAGCCGGCGACACCTAGCCGTCTAGGAGGCAAACCTCCAAGAGTAACAAATGCACCAAAGTTTGTAGACTCGAAACCGCAGTGCTCAAGCTATGGAACTGCTCTTGTTAGCTCACAAAGTCACTCCTAGGCTCACTTTCTCAACCCAACACAAAGATGATGGCTTAAATCCATAAATCTCACAAAGAGATGGTTGGGGAGAGCCACTAAGGCTTAGAGCTAGTTAGAAATGGCTTGAGATCTCAGCAACAACACTAGAAGCAAGCACCCACACACGAAGAGGGCTTGGGGTATTTATACCCTTCAAAGAAGAAAACTAGCCGTTAGACCCCGGGTGGCACCGGTCGGGACGGGTGCCCTACACCGATCGGACCGGTGTATAAAAAACTAGCCGTTGGGCTAGCGGCACCGGCGGACCAGGTGCCTCGGCCGGCCGGACCAGGTCGAGCCCCGAGTTGCCCCAAAACCTCTTTTAGAGAAACTAGCACTTCACCATCAAGATGAAATGACCCGGGTTAGGTTAGGAGGGTTAGTTAGCACACTCAAGGGCTAGATCTCACTTAGGTCAACTAATGAGCACTTTGACTTGGTCAACTTGCTAAGTTGCATCCCTCTTGATAGTACGGCATACCTATACTCAAGAAAAGAGTAAAAGAGCTTTGATGACCCCTTGAGCTTGAACAACTTCAATTCTTGCCATACTTGATCGATAACCACTTGAGGGCTTTCAACATAGCCTTTGACTTGAGCACATCCATACTTGAGCTAGTGACTTAGGATCTATCCATATAGCATGAGAATGCACACTTGGATCCATGGCCACTCCATGTTGCCAATCTTAACAAGTTGATGACTTGCAAAGCTTCCCTCGATTAAGGTTTGAATATGATACTTGAAGACCCCACGGATGCTAGACCTTCACCCTAGCAAAACACTTATGGCGGCTTAGCTACGGCCCCAAAGATTGCTTAGTCCCTCACCCTAGACATCTCGGTTGATCTCTTCATCACTTATCCAATCCACCTTGAGTTCCACTTTGCTTCACACGCAATTACCCTTCATTTGAAAGTCCTGCTTCAAATGCTTGATCTTGATTGACAACGGATATGCAAGCTTCCATTTTTAGAACCATGAAATGTATACTCATCATCTTGTTCTCTTTTAATAAACCCATGAAGCCTTGCACCAAATACTTATCTTTGTAGATGTGAGCCATAAAATACATCCATATTTAAAATACTTCAAAAGTAGCTCATGAATATATAATGAAAACCTGCTCACGATCTTAGACAAAAACGTCAGCCCTTTAATCGCCTTGTCATTCAATTCACCAAAATCCACTTAGGGGCCTAGATGCACTTTCAATCTCCCCCTTTTTGGTGATTGATGACAACTCGATTAAAGCTTACAAATAAAACAGTAAAGCGCATTTAGATTCTCAGATATAGCTAGAGCTCCCCCTTAATTTGTGCTTTGAGTTTGATTTCAAGAAAATGGCCTTAAATGCCATTAGCACAAATTTGGAAGAAAAGACGTGTGAGCTTCCCCTATATCTTAGAATCAGTGGAGTGCAACATGTGTGAGCGACAAAATAAAATCCGTGATGCGTATGACAAGATATGCACAAAGCAAAGAAAAATGAGGCCGATTGGGCAGACCGCACGGTCGGGCCGGTGCCCACGGCCGGTCGAGCCGTCTGGTCCCGGCCGGCTCGCTCAACCGGGCGGCACCGGTCGGACGGTGCCCACGACCGGTCGGACCGGTCGAGTCCGATCATCGCACAAAGCAACAGAAGTGTGTGCTATTTGGTCCAAGGTGGTCATGCCAGGGTTGCAAGCTGGTTTAGATCACCTTGCTCCATTTAGCCAACACAAACAATCATCATTCAAAACACGCATCACAATCTAACAATAAGGTCGCTTAAATATTACAATAAGGATTAAAACACACAGTGGCACTCATACAAAAGTTCTCAAGTCGACTAAGTTAAAATTCTAACTTATTACACAATTTCTCTCAATTTCCAGTAGGCACCGTCGGACCAGGTGCGGAGGCACCGATCGCCGACCGGTGCAACACGGACATGACGACCACGACAAGCACAAACTTGAGGCTTTAATCGCGATTATTCTTCTCCCCCTTTGTCATCAAGCATCCAAGAAGGGCACGGAGAAGAAGCAGCGAACTTGATCACCGTCCGTGAGATCCGTCTCTGGGTGAGAGCTCCCTCCTATTTGAGAGTCGTCAAGGATCTAATGCAAAGGAGAGTTTAGGTAAATCGATTCTGAGATGTTGATCTGAGATGGATGAGCTATGGGAGCACGCTTTTTACCATAGAAGTACGGGTCGTAGCCAAAGATCTCGGCGGAGAAGCGAGCGCCCCAATCGTGTACTTGCTCAGGAGGTGGAGGAGGTGGGGTTGCTTGCTCTCGTTCCATGAAGTGAGACGATCCTGCTACGTCGGAGGAGGTGGTACAAATGGTGGTGGAGGAGGAGGAACCGATGAGGATGATCCTTGTCCTTGCTCGGACTCGAAGAACATGGGGCCATATTGATTAAGCAAGTCCGAGTTGGCCCATCCTCTCATCCTTTCCTCAAAGGAAGGTATCTCAACCGGAGGAGATTCTGGAGATGGAGGAGAGCGAGGTGGTTGAAAACCTTGGGCATTGTGCATGAGCTTCATCGTATCCCGCATTTGCTTATTTGCCCGTCTTGACCTTTCTTTGCTCCACCTGGATGTCATGCTGGCTCCGACACATCCCAAAAATGAAGTTGAGAAACTTCTTCAAAGGAGAGGTGGATCTGCGGGGTCTGCCTGGCTGCCAGCCTCCCCACCGGTCAGACCGGTGCTCGGCCGACCGGTCGGCCGGTGCCGGCTGAGCACCTGCCTGAGGCACATCTGGCCGAGCTGCTCCCTCCTCAAATATTTCTTCCTCCTGTCCTGGTGCATACTCAACTCTAGGAGATGGAAGCCGAGGATTCTTGCTAGGATTGAGCTTCAGAGGCTTGTGTGTCACATTCTTCGGAAATTCTGTCTTTGCAACCTTTTCAATCATATACATGATGTAGGGGCCGTAGGCGCAAATTTTCTTGGGGTCTTCGGATAGATGCTTAATCTCTTGCCAAATGAAGTCCCCAACACTGAATTCCGGAGCTCCCGGCCTCAAAGCCACCATTAAGTTTTTCTGAAACTTAGTGATTTCTGAGGGGTTTCCATCTCTAGGTGTGATAGATACCCTAAGTAGCCTATTTAGGACAGCGAAGTAGGTATAGAGGTTCTTCACTTTCCCAAAGTTGGCATGCTCACCGCGAGGGTACATCACGTGCAAAGCATCCTTCTCTAGCTCCCCCTCATCATGGAGCTTCCTTAGCTCCCCATCTCCTCGCCATGATCCCAAAGCATCTCAAGAATCTGTGGAACGTAATGGAGTACCTTTGGCCGTTAGTCATCCAAATCATGGCCCTGTCGGCCTCAATGTGACCAAAGTGCACTGTGGCAAAGAATTGGGCGATAATCTCTTTATTCCAATCGTGTCGGAACCCCATAAGTGACTTGACCCTTTGCCTCTCACAGTTGCTGATTACTTCATCAAAAATAGGGTCTCCTTTCCTTGCCATGTGCCCCCAATCCACAACCGAGCCTTGTGTGTGATCTTGGGCTTCTTTATAATCACTGTAGCATAGTAGTCTTGCTGAAATTTAGCCCAAAACCTAGGATCCGATGCGGTCTTGCCCTCCTCATAAGGGTTCTTGTCCCTTAGCTTCTTCAGGGCCTTGGTCATCCCTGACCCATGGTACTTAACCGGCCGATCAGGATAAATGTAGGTAGGTGGCATGATCCTCAACCTACCCTGATCGTCGTCGTCCTCTTCCACGGCATCCACGTCCTCTTCCTCTTCCTCCTCATCCTCATCCTCATCCTCAGCACCATCGCTGTCTGACCCAGCCTCCTGGTGCCTCCTCAACTCAAACTGACCCGGATAAGTTTCATCTTCAACATTGTCATCGGCGCTTGTTCCGGTGTCACCTCCCAAGTCGGGATCCTCGGTGCTTATTTGAGCCGAGCGGCGTCTCAATCTCTTGCCGCCGATGTTGACGAGTCTGCCCCCCTTCCCCAAAATCACCGGGGACGGCTCCTCGGCGAGTGAGGACTTCCTCTCTTCTTTTCTTAGCCCCTTCCTTTTCCCGCACCATAGGCTGCCGTCCCGAGTCACACAAAGGATGACAAGAGTGTATAAGACTCTAGGAAAAAGATTGAGTTGAATTGGAATTGAAACTTGAAAGTTCAGAACAATTGGGTCTGTTCTGGGCCACACCGGTCAGACCGGTGAGGGGCACGGTCGACCGGTGCCACCCAGAACAGAGCCAATTGCTCCCACATTCAATCCGAGCAAACAGTTGATCTAAGATTTGGTCTAGATGAACAAAAGACACCCTAGAATAGATAAGTGTTGAAAAACAAGAAGAAAACACAATTTGGGGTTGGACATGCGCCACCGGTCGGACCGGTGATGGCCCACCGGTCGAGCCGGTGAAGGCGATCCGCACCCAATTTGTGATTTCTCACAATGTGTCCAACAAAACGCTATGGATCTATAGGAATGTCTTCTAGGTGATCTCGAAAGATGTTCTACCAAAGGAAATTCAAAACTTTGCACCAAGTGAGGAGATCGGGCAAAAGAAAGGTTTGAATACCTTTGGAGAGATGAACTCAAGTTGAATCCGAGAAACACGAAGGGGAAAGTGAAGAGGGGCCTTAGGAGATCCTTTTGCTTCCAATCTTGAGGCTTTTCCTTGGTTGAAACTTCAAATCACCATGGATTGTGAGAGAGGTGAAGGAGAGGAGATGGAGGAGGTGTTCACGGTTTGGAGGCAGTGGTGGGATGGTGAATGATGTAGGAGAGAGAAGGAAGGGGGGTAAAAGGATTCCTTTTACTGTGGCCCCACGGGCTGACGCCGGCGTCCACCGGTCGAGCCGGTGACGGCCACCGGTCGAGCCGGTGACGAGCCGCAGTCAAGCCGGAGAGGCCATATCGGTTTTTCGGCCCCCATCGGTAGAACCGAAGATCCTGATAAAATTCAACAGAGAGTCCTTATCGGTAGAACCGACATGCCCTCGGTAGTACCGTCCCTTTTCCTCCTTTTTGAGATTTTGCTCCTTGAAACTTCTCCCAATATGTTATAGACCAATTCTCATCCACTTAGGTTGCATAAACACGATTGTGTGACTTCAAGGTCACCACCGGTCAGACCGGTGGCTCGCACCGGTCAGACCGGTGCGGCCTTGAGAAACAAAAATTGAGCCACAACACAGAATTTTTATTTCAACCTTTAGGAAGTCTTGGTTAAGAGATATTAAGTTGATATTGATCCAAAAACCATCAATTCTTAGAAGAATGAGGATTACCAATCTAATTTGCGAATTCTTGATTCTTCCAAGATTGAGAGAGATAAAAAGAATGGATTTTTAGGGACTTGAGAAAATCTTCTTAACTGTGACTAGCCATCAATCAAACAAGGAGAACTATAGTCACAACTAAGTTGATTGGGTCACTAAGACCAAGAACCAAATATTTTTCAAAGAAAGCACACTTCCTATTCATGCTAGTTGATTTTTCGAGAACATCTATCCTATATCACAAAATGCATGCATCCACTTCAAATGAATGCCCTAACAAGCATATTTGGCTCATATCTCCATCCTCGAGACACAAAGACGAGTAGAAGAAAAGATATCAACCAAATATCTAGAGAGGAGCGCAAGAGGTCCATTTGAAGCAATTACATGCCAAGGATGGCACACTAGCATGTTGTTATGGCCTAGATGCATTACGGTATTTCAATGAGTTTCGTGAAAACATACCTTTGCCTTAAGACCATTTCATTTGTGCATATACTAACTTTCAAACAATGTTAGCTCTTACTTGTTCTTTTGGAGGTTACGCTTATCGAGAGCTTCCTTTGATATGCATAAACGAATGAGACTACAATATCACTTAGAAGAAGTTGTTAGTCCCATAAGTGACTCAAGTTTTGTAATGAGCTCCCCCTTAAGTAGTGCTAGAGAATTTGAATTTCTCGACCAAGGCACTTTGCTCAATCAAGAACATGTTGAGGCTCATTCCAAAACTTGGTCAAAACACACAAATGATTTGATAATTGACATGTGTTTAGCTTCTCATAACCTTTGACGCCAAATCACCCTTCATCTTGAGGGTTTGGACAACCCCGGTCACCCGGCACTCATGCCGGTCACCCCGCAAAGATTCGAGGCGTACGGGTCACCCGGCACTCGTGCCGGTCACCCGCTCAAGTTTCACTTGCGCGTTGGCACCGGTCGACCGGTGCATGTCACTTGGCCGACCGTGACCACCACCCGACCCATTTTTGTGATTTTTCATTCCCTTTTCCTTGAGTGAGTGAATGTATTCACTAATTTCGATCCCGCAAACAAGGATAAGGCATTGCTCTACTAGAGAGCCATTAAAGGCATCGAATGGCATGAGAAGGTAAAATTTCATAAAAATTAGTCGAAGTCACCACCTCATGCTTTGCTCATGCAAGAAGAGCTTCACATGAGTGTTCACAAAGGACCAACGTGACTTAGACTCAATTTAGCGCATTGGTTACCGAGATGTCATTGATTTCACGATTTATATGAGTTTGCTCTTCACATGGTTGATTGAGTCCATCAAGATCTCCAAGTCGTCCAACCATGTGCTCAATGCATCTCTTACAACCTGCAAGCTCAGTAAGCATTCCTTGGTACCCAACACTTGTTGGGTCCTATTGGGTTAGTCACAAGGTGCTTAGGAACCCAAATAGCCCTCATGCTACAATGAGGTGAACTAATCTCCCTTATAGCACAAGTTCTATTCCTATCGTTCCTAAGCTTATGGAAATCATAATGGACAAGGCTTGATTTAGGAACGTTACCATTTGGGCAATCCTTACCCATGTGGCCCTTTTGACGGCATTCGTAGCAAATGCGACTTTTGTTCTTGTTGGTCACCCCATTCCTTGCAATTTCTTTTCTACACTTGCTTCTGAGACTTGTTCTTGGAGAAGGTGGCTTCCTTGCCTTGTTTGCTTGAGGTGGGGTCGCTCGCAGCTAGTACCGGCCTCGGCCGGTGGCACGCACCGGTCTGACCGGTCATGGTCAGAGCCACTGCCCGTTGTTGCTTTTGGGCACGAGTCGGCAAGGTGTCCCTTCTCTCTGCACTTGTAGCACACCCTCCACTTGTTGGAGCTCCTAGTCTTCTTGGAGAGTGGTTCTTGTGCCTTGTGCTTGATCGGGCGATATTGGGGTTTGGTTTGCCCAATCTTGCTCTTTTCTTGAATCTTGTGCTTGTGGGACCTTGTATATAGTTGAGGAGTTGAACTAGTGGCGGTTGATCCCTTCCCAAGCTTCTTCACCATGCTTTCACGGTTATCTTGAGAAGGTTGCACTTTGCTCTTCTCCTTCAACACACACAAGTCCTTTTGGAGCTTTTCGACCTCTTGCCTTAGTTTATCATTTTCTTTAACAATGAGGTCATCACAAGATTCTACAAGTACATGATCAATGCTAGATTGGCTTGCTTGAGACAAACAAACATTAGCGCAAGATAAATTAACTTGAAATTGTGAGCATGTGCATGTGTGAGATAGAGGTTGTATAGATTTTACCGATGAAAGCACAACCTCATGGGCTATCTCTAGTGTTGCATAAGAGTCAACAAGCTTCTCATAGGAAAGTTCAAGTTCATTGTGATTAGCTTGTAACGCCATATGCTCGCTAGTGAGCTTTGCTAACTTGGCTTCTAGATCATCGTTGGCATCTTCTTCTAATTTAGCTCTACAAGCAAAGGATTTGATGTCATGATCATATTTGTTAGCCAATGTTTCATACTTACAAGCCAAGGATGCAAGTTCGGATTTGAGAAGCTCAAGTTCTCTTGACGAGGAGCTTGAAGCTTCAATCTTTTGGTCCTTAGCTCCTTTGGCTTGTCTCTTCTTCTTGCTTCTCTTCTCCTTCTTGGCCATTAAGCAAGTTGGTGTGCCCCGTCGCCGGCACCGGTCCGACCGGTGGGTGTCACCGGTCCGACCGGTCCTGCGAGGGACGACGTCTTCGCTTCTTTGCTCTTCTTCTTGCTTGAGGTTTGATGCTTGAGGCTCAGTGGATGTTGTAGAGGTAGGGCACATCTCCACTGACTCATCTTCATCATCACTCTCGAGTTCATCCCATTTGGTGTTTACCAACTCAAGTAGTAATTTCCAAATGAGATGAGCATCTTCGGAAATCTTTTTGCTCTTCAAGATAATGTACTTTAGTTCGCTACATACACGCCTACACAAAAGGTTAGTAACAAGAGCATTAAGTCGCTTCTTCTCCAAGTCCATTGGCGAGACACATGTCTCATCCTTTGGAAGGATACTCGCAACCATAATGCTCTCAGCGGTAGGGCCCAAAACCTTAAGTGCAATGTGAACATTAGAGCACCAAGAAGAATAGTTTGAGCCATCTAGAGCTAGAGGCTCAAACGGTACCTCACAAGTTGTCGACATCGAAGAACTCCAAGCGGTTAAGCTCGAATCGGAGCACCAAGCTTTGATACCAATTGAAAGGACCTTGTTGTCGCCTAGAGGGGGGGGGGGGTGAATAGGCGTGACGACCAAATTAAACCTTTTTCCCCAACTCACTTGAGCTGACAGTGCTCCACCGGTCAGACCGGTGGTGGTGACCGGTCAGACCGGTCCAGCACTGGTCTTCACAGATGACACCGGTCAGACCGGTGCGCCTCACCGGTCAGACCGGTGTAGCACAGAGAACCTGCAAAAACAACTTCAAAGCACCTCTTGGCTTCTAGCACGAACCAAACTCAGGGTGTGGCTTTTGTAGATGATCACAAGCAGAGTAATGAGCCCTGCACACACAAGTAACACACCCAAGTAGATCGAAGCGGAAGCAAATGATATATGCTAGAAAAACAACTTAGAGAGAAGAACCACACGAGGAAGCAAGGATTTGTTTCCCGAAGTTCACCACCCACTGAGGAATGGCTACGTCTCCGTTGAGGAGCTTGTAAGGGACGATTCCCACAACAAGCGGGTCTCTTTCAACCACTTTCCTCCTTTCCACTAAGGTGATCTTTTCCACGAAGAGGCAAGATCGCAGCCCTTACAAACTTCCCGCTGCTCACCACAACCTTGGGAGCTAGCCGGCGACACCTAGCCGTCTAGGAGGCAAACCTCCAAGAGTAACAAATGCACCAAAGTTTGTAGACTCGAAACCAGAGTGCTCAAGCTATGGAACCTGCTCTTGTTAGCTCACAAAGTCACTCCTAGGCTCACTTTCTCAACCCAACACAAAGATGATGGCTTAAATCCATAAATCTCACAAAGAGATGGTTGGGGAGAGCCACTAAGGCTTAGAGCTAGTTAGAAATGGCTTGAGATCTCAGCAACAACACTAGAAGCAGCAGCCCACACCTGAAGAGGGCTTGGGGTATTTATACCCTTCAAAGAAGAAAACTAGCCGTTAGACCCCGGGTGGCACCGGTCAGACCGAGGTGCCCTACACCCGGTCGGACCGGTGTATGAAAAACTAGCCGTTGGGCTAGCGGCACCGGCCGAGACGGTGCCTCGGCCCGACCGGCCGACCGGTCGGTGCCCCGAGTTGCCCCAAAACCTCTTTTAGAGAAACTAGCACTTCACCATCAAGATGAAATGACCCGGGTTAGGTTAGGAGGGTTAGTTAGCACACTCAAGGGCTAGATCTCACTTAGGTCAACTAATGAGCACTTTGACTTGGTCAACTTGCTAAGTTGCATCCCTCTTGATAGTACGGCATACCTATACTCAAGAAAAGAGTAAAAGAGCTTTGATGACCCCTTGAGCTTGAACAACTTCAATTCTTGCCATACTTGATCGATAACCACTTGAGGGCTTTCAACATAGCCTTTGACTTGAGCACATCCATACTTGAGCTAGTGACTTAGGATCTATCCATATAGCATGAGAATGCACACTTGGATCCATGGCCACTCCATGTTGCCAATCTTAACAAGTTGATGACTTGCAAAGCTTCCCTCGATTAAGGTTTGAATATGATACTTGAAGACCCCACGGATGCTAGACCTTCACCCTAGCAAAACACTTATGGCGGCTTAGCTACGGCCCCAAAGATTGCTTAGTCCCTCACCCTAGACATCTCGGTTGATCTCTTCATCACTTATCCAATCCACCTTGAGTTCCACTTTGCTTCACACGCAATTACCCTTCATTTGAAAGTCCTGCTTCAAATGCTTGATCTTGATTGACAACGGATATGCAAGCTTCCATTTTTAGAACCATGAAATGTATACTCATCATCTTGTTCTCTTTTAATAAACCCATGAAGCCTTGCACCAAATACTTATGTTTGTAGATGTGAGCCATAAAATACATCCATATTTAAAATACTTCAAAAGTAGCTCATGAATATATAATGAAAACCTGCTCACGATCTTAGACAAAAACGTCAGCCCTTTAATCGCCTTGTCATTCAATTCACCAAAATCCACTTAGGGGCCTAGATGCACTTTCAGACCCGCGCGACCATTTCACCATGGGCTCGTTGTGGTGCCTTCGGAAGGTATTTTCTTACCTTTCACTTTCAATTTGTCTTTCCATTTCGTTTAGTTTGTTCAATCGACATTTATGGTTCACATTTGGTTTGTATGCAGACCTCGTACGCCCACGAGCAGACGAAGAGGGCGTACAAGGACTTCGTCGGGCAGTTTGACACTCTCACGGACACGGACGTCAGGTGGACGTCGTACTCCGAGGAGGCTATCGCGGCCCGCGCACCACAGGTCCTCCTCCAGTTGGTGCCTGTGGAGTCGCCGAGCCCGACGGGGCGGCCCCCCTCCGGTTGCCCGCGCCTCCGCCTCCACCGACGCTGCCGCCGCCAACGCCTCGCTCGCATGACGCGCTGAGTCGTGGAAGTCCTCCATCATCGCGCACTGCTGCTATTGGGTCAGCTGCATCGGCTGGGTCACAGGCGGGGCTCCTGTGAGCTGTGTACCACCGATCTCGTCGGTGGTGTCGCCCATTAAGCCGTCAAACGGAAACTCCAGCGGTGGTGTGTCGCTAGTGTAGTAGTCATCCGAAGTAGGTGGCTCAAACACCGACTGCTGATGAATAGGTGGCTCAAACACCAGTTGTTGCTGCTCAACAGGTGGCTCAAACATTGGCTGCTGCTGAACTGGTGAAGCTCCTGCCCACGACGAAGGCCCCGGTCCCGTAGGTATCGGTGGTCCCTCCATAAAAATATTAGTCAGTCATGGACCAATAAAATATGTGGTGGTCTCTCTAGATAATATAACTAGCAACAAAAAACATGTACATGGCGTAGAAAGCACTCAGCTGCGGCAGGTACGGAGCGGACGCAATAGTCACAAATAGTGGACGTGCCGAGGACGAGGGTGTCTGGTATGAAGATGAGGTGGAGGCATAGATGCTGGAGGAGGAGGGGTGGCGGGGAAGGAGGTAACCCTCGTCGTTGCGGAAGTTCATCGCGTGCATGATCCGCTGGCTCAGGCCCGCCATCTTCTACAGTTGTGTCCGTATCCGGTCCAACGTCATGTGGTCCATCGTCGAGCCCACGTGCTGGGCCAAGTGGTACATCTCCCGAGTTGTGTCGTACTATCAAGATCAAACAAATTGTTAGTATAAAGAAACTTTAGCGAATGTGACTTAATTTGAATTGATGCAAAAGAACTGTCTAAGATGTTGTGGGACTGATCCCGTCGGTAGGGGTACGCCGACGCTGGCACGAGGTCGAGGCGAGGGTTCCGGGGGACGTACTTCTGAAAGTATCTTGATGTCGCCTAGAGGGGGGTGAATAGGCGAATCTGGACACTTATAAAAATATTTAACCCACTGTCAGTACTGAAACCGGTCAGACCGGTTTCGAAAAACGGTCAGACCGGTTTTACACAGACAGAACCGAAAATATGTAAATACCCTCTACGAGTTCTAGCACAAACCAAACTTGGTGTGGGACTTCCACAGGGGTTTCCAAGAGTTCCAACACAGTCCCTGCACACAGCACAAGCACACCAAAGTAGATCGAAGCGGAAGCACAAGATATATGCTAGAAAGAGAGATAAACAACAAGCAAGATATATATGAGGTAAAAGCACAATTGACACAAGGATTTATCCCGTGGTTCAGCTCGCCACAAAGGCTTGCTTACGTCCACGTTGTTGAGGTATCCACACAAGGATAGACTCGCCACACAAGACTTGCCCTTTACCTCGGTCTCAAGTCAAGAGAACAAACTCTTGAGATCGGAGGGTTTCCACTAGATTCACAGGGGTAATACAAACTTCTTGGAGCTTCCACAATCTCGGATTGGAGCTTCCAAGCGACCTCTAGCCGTCTAGGAGCAAATGCTCCAAGAGTAAAAGATGCTTCAAAGATCTTCAACGAAATCAGCAGGTGCTTAAGTGTGGGATGCTAACTAGGCTTCTTAAAGCTCTCTAAAACTCTCACACAAGTCACTCTCTTAACCCAACTCAAGGATATGGCACTATAGGCTTTAATCTCACTTAGAGAAGTTGGGGAGAGCTTTGTTATGGTTCAGGAAGATGTTAGGAGTGGAGAGAACCAGCAGCCCCTCAAAGAGGAGCTCATGGGTATAAATACCCACCTCACTCAAAACTAGCCGTTAGTCTGTCAGACAAAACCGTTCAGACCGGTTCGCCAAACCGGTCAGACCGATTTTCAAACAAACTAGCCGTTGGACGGTGTCAGTGCCCAAACCGGTCAGACCGGTTTCCAAAACCGGTCAGGCCGGTTTTGGCCAGAGCTCAACTAAGGTTTTGATCTCACGGGTTAGTCTCTCTAGGTTTAACTTGAGCACCTTTTTATGATTGTTGTCCAACCAATGATTCATCCCTCTTGATAGTACGACATACCTAAACTCAAGATAAAAGATAAACCCTAATTAATCCACTTGAGCTTGAACCTCCAAGGTATGCCGGTAATTGATCTTCAATGATTTGAGGGCTTCCAATGATATGTATCAACTGAGCACATGTTGTAGATGAACAAATATATATGCATGTGCTTGAGCATGTCCACCTTGAGCTAGTGACTTAGAATTCTTCCATCGAGTAGAGATCAACCACTTTAAATTCTTAAGCCACTCCGATTTATCAATCATAACGTTAGATGCAATTTATCACTTTCCTCGGTAGACTTGGATATGATACTTCGAGATCCTTGATGCTCTCAACTTCACCCTAGCCACTTTGCTTATGGTCGCTATCCATAGCCTTAGCTTAGTTCCTCGTTTTAGCCATCTTGATCTCTTCATCACTTATCCTTGTCACAATTGAGTCAAGCCTTGCACCATAGAGATAAAATCATTTGAGATGCCACTCAATTTGTTTGTCCTTTGATTGATATCAATTATTTTTGCTTTAGCAAGCTTTCATTTGTAGGTACAAAGTAATATAGATAACCAAATGACCTTTGCCAAAACCCAACTCGAAGTCTTGCAAATATCTTCTTTGAACAAGTCAATAATCATCATGAAGTATAAAAGTGAAAACCATTTGATATTGAACTTGGTAAACTTATTGTCTAGATCATCAAGTTCCATCTTTTAGTAATAGTGAAATCCCTTGATGTGTTACTTGACAAAAACTCACAACGTTGGTCATCAAGCTCTATCATGTGTCAATGGTGAAATCCCTTGATGTCATATTCAACTTTGATTTAAATCTCCCATTGTTATATCACAAACTTCTCCTTTCCTCTCAAATATGCTTTGCTCAACATAGAAAAGTCAACCAATTATCATATATCATCATGCCTTTATATTTGCTTTTCTTTTAGCCTAGGATCACTTGTTGTATGTCTAATGAAACGTCCAATGGGAAGAATATCCTATCTTTATCATGACATTCATCCTTGGCGTGCTTGTAATCATTTCATGTACATTGTCATGATCCACTGCTGCCTTACTTGCAATATGAGCCAAATGCATGAATTTACATATAAATAACATTTATCTATTATCATTAACCTGCTCACATGCTTCACAAGAGTGTTAGGGTTTTTAATGAAGTTGTCACTTAATTCACCAAAACTCACTTAGGGCTTGATTACACTTACAACGTCACGCGTGTCCGGGTCCTCATTGTGTACCATTGCAGGTACGCTCTCCAAGCGTCGTTGTCGTGTAAGCATGGCTCGACGGCGACATGCTGCGCGACGGTCGCCCACGCGTCTAGGTAGTGTTGCAGCTTCCCCAAAAAAGGGGTCGAAGTCCTCTACCCCTTCATCACCGACCTACAACAAGAAACAGCTAATTAGTCAGCAAACTAACTTTCGTCACTCATCCACAAAAACTATTTAAGTTTGCCATGAACTTACTGGTGCACGGACGGGTCGACGGTGTGTGCGACGGGCACAGGTGAAGCCTGGTAAAGGCCGAACTGCCTCAGCACGCGCTCGACGTGGTACTCCTCGATGTACATGTCATGGATCAATGGCGTCTTCGTCATCCGGAAGTCACGGTCCCGAAAGCACATGGGCGAGAGACCCTGCGGTGCACGCACGGCGACCAAGGCGTCGGTGTACGGTTGCCAGATAACCTCACGGCCGGTGAGGCTGTCGATCTAGCTGACGAAGTCCAAGTACGACCTCCTGGTCTGCTCCGTCCAAGAGAGCTCCAAACAAGAGAATGAGTTAGCTCGATGAATTACATTACTTTCAGATAGCTAACTAACGAAGTTAGCTCGAAGTACGAACCTAGCGCTGGCACCACATCGACCCCATGGTCGGCCTGTCTGCTAGGTCCTGCCGCTCCTACAGCTCCCGATACGGCGATCGGTCGACCATCGACCGATGGGAAGCCACTCGTAGCTCCACAGGTGTAGTAGAAAGCGGGCATTCGTAGAGGATCGACTGGGTGCCCGCCTTGGTGCACCCAACGCACAGGCCCTTGTACGTCACAGCCAAAACTACAGTGCCCCAGTTGATCTGGGCATCTCCTCCACGGTGGTATCGGTGATCCTACGCACGTGGGGGGTTAGGAACCTCGACACCGCGCCCCCCCTAAGACCCACAAAACATCACGTAGTCGAACAACCACAACAGGTACGCCTCCAAGTGTCTATTGCTCGTCTGGTCGTCCCTCGTGTACGAGGCCTGAAAAAATTCAAAATTCAGTCATAGGCTGAAAACCGATAATATGAAAAAATGATAGTTAGAGGTACGTACCCTGTACTTGCGCAACCAAGCGCACGTGGGGCCGTGGGAGTTGTTGAAGTCAGGCACCTCTGGCACGCCGGGACGACGCACCACTCCGGTGAACCTCGCGAGGATGTCGTCGCGCCACGGGTCGGGGGGGGGGTCAACAGCCCCATGGGCTCCCCTGAGCACGGTAGCCCGAAAAGGAGGGCCACTGAAAGGACCTTGATGTCGCCTAGAGGGGGGTGAATAGGCGTGACGACCAAATTAAACTTTTTCTCCCCAAACACTTGAGCTGACAGTGCTCCACCGGTCAGACCGGCGGTGATGACCGGTCAGACCGGTCAAGCACTGGTCTTCACAGGTGACACCGGTCAGACCGGTGCGTCTCACCGGTCAGACCGGTGTAGCACAGAGAACCTGCAAAAATAACTTCAAGCATCTCTAGGCTTCTAGCACGAACCAAACTCAGGGTGTGGCCTTTGTAGATGATCACAGGTAGAGTAAAGAGCCCTGCACACACAAGTAACACACCCAAGTAGATCGAAGCGGAAGCAAATGTAATATGCTAGAATAAACAACTTAGAGAGTCGAACCACACGAAGAAGCAAGGATTTGTTTCCCGAAGTTCACCACCCACTGAGGAATGGCTACGTCTCCGTTGAGGAGCTTGTAAGGGACAATTCCCACAACACGCCGGGTCTCTTTCAACCACTTTCCTCCTTTCCACTAAGGTGATCTTTTCCACGAAGAGGCAAGATCGCAGCCCTTACAAACTTCCCGCTGCTCACCACAGCCTTGGGAGCTAGCCGGCGACACCTAGCCGTCTAGGAGGCAAACCTCCAAGAGTAACAAATGCTCCAAAGTTTGTAGACGCGAAACCAAAGTGCTCAAGCTATGGAAATTGCTCTTGTTAGCTCACAAGGTCACTCTTAAGCTCACTTCATCAACCCAACACAAAGATGATGGCTTGAATCCACAAATCTCACAAAGAGATGGTTGGGGAGCCACTAAGGCTTAGAGCTAGTTAGAAGTGGCTTGGGACCTCAGTAAACTCACTAGAAACAGCAACCCTCACTTGAAGAAGGCTTGGGGTATTTATACCCCTCAAAGGAGAAAACTAGCAGTTAGTCCGCGGGCGGCACCGGTCAGACCAGTGCCCCACACCGGTCAGACCGGTGTTCGAAAAACTAGCCGTTGGGCTAGCGGCACCGGTCAGACCGGTGCCTCTGACCGGTCAGACCGGTCAGGCCCGAGATAACCCCAGAACCTCTTTTAAAGAAGCTAGCATTTCACCACCAAGATGAAATGACCCAGGTTAGGTTAGGAGGGTTTGTTAGCACACTCTAAGGCTAGATCTCACTTAGGTCAACTAAAGAGCACTTTGACTTGGTCAACTCGCTAAGATGCATCCCCCTTTATAGTACAGCATACCTATACTCAAGAAAAGAATAAATGAGCTTCGTTAACCTCTTGAGCTTGAACAATTTCAATTCTTGCCATACTTGAACAATGTCCACTTGAGGGCTTTCATCATAGCCTTTGACTTGAGCACGTCCATACTTGAGCTAGTGACTTAGGATCTTTCCATATAGCATAGGAATGCACACTTGGATCCATGGTCACTCCATGTAATCTTAACGAGTTGATGACTTGCGATGCTTCCCTCGGTTAAGATTTGAATATGATACTTGAAGACCCCACAGATGCTAGACCTTCACCCTAGCAAAACACCTATGGCGGCTTAGCTACGGCCCCAAAGATTGCTTAGTCCCTCACCCTAGACATCTCGATTGATCTCTTCATCACTTATCCAATCCACTTTGAGTTCCACTTTGCTTCATCCACAATTAACCTTTCATTTGAAAAACCTTGCTCCAAATGCTTGATCTTGATTGACAACGGATATGCAAGCTTCCAATTTTAGAACCACATTGTATACTCTCATCATCTTGTTCTCTTCCAATAACCTTATGAAGTCTTGCACCATATATTTGTCTTTGTAAATGTGAGCCATAAAATACATCCATAATCAAAATACTTCAATGGTTGCTCATGAATATATAAAGAAAACCTGCTCACAATCTTAGACAAAATCATTAGTCCTTTAATCGCCTTGTCATTCAATTCACCAAAATCCACTTAGGGGCCTAGATGCACTTTCAGCCACGTCCTCCAAAGTCACTGCCATCTCCCCCAGGGGAAATGGAATTTGTGCGTCTCGAGGCGCCACCGGTCCAAGAGCGCGCTGACCAGCTGGTAGTCGAAGCCAAAGCGCGACCTGCACTCCGCCGGGCGCAAAGCGGCCCACATGAGGTCCCCCTCAACCAACCAAGCACGCTAGGGGAAGAAGCCCTGTTGTGCATAGCCTGCACCACAAAATAAAAATAAATAATAATTGCGAATTTAAATGAGGAAATACAAAGATACGAAGGTGTCATATTACATACTTCGGACACCAGCGGGGGTGAAGCGACATGTAGTGCCCCGGGCCTCTAAAACGCACAGGCCCTAGCTCTGCCCCGCTAACCACGGAGTGGTAGGACCGGCGCACCCTGTCTGTCCGCTCGTCGAAGAGCTCGGGCAGCACGTCCAGCAGGGGTCCGAGGAGGACGAATAACACCACCACGGGCTGTGGAAAAGGCGGCGCCTGCTGTTGAGCCATAGCTGCAAAAAAATAAAATATAAAGTCACACATAATTTCTAAGTATTTCCAAAGCATTTCTACAATTTCTAAAGTATTTCTACAATTTCTAAAGTATTTCTATAATCTCTAAAGTATTAGGAAGTTCTAAAGTAATTCTATAATTTCAAAAGTATTTCTAAGTATTTCCAAAGCATTTATACAATTTCTAAAGTATTTCTAGAATTTCCAAAGCATCTCTACAATTTCTACAGTATTCTAGGAATTTCCAAAGTATTTCTGTAATTTCTAAAGTATTTCTGTAATTTCTAAAGTATTTCTAGGAATTTACAAAGTATTTCTATAATTTCCAAATTATTTATAAGCATTTCCAAAGCATTTTCACAATTTCTAAAGTATTATTTGGAATATCTAAAGCATTTCTACAATTTCTAAAGTATTTCTACAATTTGTAAAGTATTTCTATAAATTCTAAAGTATTTCTATAATTTCTAAAGCATTTATAGGAATTTCCAAAGAATTTCTAGAAATTTGTAAATAATTTCTATAATTTCTAAACTATTTCTAGATTTTTCTAAACTATTTTAGATTTTCCAAACTATTTCTAATTTTAGACTATTCCTATAATTTCTAAACTGTTTCTAGATTTTTCTAAATTATTTCTAGATTTTTCTAAACTATTCCTACGATTTCTAAACTATCTCTACCTTATTTACTGCATATACGAGAAAAGTATTGGAAACATACATGATGGACACCGAAGAAGGCCACTGAGGAGGAAATGAAGACGAGAAGGGGGGATGGGCAGCCGCCACAGGCAGAGGCTGCGGCCCTTATATATGCGCGACCCATCCGTCGATTTGTTTCGCGGTAGGACCTATCGCCAAATCAAATGGCGGTAGGTCCCCAACGGTTGGTCAACCGCCGTTTGAACCGGCGGTTGGACTGTTGCCACCGTTGGCCCTGGAGGTAGCTGCCTGGCCAGCGGGCCACGTGGGGGATCTTCCAGCCGTCATTTGAACTGGCGGTTGGCAGGTACCTACCGCCATTTGAGGCGGCGGTGGTTTCCTACCGCCATTTCAAACGGCGGTTGGAAATGGTGGTTCGTAGCTATTTCTGCTAATGTTGAATTCGACTATTTATTTTCGTAAAATCAAAGAAAAAATATAAAAAAAATTCCGCTCGAATAGGGCAGTCAATGAGTCGAGGTTGAGCGAGCTCATCGCCTCAAGCTTGAGCTTATTAAAGTATCAAGCCGAACTCGAGTCGAGTCTCAAAACCATCCGAGCTTGAAGCTAGGCTCTAAGTTTGGCTCGTTAAGTTTCGAGGTGATCTCGAGTCGAGCTTGCAACGAGTCAACTATGAGTAATTCACGAGCTTTAAAATTTATATCATCTATAAATATAGTTTAGAAAGTCTATGTATTGATTAAATTAGTGTCATTGTATTACTTGTAAGACATTGAGTTTTACGCAATGCAATTAACAAAGAAAATTAAAGCTTGGCTCGTTAAGAAATCGAGTCGATCTCGAATCAAGCTTAAAACGAGCCGAACACGATCGATTCACGAGCCTCGAGTTTTTTAAGCCTTTTCACTCGCTGCACTTGCCTAGCACTGGCGGATCTAGAGGGTGGGCCACGACCCACCCTAAGCGGATCTAGGCCGGGTGGGCCACGACCCACCCTAAGATTCAGCCTAAGAGTGATGAACCTTTGATTATTCTTTAAAAAAGTCTAATATATCACCTTCAACTATCACAAAAGCTCAAATTTGATCCTCTAACTATTAAACCAGTGGTATAACATCCTTAAATTCGCACAAAAGTCTGATTTTATCCTCCAACCCCTGTACCTACCTTAGACGAAGGGGGAAAAAAATTAGATCTCGGCCCACCGTAACTTAATTCTAGATTCGCCAGTGCTGCCTAGCAACCTGCAGCCGCGAGAGGCGGAGAGAGCTGCGAGCTGAACAGTATATCCATGTGATCCCGTGTGCGTGCGTGCAGCGGTACACGAACAGCGGTGCAGCGCACGTACTACATGATAGGAAGCGTCCAAAATCCTCAATCCTACCCCATGTGGTTATCACTGCACCAACCAATGCACGCACGTACGGCCGCGCTTGCCACGGGCAGATACGTGCGCGCCGAACAGTACGACGCAGGAGCGAGAGCGGGTCACAGCAGGCAGCCCCCCTGCGCTGCGGGCCGGGCGTCGTGCGCGCTGACGCCGCGCACTTGCGCAAAGTGTGTGTGCAGCACTTGTGTACATGTTGGGTCACCGCTTGTGTACGTGTGGCGATCGCAAAGTCAGAAGCGAGCTCGAAGCCGTCTCTGACGGTCTGACCGAGCAGCATGCATGTGCGCAGTGGACGCCTAGAACGCTAGGATGATGCGGCGGTTTGTATATACACAGTACGTGCAGGTTGAGGCTAGAATCGTGGCACATGGCTATTAGACTAGAGATGGAGAGGGCGAGAGAGGCCAACCAACGACGCCGGCCGCGGCCGGCATGGTCACAGCCGAGCCTCGATGCGGCGGCGTTAGATCAATTAGAAAATTATAAGGGCTAGTTTCGTTTCCACGGGATTGGATCCGGTCGGAATTGATAAATATATATAAAAAATCATGATAGCTACTATAAGGGATCCGGATTTATTCTGGGTTGGAAACCAATTTACTCATAATATAAACATCAAGAGTCTCGGAATTAATCCATTAGTCAAGAGGTGCGGAATCAATCCTGCGCTTTGGTTCCTTGTTGTGCTTGTCATAATGGGTAAATTAGTTCTCGAACCGGAATAAATTCGAGTCTCTATATTATCTATATTGATTTTTTTATAGTATCTGTCGTTTCCGTCCGAATTAAATCCCGTGAAAACGACCTAGCCCTAAGCAAGACCTTCCAAAACAGACGCGGATCGTGGGGGATATCGCGTTCGTTCACCGGCTCTGGATTCGGCCCTCTCACATGGACGCGTTGCCAGCGTCGTCGTCCAATGCCTGGTTCATTACATTACAATGGCAATCATCCATGGATAAGGATCGGATCGGAGGCGTACGTGCCGCGCGTGCATGTGAGAGTATGTTAATTTGCTCGCGGCGGCCACCGCACGTAAAGCTAGCGACGACGGATGGGTACGGTGGTTCGAACACGGGACGGAAAAAAAAGGGCGACGCGTCGATCGTCATGCGTTTCGCTTGAGAGTTTTGAGATCGACGAGATCGAGGGCGGCCTAGCTGGCGCGTGCTATCTAGCTCGAGAAACCCTTTCGCCATGGGCATCATGCATGCATGCTGCTCACCGTCCCGTGCGGCCGGCCGGCCTCTCCGATCGGCAGTCGTCGTTGCACCTCCGCCCCTCCCGTCTTTTCCCAGCTGCCGCGGTGTGCGTGTTCACCGCCGGTCCGCCGCCAACCAGACGGGCCGACGGCTTTTTACGCTCGACACGTGCACGAGGAAGCCACCGCCGGCCTATCGTCTACGGCGGGGGGACGGCCTTCCATTCAATATAGCTGCCTCTGCTCCAGAATCGTCCGTGAGATCCTCACGAAAAGCTCTTCTCCGTGCCAAATTTCCCACGGCACACGACGATCCACACCTTCTTCCGATCCTACCGTTTCTCAGTACTCGCATCATCGCAGAACTGGTATCGAATCTTGGTGCCAGCCAACACGCAAGAACCAAGCAACATACTGTACACGCCACCTAGGAGTAGTACCTAAATTTATCCTCGAGACTGAGACACTAGAGTTGTAATAAAGCATGGAGTAGTAACCGTTAAATAAGCCTGCAGGTTTCTTACTTTCTTTGATCCACGCACGCTGGTTCGTTTCTCGCCGCAAAACAACGGCGGACACATGCGTGCTTCGGTGTCCGATGCGCTGCGCCGTCCACGGCTCCATGGAACTCGTGAGACATTGGAGACCTAACCAAAGCGTCTCTGTCTCCGACTCTGTTCATATCTTGGACGGCGGTGCAAAGATTTATGTGAGGAGGCCCTCTAAATTGCATGGGTGAGCTATAGACACTCTTTTTTTTAAGCAATTGGACATCAGCAGTGCCATCACGCATTCTTGATCTGATCGGGAAGAAATTAAGCTGAGGAGCTTGACCTGTGGCTGTGGTGAAGATGTGATGCCGCATAGAGGCTTCTGGTTTTCGATATGTTAGCTGTTTCCGCAGTGTGTGAGTTTTTACATCTTCTATGTAATATTGAACCTTCTAAGACTGCGCTTGGCTCTGTTCAGCTTCTATTTTATTGACTTATTACGCAGTATTTTTCTCTCAAATGAGTTAGTCCTCATACTTTTCTTTTAGAATAAATCTGCCGTCTAGATCAGCAGAAGAAGTGCCCAACGCTGAATTATTTTAAAACCTGAATTAACTGGACACCATTATTGCCGTAGCCTCTACTTGCTACGCACCTCTAGACAGGGATGGAAAGTGGTATGCTGTTGTCTGAAATATCTTAATTCGTATCTGTTAAAATGTAAATGTGGTTATCCGAATCCGCGCCCGATTGCTAATATGAACACTGAAATGGATGTATCCGAATTCGTTTTCACTATTTTCCTCTATCTGAATCCATATCTGTATTCGAAATAATTGTGCGTATCCGATAATTATTCGTATCCGACCGTGCTCCACCCCGGTGAACTCATGTATAATATAGTTTTAAAATAAATATATTATTTTGATTTAGTCAGAAAATGATGTATTTGTTAAAATAAAGTATTTTCATTATTTTATTTTATTTAATCATTGATGTAAGTTATTTTATGTATTGTAATTTTATTTATTTCTTCTAAATAACGATAGATTTATTTGTAATGTTATCTATTTATAATTTAATTTATAATTTATATATTAGAATAACTATAGATAAATATGTTCTTGGTTGACAATCTATCTCTTGTTTACACATTCGTACTTTAATTTTTACCGCCTTAATGATTTTGTTCTTCTAAAATTATCACTAAAGAAATAAAACCTTGCTATCTGTAAATCGAGTAGATATCTGAATGCGAATTCGAACTATTCGTTTTGATTCGTATTCGATTATATTCGATTCCGGTAAAAAATGTGGATATCCGACTAAAAATATACGAATGGCATCCATATCGCGCCGTTTCCATCCCTACCTGTAGAGCCTAGTGGGAATGGCAACATTTCCAAGAGAGAAATAAACCCAGACGCCGACACGAGCGACGTCCAAGACTTTCAGGAGACGACAAGAGCCCGCCCACGTACTGTACTGACGCCACTGTTCACCACACGCTAACCGAGAGCACACTAGCAGTCTTGTTCGTCTGGCCGGAGGCCCGGCCGAAGGGGAGGGTCGGAGGGAGAACAGTTGAACACGGACGTGTCCCACCTTTTCCGCTGGCTCATGTGCGCGCGGGCGCGGCGCGAGCCAAGAACCCCGTCCAACGCGCAACGGCCAGCGCCACCAGCTCTGGGTCACTGCTCGTCTCGTCTGCTCGCTCTTCAGCCGAGCACAGGTGACACGGCCACCTGTGCACTTTTCCAGGCTCCCTGTCCCTGGCCCCTGATAGCTGTTGCTGTTGTAGCTTGCAGGCTTGCTTGAAGCTCTCTCTCTCCCCCCACCCCCTGCAAGAGACACCCCGCTACTTTTCCTCCTATACCATCTCTCTTCCTTTTCTTTCGGTCTCTTCACTCCAGCTTTTGGCTTTCGGCACGAACGAAGTAGGGTTCAAGCTGATCCAGGTGGTTCGTGGTTGCGGCGCCCATCTGGTTGCTTCCGCATCCCGCCTGTAATGGCGGGGAGCTTCGATGGGAGGACGCCAACTAGAGGCGTTGAGCAGGTGAATCATCAAAAATCTCACTCCCTAGCGTCCCATTTCTAGCATCTTTGGAGAGTACCTGTGATGCCCATTTGTAGCCTCTCGAGAGTACTTGTGATGCTCATTTCTTGGATTTCTTTCCCTTCCTTTTATGTTCATGATACCTCCGTTTCTTGGATTTCACTTGCGCCATAGTTTTCTGCAAGGAGAGGACAGATACCTCGTATTTTCTCAACTGCTGTTGGAACTTTTCACCCTGCATTTTTTAGGGGAATGAAATGCTCCATCCTGCGTCTACAGCTCTTCTAGTACTTGAACGGGTTCCCACCTCTTGGGAGTATTGGGCTATTGGCCATCTCACTGCTCAATTCGTTGCTTTACGCAGGCCATCGTTGCTCTGAAGAAGGGCGCACATCTCCTGAAATGCGGCAAGAGAGGGAAGCCCAAATTCTGCGCCTTCAGGCTATCATCTGTGAGTAATTTCTGATGATACGCGGCCACACTCTTGCAGATCATGATCCTTTTTTCCCTTATTATATGATCTACATACCTGGGGGGCGATAATTATGAAACTAGCATGAGGTTCGAATATGTTCGGTAGCAATTAATATATTATTCCGAACCAATTAGTTTCTGCGTGTTCCTTAGACTTGCAGTTCCACAGGCTGAAATGTCACAGAACTGCATTTGAAGCTACCGCCACCATTCCAAGTTGCCATTCTAGAGCAGTCACATTCAACTGTAATATCCAGTAATAGCCATACAACTATTTAGATTTGTCACACGAAGTGCCTTCAGTCGCTGTCAAGGTTTTCAGTAACATATGACTGGGAAAACTAGTAGCCTGATGTGTACATTTGTGACCATGTTTACATCCAAAACGACACCATTTTGGGTCCGATAGTCATTTGGTCCAATAGAATAGAACTTCGAGGTTTTGGTCAGTCCCTGTCGGTCATGTTGTATTAAAGTTGCACACTTTCATCTTATCATGTTATACTTATGTTATCATACGAAAATACACCTTTCTGTCAAGGGAAAATAATTTTTCTTCTCTTTTCAGGATGAGACAACAGTGATATGGTATTCAAAAGGGAGGGAAAAACGCTTGAGCTTAAGCTCTGTGTCAGCTGTGGTTCTTGGACAGAAGACTGTACGCAGTTCATTTTGTAATGAAAAAGGCATGTTCTCCATTATTCATCGCATACCACAACTATTCTAAGGATTTCAGAATTTTGCAGATAAAATTTCTGCGACAGCGTTGCCCAGAGAAGGAGTCCCAGTCCTTATCACTTATTTACAAAAATGGAGAGCGTTCACTTGACTTGGTATTTGCATTGCAAAATTTTAAGTCAGTTTGCTTGTAAAGCTTGCACTGTCCATTTTTCCTTACTGGCACCATATCTTTTGGAAACCATGACCAGATCTGCAGCAACAAAGATCAAGCTGAATACTGGTATCTGGGCTTGAGGGCTTTATTACCAGCTCCTTATAGTCCATGTTCATCAATAGGTTCAAGAAGCAGCAGACAGATAGACAGTTGCACAAATACTCCTCGCAACTATATTCAGCTTAAGAGTAGGATACCAAGTGTGCATAGCACACCCAGGCACATACAGGTCAGTTCAAGAAGTCACATCATGGCATGTAAATGGCAGCATTGTATTTAGCATGCTTTGGCATTTTTCTTTGGTATACTTCATACAGCACTGTCTGTTTTTGTTTGGCAATTGGGAAGGAGCTTTCATGTGTCACACTATAGCCTACAGGGTACTAGACTGTATTTGTTTGGTCATCTGGATTTTACAGTCACAAAGCCAATCAACAAACACAATATTCTTACGTTGTACCAACTTATATCAATCTCAACAAACCACACATGTATTAGCTATAACTGCAAGGGTGTTGAATGAGATCCACATTGAAATGATTTGACCTGCCTTTGGACCCAGCAATGAGTGTTGCTTTAACCTTGTTCATGTGTAAGGAGACATGCCTTAGTGATGTGTTGTTCTGTTTCTAAACACCTAGTGCTCTTGGTTAAATTACACTCTTCGTTTTGGTCCAACTATTAATGTACTGCATTTCATATTCAGGTACATCCATCACACAGGAGCCCCAAGGACAGACACGAATTTTTTTCAGGGGGTAGTGTTGATTATTCAGAAGCATTATTTTACCGAAGACAGAGAACATTATCTGACATAGATACCTACCTGGAAAAGCTTACACGCAAGATGTCAAATCCAGAAATACATGGTTTGAAAAATATTATGGTTGTTAACAAAGAAAAGGAACAGAAAATTGCCCAAACACCTAAACTGAAAACCTTTGAAGGACCCCGTCCAGCATGTCGGCTAGATTCTTTGAAGGATGTTTTTTTCTGGGGTGATATTCTTGGAAGTACATTAGATTGTGACGATATGTCAAAATCCCTTCCAAGGTTAGTGGAATCAACTAATATGCTTGATGTACAAAGCATTGCTTGTGGGGAATCTCATGCGGCAATAATCACTAAGCAAGGTGAGGTCTACTCCTGGGGCAATGAGAGCAGTAGTAAGATTGGACAGCAAGTAAATATAAAAGTCTCCCGACCCAAACTTGTTGAGTCTCTTGCCACTTTACATGTGAAGAATGTGGCATATGGATCAAAGCACACTTGTGCGGTAACAGTTTCTGGTGAACTTTTTGAATGGGGAGAAGGAGCTAACATGGGTTTGTTGAATGACTGCTATGCAAGGAATCAATGGTTTCCGCATAAACTTTTCAGTCTACCAGATGGCATATCTGTTGCGAAGATTGCTTGTGGTCCATGGCACACGGCTATTGTAACATCGTCCGGTCAGTTATACACATATGGGGATGGAACATTTGGCGTTCTTGGTCATGGGGACACACAAGGAATTGCTCGGCCAAAGGAAGTAGAGTCTTTCAAAGGCTCAAAAGTAAAATGTGTGGCATGTGGGCCATGGCACACAGCTGCCGTTGTGGAAGTAATCCACGATTTGAAGAGCAATATGTCAGGCGGCAAGCTGTTCACATGGGGTGATGCAGATCGGGGGAAGCTGGGTCATGCTGACAAAAAGATGAAACTCTTACCAACTTGCGTTGATGCACTCGCAGACTATGATTTTATTCAGGTGTCCTGTGGGATGGCACTTACTGTTGTGCTTTCTATTGCTGGTGTGGTTTTTACTATTGGCAGTTCCATGCATGGCCAATTAGGAAACCCCCAAGTAGATGGTAAATCTGTTTGTGCTGTTGAAGGACTACTGAAGTCTGAGTTTGTCAGGCACATATCATCAGGTTCTTCCCACGTAGCAGTGCTAACTACGACTGGGAAAGTGTTTACTTGGGGTAAAGGCAACGAAGGACAGCTTGGTTTAGGTGACTATATTAATAGAAGCTCTCCAACTTTAGTAGAGGCATTGGAAGGTAGGCATGTGGAAAGCATATCTTGTGGTTACAATTACACTGCTGCAATCTGTCTGCATAAGGCAATCTCAAGGAAGGACCTCTCTGTATGCAGTGGTTGCAAGATGGCTTTTGGTTTCACTAGAAAAAAGCACAACTGTTACCATTGTGGTTCCATGTTCTGCAGTTCGTGCAGTAGCAACAAGGTGGCCAAGGCCGCCCTTGCACCAGACAAGAGCAGACGTTATCGTGTATGTGATGCGTGTTTCGGTCAGCTACTGAAAGTTGTGGATTCCAGTAAGATAAAATCAGAATTAAAGACCAGCAAAGGTGATATGTCTAGAACTGAAATTATGAGGTCATATACACCAAAGTTATCACGTATATTCAAGGATGCAAAGTTACCTGTAGAAAAGGTGGCTTTTGATCAATATCCCAATCAGAGAAATGAAATCCCTGGCACTCCAGTTCAAGTAAAATCTCAGAGATGGGGGCAAGTTGAGTGCCCTGTGCAATTTGCTGCTGCACAATACAGTTTCCGGTATCAACTTATGTGTAGTAGCTCTATTTCCCAACGAATGCAGGGCCCTGCAGTGCTAAAGTGTGGCAGCTCTCTGCAACATTCTGCTGATGGTCAGAGGAAAAGGATGTCAAACACAGAAAACTTACTCACAGAAGAGGTAAAGCAGCTTCGTTCACAGGTAATTGATAAATCACCAATAACAAAATTATCTGCTTCTCCTTGGATAACTTAATAAGAATACTATTGTTGCTTGTTAAACAGGTGACACTTCTTGCGAAGCAATACCAGCAAAAAAGTCTTCAGGTTCAACTGTACAAACAAAAACTTGATGAGACATGGCTTATTGTTAGGGATGAGGCTGCAAAATGCAAAGCTGCCAAAGACATCATAAAGGTTCTAACTGACCAGGTATGATTGTGTCACATTCCTAATTCCATAAGTAATTGCTAATAAATTGTTTCAGTAACAAAGAAGGTGTAACACATCACTATGCCTTGATTGACATGTCTGCCTGTTGTAAATTGCGCAGTGTAAGGCCATGTCAGGGAAACTTTTGGTTGTCCAGCAATCCGAGAACCCCCAAATCACATCTGATATTGACCAGGGACAACCATCGACAGCAGATTTGCAACATTGTTGCAGCGAAATACTTGCCACTGGGAAATTCAGTCAACGCAACAACAGCCAGAATAACCAGATCAGCAGCCGAGGAGATGAGGGACCACCCTCAAATTCTGACGTGCCGGTTGATAAATCATGTAGCCATCAGAATGGTACAACATTGGACGTAAATTGTTATATCACTGAGGCAGATGCCCCTGTTTCCCCAGTCATGTGCAATGGTGTGATTGAGCAAATCGAGCGTGGGGTGTATGTCACATTTGATTTATCACCTAGTGGGAAGAAAGACATGCGACAAGTGAGATTCAGGTGAATCCTAGGATGCTTTACTGGTGTTTGTTACTTATGACATGTGTGTTCTAGATTTGCAGTAACCTATTCTTGGTTGTGCAGTCGCAAGCATTTTGGCGAGAAGGAAGCTCAGCAATGGTGGGAGGAGAACAAGAGCAAGGTGTATGCAAATTACGGCACTGAACAAATGCAGCATGAGTTAGCTCTGACAATCAAGAGCGTAAAACTACAAGAGTAACACCGATAGGAGTCTACCGTTAACTAGGAAGCACGTCACATGCATTTGCTTCTTTATGATGGGCAGTTTAACTTACCGTAGTATGTTGATATGGATGTACAGATAGGTTCTCGAGGCTGATGAAGGCCAGATTCTGTTCCTGATTCAGTTGCTGTTGATCAGATCAGTCATTCATTTCCGATGAAGAAAGCAGAGCTGATATGATCCCCTTGTGTTGGTTGTGAATTCCTTGCAGTTGCAGAAAGTAGAATTTGTCCTAACATCTTTGAAGGGAAGTTCCAGAAATGAAGATATGGCTGTCAGGGTTTTCATTCAGTTCCGACCCAAAACAATTCAAGCCCTCGGTTCGGATAGGATAATTGCCTAATCCTTCCGAACTCCCACCAGGCCACCACCTATACAAATCTACAATGCCGAGCGCTCACGCCGCCTTCGCCCCCGCCGTCGTTCCTTCCAGAACCTTCAGCTTCACTGCCGCGGCCTCCCCCTCGCGCACGCTTCGTCCGGCCACTGCCTCCGGTGGTCACCGCAACCAGCATCGTCAGTCCACCACCACTTCCTGCCTCCAGCCGCTGAGCGCTTCCCATGGCGCCGCTACCAGGTTGTACGTCCACGGTAGGCACAAAAAGCTCTCCCAAATCTCCCCGCGCACTCTACGGGATTTGCGTGAATTTTAGGGCTTCGATCTCCGAGTATGAAAATTCGAACTATCCACGGCCACGAAATTATTCATACTTTTGCGTGTTCTTCAGCACAAATCATGAAGCATTTGCGGCCTCGTCCTGACTTCTGAGACATCCCCTTCTTCGAGCAGGTCTCTCGTTCCGTACGACCGAAGAGAGCCTCCGGAATGCGTTCGAGAAATTTGGGGATCTCACGGAAGGTAACTATCTGACATCTGAGACGAGCGATGTGATGACAAACTGCTACTTCGGAGCGTTTCAGGTTTGGTTCGTGCGTTTGCGTTGCAGTTAAGCTCGTGATGGATAGAGCTGCCAAGCGGCCGAGAGGTTTCGCGTTCGTGTCTTACGCCGACGAGGAGCAAGCCAGGAGCGCCATCGAAGGAATGCACGGCAAGGTAAAAAAAAGTTCTGTGTATCATCTGCCGACGATTTGTCCTCCTGCAGCCCATATACAGGCATATGCAAATTCACTGTTTCCTCTTCAGTTCCTGGATGGCAGAGTAATCTCTGTTTCCTCTTCAGTTCCTGGATGGCAGAGTAATCTTTGTCGAGGTTGCAAAACGAAGGCCCGGGCTTTGAGGAATCGTGCCCCGGTGCCAAGAGATGTGTCATCCTGTTTCCTTCACGCTTGGGAGACGAACCCGGCAAGTCCAAAAAATTACATGAACTTGTGTGAGCAAATTCAATCAATTGCAGTTTTTTTGTAACATGCCCGTACTGGTGAAGTGGTAGTGCAGTTGCTCCATGGTCCATAGTAGTATTATGACTTTTAAGCCACTGATACTCCAAAGTTGTATGATTTTTAAGGCAATGGGCATTGGACGATGTCCAGAAACCTGGTTGTTGATTCCACAGCAAGTCCCTGATGAGATGCTGATTCAAAGTTCCTGAACTTCATATGCCAATAGAGTAACTGAAGAAACCTGAGCAGCATTCCTTTGCTTAGCTGCCATGTCATTGTTGCACAAACAGCATTTGTAATTTACATAAGTATGACATACAATACGGTTCATCTCAAGGCTATAGCTATTACATTGCTTATCGCTGCATCACAACCATTGACCTCTGAAAATTACAAGCACTCAGAGGAAAATGGAAACATCAGTCACCTCCATTTGTGGCCGCTTCACCAGTTTCATTCTGCCTCTCATAAGCAACAGCAGAATGCCAGAATGGTTTCCTGCAAAACATCAGTACTACTGTACCTAGCCATATGTATTGCATATCAGCAAAAAAAACATCCGCGACGACAAAGACCCAAAATTTACAGGCACAGCCTTGTCATCTCTCCATCTGCCTCCTCACCAGGCACCAGTGCCTGCAGCATCTTGCTTTGAGCTGTGCACTTTTTGTATGGCATAAAACCTTGTAGGTAGGCTGGAGCAGTGGAATATTTTCTTGAACCTGGAACAGTTATCACTTCATCTTCATTGCTGTTTACTTGTGTAGATTCTACAGATTCTGAACTCTGAGGAGTTGTTTCAGGCACACTATTGGAGGTTGTCATCGATTCCGTCCACGATCCTTCTGCCCTAGTGAACTTGCAGTCTGCAGGTTGAGATGGTTGGTGCTGTTGCTTATCTGAGGTAACTGTTTGTGGGCTCAATACTCTGTAAGATATGCTTCCATTCCCGTAGTTGAGAAATTGGCAAGCAGAATGGAAGGAAAGAACCTCCCCTTGAGGAAGATAGTACATAAACTGCTGTGTACCGGTCAGCCACGGGCTCCATTTCTTTGCTTCTTCTGCCCCATGGGAAGGGACCTTCCCAGTTCCACTAGTTGGTGTCTCAGCTGAACTGTCCAGCTCCATGTGTGCCACATGTTGTAGGTTTGCAGTATTCGAGATTGGCTGCTCATGCAAATTATTCACCACGACCCTCTTGCCAAATAGCCTAAGGACTGGACCTTCACGCATTCCACATGCTGCACCATCAGAAGTGGTGGCATCCTGAGATATATTCAAGATGTTTGTTAGAACACAGGATCCAGATGTTACCAATTGTGCAATTAGATGGCTTTCTTCACACAATACAAGTTTTTTTTTGAGAATTACACAATACAAGTTTTCAATTCCATGTTACCCAGGATTACTGTAAAAATGGTTCCAGGAACCACTATTGTGCTGATATATTCAGTGAGGAATTTTGGACTTTAGCTGGATACCTAATCTAAAAATATTCTTAGGATTGAAAGAACATATGCTTCACAAGGTATATTATGGCTGTAAGGATGTAGAGTACCTTTGAAAGCGCTACTTGCACACCCAACTCCTCAACTGATGTGCTTGGTGTGAGGCACTTCTCCTCCATGTAAACCGAGGAAGCTGGTGATCCACTACCTTCAAGTGCCAGGATCTCAGAGCCTATCTGTGCTGTGGTTAGCAAAGATTTCGGCGAGCAATTCTCCTGCTCAGACAGGGACTGTACCTTCAACTGGGGCTTCTCAAGCTGTTTGATTGCAGAGGCATCCTTGCGGAGTGAATTACCCAGCTTGCGTGGGTACGGGTGCGAAGGCTTCCTCTTTGGCCGTGGCGGAGGAATCTGAATTTGTGGTGGAGCAGCTATGCTGTTGCTGTCCCCAAAGGATTCTCGGATGACCTGCAAAGCACAATAGAAAAGGCAATCAGAAACATGGATTCAACAACACAGCATGGATAACGTCTGCTCTCCATGATTGAGCAACTCACATCACCTTGCAAGCAACACAATCCATGGATTTTTCAGGCAGAGGGGATTTTAATTGGGTTTTTTTTTCTATGCAAAAGGCAATAAGACCTTGGAGAAGAACTTCTGAGCGTGGCTCCTGATTTGCACGGCAGTCTTGCTGCCTATGTGCTCTGCAAATTATACCAGATATCAGCAAGGTGAACTCTGAAGGTATGGTAACAAAGCTTGTACTGTCGTACATGGCCATAGGGAAAGTGATAAGCGCAAAGGCACTCACCCTGTATACGACGCCAGGCACGGCCATGTTGCTGAAGGGCTTCCAGGAAGAGCTTGTGCTCGTCCTCCGTCCATTTCTCCCTCTGCTTGGATATCGTGTAAGGCTTGCGTGCCTAAACGGCAAGTGCCAAAAGTGTGACCTTGGTGAGAGGAAAAACATCTCTAACTTCATCAGATTTGCGATTCTTGAACTATGCAAAGTTGCAAGAGCAAAGAGAGTTTCGAGCTGCCGCGCCCGTACCTTAGGGGCCCTTGCTCCTTCGGGCAAGTCTATCGCACCGGAATTCAGAGCGTTCTTCAGGTGGTCCATGCAGTTTCCATGGCCAGCACGATCAGCAGCTGGCCTCTGGTCGCTCGTCGCCTTGATTTCCTTCAGAAGCAGAAAGGAATTTGGGGGGTTTTCTTCTCAGCACAAAAGATCAACCACACCCCTTTATTTCGGGGAGCACATGCCAGGAACGGGACACACTCCCAAGAACATGGTCTGCTCCAAACTCCCCCCCAAAAGACGGTGAAGATTGATTTCGCAAGTAAAGAGAATAAGATAAGTTACCTGAAAAGGAGCCATCTCCGGATCCCTGAACCAGCAGAACCGCCGACAGAAACTCCTGCTCGCCGGCTCTTCACCAACCGAAGAAGACGAGCGCGTGCACCAGGGCCAAATCACCAACACAACCCCTTCCAGGATCCTGGCGACCGGGTCTCGAAGGGGGGCGGAGGCAGGGGAGGAGTCCGAGGAGTTGAGAGAAGAGAGGAGGCAGGGCAAGGAATGAAATGGAGCGTGAGGGGGAGGGGGGCGGAGAAAAAGGGCAGCGGCCGGGGCGCCACGTCGGACGGGATTTTTTGCCCGCTGGATGCACTTTTCGGCGCGCGCTTTCCCCCCCTCCGTCCCGTCGCGTCGCCTGATGAATAATCTATCTATCCGGTCCTCCCTGGCTGCGGAGGGGCGGCGGTGGCGGCAGGAGGACGCCCGTGCGCCGCTCGATTTCTTGTGGCCGTCGCTGCTCCGCGGGTTGCTGCTGCCCCGGCGCCAGCTGCTCGAGCTCGACCACCACCGCCGCCGCCACGACGGCTCGGCCTCGTCTCAATTATGCTGCTGTCTGGGCGCGAGCCGAGTAAAAACCGTGCGCTGTCGTGGGGTTGCTCTTGCTCTATTCCTATCCATCCGCCCCGTCGTCGCCGTTGGTGTGCCCGGTGCTGCTGGCTTTTGCGGATATGTGTCGCCGTGTCGGTGTGAAGACGGTGGGTGCACCAGGCTGTTCGATCGGGTGAAAAATCTCGGCAAAAAGCCAAGGCCGAACTTCCCCAGATTCTCTGCAACTTCTGGCGTGCTCTTTCGGTTATCATCAGTACTAGCTACTTAACCTGCCGAAAATGAGCTAACAGTATCACGATTTTGCTCTGCTACCGAAATATCTCCGAGAAATATCTGTCTGGGGGGGCCTTTGGAATTCCTGTGACCTGATCTGATCAATAATATCCGTTTCCCTTCCTCTTTGCTGCTGCTTTCCTGCAACGAAACGTGACTTGCTTGACTTCCCTGCTAAACCGGATGGATGGATGGATGGATGGATGGATGGGAGAGAAAAAAGCGCAGAGAAGCCCTCTAGCGCCGTCGCGGGGCCCGCCGTCGCTGCGCTTTTTGACACGTCAAAGCCACCACCAAAACACGATCCCCCGAGCCCAAACACCGGTCCTGTCGCCTCGACGCCCGACACCTGGCTCCGTTATTACTAGATAAGCACGACGGGGAGGCCGTTCCGTGCAGGGTGAGAGCAACGGGCCGGCGATCGGTGGCCACAAGCTCGGAGCTCCTCCGGTCCTCCCTCCCTGGGGGGTGGTGGCGTTTACGTCGCTCGGGAACCCTCCGCGTCCACATGTTTTCCCTTTCGCAGCCACCCGTTGTTGTTGTTTTCTCCTCCACTGAACAAGCACAGGGAAAAGGGAGTTTTTTTTAGATGTGACTTGCGGACTGGGGGCAGGCCCGACCTGTCAGGGACATGGTTCGGTAGTTGGCGCTTGGGTTCCTTGGAGAGGTATCGATCGAGAGGCAACAAAAGGCCTCGGTGGTGCCATCCATCCGTCCGGGGTTCAGAGTCCAGGTGTTACCCGTTGGTGTCGCGGCGTCGCCGTTGCCTTGACTTCCTTTGCCTTTCTTTTGCCGTTGGTAGTAGTAGTAGTACCACACACATGCTCGTGGCGGCATCCCATGAGTTAAATGAGATCTCGATGAAAAACTGGACCAGAAGAGTGACTAGGACCTGAATTTATGTTACCAGCAGTCCAGCACATTGTGTCCTACGTGTTTCGACGTACGTATGGCACATGGTTATCCACTTGGTCCGGCATGAATACGGAGAGCTAGCTGAATCGCAATCATATGACAATTGTAGCATGCCCCCGGGCTAACCGATAGTTGGAATGAGATATTCTGCAGTTAATGGTCGACGTTGCAGCTTCAACCACGGAATGTGGCCAGTATGCGTAGGTGGTGGCACGCTGTCACACGAGGCGCTGCGGGGAACTGTGATGAACACATGCAGGTGATCATATACACAATCTGGAATATATGGAAAGAGAGATGTCACCGAGTTTTTCAGAACAAAGCGCTCACTACAGATCAACCGATGCAGATCACACGGAAGGACATTTTAGACTACAGAGAAGCGAATCAGGTCGTCGAGTAGTACCTTACTGTTTTCATAATTAGTTGCTCCAGAAGGAGATTGTTGTAATTATATTGCAATCCCTCTCAGAGTGTCTACCCTGGTCCTTCATCAAGGCATGTAAAAACATTTGCTATCCTTCTTAATGAAAAGGTAGAGCACCTACCACATTTGCTCTATAAAAAACTCTGCAGTTAAGTCACTTATCTGTGAGCCCCACCGTGATGGAGCTCATAGGTCGCCCTCACCGCCGGGCCCAAGATCCGCGCCTCTTACCTCCGCCGCTCTGCGTGCCACCTCCACCTGGTCGCCGCACTCCCCTCCACCACACCGTCGCCTAGCGCGTGGATGTGGGCCTAGCTCGAGATTGAGTCCCACCGGGCCCGCGGTCGATGCAGACTGGAGCTCCGTGGCCGGCGCGCCCTTCGTCTTCGTCTTCAGCGCGGCTCCGTGGCTCTGCTTCTATGCGCCGCCGGGCGGAGCTCCGTGGCTCTGCTCCTATGCACCGACGGAGGAGCCGAGGTGGCGGGGTGGGAGAGAGAGGGCGGGGAGTAGGTGGGAGGGGGCGGTGGGGAGGGAAAAAAAGAAAGGGAGATGATGATGAGTGGGCCCCGCGCAGGGTTGTTGGGATGAAAGAGATAGATAAAAGAAGATGGGTGCAGGAGAAGTGAATATGAAGGAGAGAATTTCGATGACGAGGACGAAATATTTTGTTTTGAAGGAGATTTTGAAGTTCCACGAGTGTGGATGGTCCCAGTCACTCAATTTGCAACAGAGGGTCTTCTTCACGGATAGTTGAAGCACGGATAGAACATTGATGGATCCTACCAAATTCAAAAATATCGGCGCTCCCTCATCTTGAAGATGTGCCATCTTTTTTTGTTAGGGCGCTCATTATTTTTGACAAATACTCCATTCTAACTTGTCGGTTGTTCCAATTTTTTTGACTACATATTTTTAGGAGTAATGTGCACTTAGATATAGTGCATATTGGATGTCACGACTCTTTGACTACTCCGAGCTTGTTTATTCCAACAGATGATTTTTATGACTGATTTGTTTTGAGAGAAATATACTACGCAAGTAAGAAGAAACACTATGCAAACGGATAAGTCCAACAGACTCGCCTACACATGGAAAGTATATATACATGGAAATATATCTAGCATCACGACGTCACGAAGAGTATATATACAAGGAGTACTTCAGTGATGCACCATCTATCCTTAGTAAATGCAGTTCAGGACCGGACAGTTGGAGCGCACGTCACCCATCCGACGCAGCGCACGCATTGGAATGGAAGCTCCAATAATTCATGAAAAAACTGTGCCGGCTTTAGGTTTCGGATGGAGACTGATGCTTCACCAATCATGCATTGGTTGGATGAAGCTGCTCCGGCGGTTAATTATCCTGTGCTCTTTCTTTGCCTTATTAGGACAAAATGGTGAATTGCTGATCGATGGCGTCATCGTCAGCAGCAGCTGCTACTCCAATGTGCTCCTGCCAGTTACTCAGTTCGTGAAAACTGAAAACACACATAGGGGTAAGCAATATATAATTTTCCTCTGAGCAAGAATTAGAGGCGAGGCCCTCCAAGTTAATCCATCAAATTTAAGAATTAGGTCATATAAGGACCGGACCATATTAAGCTAAAAAGAAGTAGCGTTTAGTTAGATTGTGAAGAATGTATTACAACCATGGTCCGTTACCACCCCTAGAAAGAACTGATCTGGAAGCTGGCTTTGAAAGGAAGGAAAGAAAAAGTTAACCAATCTAGCAATCTCACATCACCTTTACTTTGACGCCAGTTTGTTGATGGAACCGGCACCGGGATGCTGTTGGCTTAGGGCCTGCAAACACACTAGTGGTTGGGAAGAAACGACGCTAGCTTTACTGCTTTAGCCTGTGGTGGCTGCTGATAAAGCTCGGGGGGGAGCACGGAGCACCCATATCAGCCGTCATGCCATCATCAGCGTGTGCGGTGTGCGTGTTCTGGTTTTGTGTTCTCTCGGCAAATTGGACTCGGTGCACCTGCTTGCTGCTGACCGGCGATAAAAAGGTGCTTCTGGCCAAACTTCCTTTGTTCAAGTCAGTAGTCAACACATGCTTTACCCGAGTGAGTGAGCGACGGAGCGACCGAGCGAGAGGATAGAGGTTTGGAAAAACAGCAGCATAAAAAACCATCGAATGGAGCTGATGAAGCAAAGCGCCAAATCTGTGGCTGGGCCGTGCAAACAATTGTGCTGTTAACGTGCGGGTCTGCTTTAGGCTCACATAAATCTTCCATGTTTGCGGTCCAGTAGACAAATTGAACAAGCACCTTCTGGTTTCCTCGCATTCCCTCCCTCCCACCAGTCGGAAAATTTTGAGGCCCAGTACGAAATTGAATGGGCTCTAAATTGAAGTGATGAAAAATATAAAATTAATTTACGCACTTCCAATAAGCTTTTTAATTGTTCATTGAAACAAGAGTTCTTTTTTCTTATAAAAGGACGAATATCGTCAACAGACTACATTGGACGGAACATACTCAAAGAAAATCAAGAGACAAACTAGTGAATTACCATATTCGCTGTTACATGTGTGAATGTTTATCAGCATTTGAGTATATTGTTTAAATCTTTCATTTTTCACACATGTGCATCAATTGGTTTCCAAAATCTAGGTCATGCCTTTTGCAAATCGGTCTAAGCAGATATAATTATGGTTACTAAAGTTGTTTTGGATGAGTGACATGTTGAAAAAAATATATTATGAGTCTATCATGAAAAATTACATTTTATGAAACACAAAAAATAATGATATCATCCAAGTAAATCTTATGCATTTAGATTAAATATGTATGAGTTTTATTGTATTATGTTGCTGCAATGTAGTACATTAATTATGTGGTATATTAATTATGATATATATATATATATATTATTTTGTTGTTATGTTTGCTATATAGGCCTCACTTCATAAGTTCGTACAGGGCCTTGGTTTATGTCGGGATGACCCTGGCAGGAGGGGTAGGAGGCGGCCGACCCGACCGGGCTAGAGTCCCGTCGGAGGGGTAGGGGAGGGTTTGGGTGGCGGGAGGTGTTAGGGTGCCAGAGGCAGAAGAAGAGAATGGAGGAGAAGGTAAGGTAAATAGAGGGAATCAAGCCGGCAATATTAGATTCCATGGCTCGTAGAATCGAGTGAAAAAGAGTTTGTGTGTCATGCCGGCTACGCCCTGTTCGTTTGGCTTATCGGTAGCGCCACCAAGCCAGATCTTTCTCTCGTAACAAACCAAACCGTAAAACCAAAAAAGTAGATCTTTTCTCTCGAAACAATCGGCACGCGCCATCAGCCACCAGCCAAACGAACAGGCTGTACACCTTGCCCGTGCATCAGCCACGGATCTGGTGCAATTCTGATTTTCGTAGATATCCTGGAGAATCGATGTTGTTGCTGGTCTCGGTCTAAAGGTACAATCATTTCACAAAGGTTCTAAGCTGATCCGATATCTTGGTATGCCCGTATCGGTGTTACACCGACAAACAAACAAAAAAGAGATGGTAGTATGGTACACTCCTCTCCATCAGTGTAGTAATGCCAAACTCATCTCACCAAAGTGCTTACGCCACTCCCAACTCAGACTCTATGGTAGAGTCTAGAGTCATTAATTATACTGCCACCTAGACAAATTGTTGATGTGGCAAGTAATTTAATGATGAGAGAGGGGTGAAAACTTAGAAACCAAGTCTAACTTAGACCCCAAGTCTACACGTAAAACGAAGCCCATGCGGATCCTATGTGGCTGCCCACATGTGCGATGTGTCCTCTTATTTAATAAGCTGGAGTAGAAGATCCGAGAGGAATATTAGATAGACTCCGTGGTAGAAAATCTGCATTGGAGAATATAGTTTCTTGTGATAGAGTTTTCGAGATATAGACTCCATGGTAGAGTCTGGGTTGGGAGTGCCCTTACCAACCAACGAGTAACGGGGCAACCAGCAAAAAGGGTGGAGTAGTAAGGGTGGTAACCTGGTAACTATCAACCGCCTGATGAGTGGTGCAAGGGAAATCTGCAGACTAGTGGACGCTCGGATTCATCTCAGTGACAAATCAACGTACTAGTCAGGTTTCACCTCCCATGCAGATTCATCAAGTGCCAACTTCAACTGATAAATTATCTCATGAAAAAAAATACTTGGCAATAGCACATGTATCTGCTGATCTGCAGCATCTTATTCTTCAGGACGGGTAGGGGAAATGAGAAATAGTTTAGCCAGACATCAGCGCATCACCAGAATGAAACGCGATTCCGATATGGCCAAAAGTCAAGTATGTGCAGAGTGGTGGTAGCACTATGCACGAACAGGATAACAAAACCACTACAAAATACAGGTCTGAAACTAATATTACATCAAAACGACAGGCATTCAAGACAGACAAGGTTTACCGTGTCAGGCAATGTCATTCAGCCCTGAAAAGCTGGAGGGGCCTCCGGAATCAACAAACCCACGAACCGAGAGTTCAGGAACAGAGGCAGAGCCCGCCTCCTGCAGCTCATGATCGATGAAGATGACTACCACCGTGATGTCATCATGGAAGTAACGCCGGACTCCTTTATCGAGCTTCTTAATATCACCGTACCTCATTTCCCTCTTCCTCGCAGCTTCCTTCAGGGCTGCTTGTACTAATCTCCTTGCAATACCCTGGCAGGAACAAAGGAAACAGATTTCAGCATTGCCACCAACGAAGTAATATCAAAGGCTCTCAGCAAAAGAACAGTATCAAAATATTTGCAAGTTCAAGCCCACAAGGAGGCAGAGAGAGAAAAAAGGCGTACTTCTCGTGGACTATTGTGGACAATTTCAACAGCTTGCTGGTTTGAGATGTGCTCCCATAATCCATCTGATGCAAAGATCAAAAACCGGTCCTGTGAACTAAGAACTCTGGAACAGATAGATGGCTCTGATGTGAGAACAGGTCGACGCAGAGGTTCAGAGAGGTGGAAGCGAGCTGTGGACGGATCAAGAGCGAATTCTCGCTTCTTCAAGTATGCATCACCTATAGACCTTGAAACCTATGAGCATAGGTCAGAACGAAATAAAATAAAATGTGACCTTGAAACCTAAGAGAGTGGATCGAAAAAATTGTGATCAGAAAGAGAAAATATTCGAACAAGTTTTCAGAAAACTAATCAAGATTCAGATGGTATAATACAGGAGTACTACTGAACACAATGCTACAATTCTCAACATATTATCACATTTTGGTTGTCACTTTTAGTGATCATGTTTACTTGTCTCCAATTAAATGTACCCTAAATATAACATTAGCTCTTTCCAGTCACTACAATAACAGAACTAAAACTCATTTTGATTTCACTAATTTATCCAGCATACCCACAAGCATCATTAGTACAACACTAGCCACAATAAGATGTTGCCTACCTGTATAATGCCTTTGATGCGCCAAACACCATTCTTAAGAACAACAATTTGTGAATCATCAGGATGAAGAGACTGAAGCTCCTTCCTAATCTCTTCCATGCCAGCATTGTGGTCTCTTGTTAACTGCTCAGCAACTATCTTGTTTGGTCCATTCGAACAACCAATGACTGCCCGAGAATCACCAAGATTAGCCAGATAGACTGTCCCTCTCCATATAATACCAACCAGACAGCAGGATCCAATAGTAGTCATAGCAGGCTTTATCAGATGTGTCCTGCGCACAAGGGACATGAAGCCTTCCTCTGTAGCAGAAAAGGCGTTTCGAACAACATCCTCAGACATTGTTCCTTGTTCTTGCGCAAGACCTGTACGTTAATAGCATGTTAATACTTGCAACCCAAAAACAGAACATGTGGGTTGTCTGAAACGTACTCGACAGTGATAGCAATAGCAAGTGGGTTATGTATGATGTGGTAATCTCTGAAATAAAAAATTTACTGTTTGACACTAGTAACCTCCCAGCCATAAGATAAGCATGTAGTAACTGAACTGATAAACAAAAAACACTTTCATTTAGATTCCGACCTGTTCAATACCGTAGACAACAAGGATAGTACAAGGCCCCGATCACGGTGACACACCCAATGAAAAAATAGTTAGACCTAGAAGGCCAACCCATATCCTTTACCCAATTAAATCCATGATACAACGCTAGATGTGCAAAGCAAGTCACTAAGAGTCTAAGAAATTGATCCGTGGATAAAATGGTCGTTCTACTATTGGCACCCATCAAGATTCTTTTAAATAAATAAATAAATATAGTTTATCAATGGGATTATTGCACATGCAGCTCTGAAAAAATAACAGAGGCATCAATCTAGCCGGCCCCAACAATTCAACGCTAATATTCCAAGACTGTCAAAATCAAACCAAACTGCCATTCTGAAATTCAGCGGGCAGCACTTCACGGAGCCCAAGAGAGTAACCGGGTAGGATTCATGAGTGAGGGCGACGTACGGACGATGTGCGCAGAAAGGTGGTTGGAGATGAAGCGGGACGCCTCGGCGCCCCCGTGGCCATCGTAGACGCCGACGAAGGTGGCGGCGGCGCCCGTCTCGACCTGGCTGTGGTCCTCCAGCACGTCGTTCGCCTGCACGACGGCGAAGGAGAACTCGCCCGCCGCGTGCCGCGCGAGGTCCCGCGACCACAGCAGGTCGTCGGCCCCTGCGTCGGCGTCGCCGGCGTCCTCATCCTTCCTCGTAAGCCCGTACCTCCGGACCCGGTCCCAGCACGCGGACGCAATCCTCTCCAGCCAAGGCCACATCCTTCATCTCCCTCCTGTACTCGCCCCCCTGTAATTCCTCCTCGCTCGCTCCCGACAACTGGAGGCGATTGCCTTGGCCTACTGCACACCAACCATCTCCCAATTCCACCTGAAAATCAGCGCGGCCAGGATGAGACCTTTGGTTACATAGTACAGGGTACAACAATGCGGAGAAAATAGCGAGGCGGATGCCACAAATTACCTGCTCTTCTCGCACCTCAGTCAGCAAGCACAATCTGCACCGGAGAAACGGCGGCGCAGTCACAGCGAAGCCACACGAGGCACCGCCTCGTAGCAGGAAGCACCACCAGATTTCCTAGCATGCCAACCACCGCCAGGGATCTAGGGCGGCTCCGCGCGAGACGCCTTCGGGATCGGTGGTGGTCGGATTTGGGATCGCGATGCGCGAGGCTGGTGGAGGGAGGGAGGGGGAGGGGGAGCTCTTGAAGCGGCGGAAGGGAAGCGAGGCGGCGCTCGTACGCTCCGCTGAGTGTGCATTAGTGGGGGCCCGTACCGATTATATACAAGTGTTAGCGGAAACCACCCTGGGTTTGCAGGTAATTTGTGGACAAGACAAGCTTCTGATCGACTGAAAAAAGTGCAAAAAGGGAGATGGAAAAAAAGCAAGAAAAGCGCGGCCCCCTGAGCGCGATTGGCCCAGGACCCTTTGACCTCGCTTATCCTTTCTTTTTTTCTTTCCCCCCTGATTTTAGGGTTGAAACGAGCCTTTCAGCAGCTCTGAAATGCAACGCGCCAACGCGAAAGGTCTTATCACAGACACAGGTCTCCGTCTATCCGGAAAATCCTTTCAGGATCAGGTGATTCACTCCTGCACAGCTGCAAAAAGGCTTGAGATTGAGAGAAGACAAAGACGGTGTTCGGCTGGTAGAATGAATAGTATTATGTGAGAGGAAATAAACCAAGACAAGTCGAGATATGTCAAGATATGTCAGCCGAACAGCCTCAAAGCTTGGCACGACAGCAATCTAGCCGACCCAACCCACTCTCTCAGAGCCAGAGCCCAGAGGTAAGGTGTTCTGGAAAATGGAACTGCAATGCATCACTTCATCAGCAGCAGATAAACAAGAGTCTTTATATGTGTGTGTGTTCATACCAAGAAATAAACCGTGCCGTTGCATTACAATTTACACGGCCGGGTGGGTGCATCACGATAAGCGCGTACGGGTTGGATAGCATACCTCACTTTACAGATGAAAAAGCGGATGCAAGAGGGAAAAAGGTTGAAAGATGAGTCAAACAGTTCGCGTCACTGGGAACCTGTGACACGATACTCCCGCTCCCGGGGCCTTTCTCGCTGATGATCGTATGCCGCCCGGAGAAGATCACCCCGGCCCGTCGCGTCGCCTTTACGAACTAACGCATGGCTGGCTCGCCGACGTTCACATCACCAGTTCACCACCATTACAGAACGATGCTACCGGAGTATGTGGTGGGGATGAGCCGAGCTCCTTTGGCTGCTCTCGGCCACTAGCCTGAATTTCATGTTGGGAATGTGCAATCAGAGGCCGGGGATGAGTCGAGTCGTCGAGGGCTCGCCGCCGTGGCGATCGACCGACGCCATCGGAATTCAGGTCAGAGCACACACGGATCGGATCGATTTGTCCATTGGCTGCCGGGAACGAACGATCGGTTAGGTTAGGTCAACACCACACACACTGCTGTCAGGTGTCAGCCACCCAGCTTGACTTGTTCCGGTCCCCAGATTGGTGGAAGGGCCGTGCAGGCGAGCGAGCCGTGCCCCGCGGCCTCTTTTAGGTGAGCGCCGCTCGCCTTTTCCCTGCCCACATATCGACTGACGGACGAGAGAGACGACGGAGAGCTGCGCTGCGCGCGCACCCGCACCCGCTGATGAAGACGAGAAAACCCAATGCAACCTGATAAGGGTGTGGAGCTCCGAGCTCGAGATGGATGCTCCTCCCTCCGGTTCTTTCATCGGTCAGTGATGTGACAGTCCGCAGAGTGACTGCTGGTGGGGCAGTGGGGTTGAAGAAGCTGTGGAAGGAAAGGGATCGAGAGGCGAGTGGAGTCAGAGGTCACCACGCACCACGCCGAGGCTCGAATGCTCGATCTGCATCTGATCGTAGGCTTTTCACGTTGACGTTCGCTGTTCCTGGCGGATGTCCACTCCCGCAAATCATGTGGCAACACTCAACTCGAACAGGTACTGATCGATAGGCAGGGGGTGCGAGGTGGGGAGTCGTGGAGAGGAAGGGGATAAGCGGGGAGGATCGTTTACTCGTTTAGGCCGGCAGAGAGCACTCGGATAAAACGGATGGCACTCGGCACTCGGCAGATGATATGAAATGCGCTCTTTTGCTAACCGCTAACCAGTAATCACTTGTTTCACTTCAGTGGAGCCTGGGCGCGTACCAATATAGAAATACTACGACACGGAAAAAGTTGTTCTATTTACCTCCCACCGACGAACAGTAATACTTGGACATTGGTACCGAAACCAAATAGAGATGAGTAGAAACTGGTCAGGTAGTGTCATTCAATATTTGCACCTGTCAACTATAACTCTACCATTGACATCTCTAGAACCGAGTATTTCACTTTCCCACTCTAATGTTGAAGTACAATACATGTCTGCAGGGGGTGAATCTAGCACTGGGCAGGTGGGCCCCACCCCCCGGCCCCTCCTACAATTTATTAAGAATGAAGAAGGGAAGAGAGAAAAGAGAGATGACAAAGAAGAAAACAAGGGAAACGAAGAAGAATATGGGTGAATGAGCCCCTCCTTGCCTCTAAAGCTGGCATCGTCACTGCATGTCTGTCTACCATGTCTGGAAAAATGATGGGTGCTGCCTATCTTTTGAACACAAAACCATTTTCGAATATAATGAAAATAAGGAAAGTTATATAGTTTGTTGTAGTATTTTAATTATCCTCTAAAATCACTCAGATGTTGAATTTTTTATATTTTATATTTATTTTATACGAATTTACAAAAATATATACCCATCTCAATGTTTTGCAAAATTATACCTCTACTTCTATTCGACACGACGGTAGGGTGCCAACCGCCATTTTGCAAAATATTGAGATCGGTATATATTTTTTGTAAATTCATAAAAAATTAAATTTAAAAATTTTAAAAGATGTGAATATATGATGATGTATTGATGTGTAAGTGCAGATCAGGCCCAACAAAAAAAGATCGGCTATGCCCGCCCTTCCGCGGCAGGCCGGGCTGTCATGAAATCGATTTTCGGCTGTGTCACCCGCAGACATGGGCCAAAAGAACTCACGGCGGCCCATTATAAACCATACAGCAGCTGGATGGAACGGCGAAGTGGAAGCTCCTCCCCACGCCTCTACTGAACGTAGGGATGGCAATGGGGCCCCGATCCCCGTTCCCCGATGGGGAATTCCTCCATTAGGGGATGCGATTGGGAGATTTTTAGTCCCCGCGGGGATCTTAACGGGTCAAAAGTAATCCCCCGTCGGGTGAAGCGGGGCTTGGAACGTCCCGAGCATCCCCGTCCCCGATACCCGATGGGTGCCGAGTAAACATGTATATGCATAAACGAGTGAAAGAAGCCCATATAAACATCGAAGCCCAAGCCCATAAACAAACTATAACTACAACGAGTAAACCCTAACTTCACTTATCTCCTCCCCATCTCCGGACTCCGGCCGCCTCTGCCGCGCACCGCGCACGGGCCACGGGGCGGTCCTCTTCATCCGCGGTACCGCAAGCGAGTGTAGGTCTCGTGTGGCCCGAGGCTCCTCTCATCCGCCGCCGCAACCCCGGTGACGACGGCGAGGAGGACGTCGCCGGCCCCTACGGAAGGACCGAGGGACGAGTGCGCGTCGCCCACCGCGGCGCCCCCGAGCGCCCTACTCCTCCGCGGCGTCGAGGAGGACGCGATGGAGTGGGAGCCGAGCGCATTGGAGCTGCGCGGGAGGGAAGTGGTCCTCGTTGCCTTCGTCGACGGCGGGGGGCGCGTCGAGCACCGGCGGGATCTTCCTCCGTGGCCGCCGAGTCCCTCCTCGATGGGGGGGCTGCGGTCGAGTGCGGCCGCGAACCGGGCGCGATAGGTGGGCGGCGGGGGCATCGAGGGGCATACGGCGGCTAGGTGCAAGATGCGGATCGAGGCGTGCGGCGGCTAGGTGCGAGAATGCGAGATGCGGTTGCGGCCAAGAGCACAGGGAGCTCTGGACGACGACTCGAGGAGGTGAAGGGTGATATTGTTCTCGGGGATTCTTCGGGGACGGGGACCCCGTCGGGTCTGTGATCCCCAGTCGGGGGACGGGGGACGGGGGATAATGCTGTCCCCGCGAGCCTTAACGGGGGCGGGGAGCGGGGGATCTCACACAAACGGGGGGCAAAACGTTCTCTGGATCCCCGGCGGGGATAGCCCCGTTGCCATCCCTAACTGAACGTCTGAACCTGAACTCATCCTGATGATGTCGGTGAGCTGGTGAAGTCGCCGGGGACGGCACCCGGTACGGCAGCGGATGTCACGGCTGCTACTTTCTGCCAATACAATGTCAAGTTTCTCTGCCAATCCTAGTGGAGCAGTGGAGCCAACAAGGGGAAGAACTGTGCGGGTTGTTGGGGGCACCGCAGACCAATTCCCTTCCGACGACGAGCAATTGTTTCCGTACGTGAGCGTGACGATGAGCGTGACAGTTGTTGCAGTAAACAAAGGTTAAACCAATTTTGGCGCCGTCGCAGATTACCAAACTCGATAGTCCAAACCCGCAACCTCAACCCTCTGCTGGATCGTATCTCATCTCATCTCATCATCCTCGGACCTTTGCATCCTGCCACTGCCATCCTCTACTTTGGACCACTCCACAGACTTTATCCAAAATCTCCTCCGGTATCCGCACCATCCACTCTCTGCGAGATACCTCTCCTGCCAGTAAACGGCGACTACATGATCGCTGTAAAACGCCATTGGGATAGGGACGGTGATCGTAATTTGATCCGAGATGTGACGACGCACAAACACTTTGACGCAGCAACCATTGATTGATAGGGTCAGAAAAAACCTACCAGAAAAAAAATCTAAAACTGCCGGCCGGAGAGCCGGAGGCCGGAGCGAGGCGCTGCCCGCCAAAAAGCCCCATTTGGCACATCTTGTCCCGCGGGGACCGTTTCCCCGCTGTCCGCCTCCACGCATTTCATTCACCACGTCGCCCCTGTCACGTACCATGCCAACAAAGAACGACGCTTCCGCTCCGCGGCCACCACCGCTCGGCGTAGCAGTAGAGCCATCACCACCACCTTGTCGCTTCGATCGCGTCCTCGTTTTGATTTCACACCAATGGCGCCGCCGCGTTCGTCGTCCTTGCTCCGCGACCTGCTCGTAGCTGACGGCTTCAAGAACCGTCGCAAGTCGCCCGATGACTCGGCGCCGGCGTCCTCGAGAGCCGCGAGCATGCCGCTCAACAACCGGCGCCCGGCGGCGGGCAAGCCCGCGCGGTCGCAGTCCGACGTGATCACCCGCAGCCGCCTGAGGGAGATGAACGGCGGCGGCAGGGACGGTGCCGGTGCCGGTTCCGGTGCCGAGCGGCGGGCCGCGACCGCTACGCGGATGTCGTCGGCGTCGCAGACAACCGCGAGGAGCTACAGCAGCAAGGGTGCCAGCGACAGCGGCAGCGGTGGCGGCAGGAGGGGCACCGCGGCGTCGTCTGCCTCAGCGGCCGCGGTGCCAGCGCTCGACGAGTCCGCTCTCACCGCGCTCATCTCCCTAGCCTCGGGACCCATGAAGCGGTTCGCCAAGGACGAGGCGTTCCGCGCCTCGCTGCGCGCCGGCTGCGCCACGTGCCTCGGCGACTCCAACCACCGCGCCGTGCTCGACCTCCGCGTGCACGCGCAGACCGTCGAGCGGGCCGCCAGGGAAGGCGGCCTCCTCGACCCGCGCGACCTGAAGCGCGCGTCCCACAAGCTCCACGAGGCGGCGTCGCTCGACGCCGGGGACGCCGACGAGATGGCCGCGGCGGCGGGCGTTCCGTACCTGCGCCTCGCGGCGTGCGCGCACCTCTACATGTCCGCCGTCTCCAGGCTCCAGAAGCGGGACCACTCCTCCGCGGTGCACTCCCTGGAGGCCTTCTGCCTGGCGCCGCGCGAGGCGCGCACGCTCCTGCTCCCCGCGCTCTGGGACAGGCTCTTCCGCCCGGGCCTCTCGCACCTGCGGGCGTGGCGCGACCGCGAGTCCGCCGCAGCGAGCTCGGACGAGAGGGCGAAGGAGGTGGAGAAGACGTTCGCGGACGCGGTGGACGAAGGCACGCGCTCGCTCGCGTGCTACTACAGGGACTGGCTGCTGGGGCGCACGGACGCCTTGGCTCTCCCGGATGTTCCTGCTCCTCCCAGCACCGTTCATGCCGGCGCGCCGAAGTGCTCGGCGTCGACGTCGTACGACATCAGCTCGGAAGTCGTGTTCAGCTCCGAGGGTTCTAGTCCTGTCAAGTTTGCGTACGACGGCACAATGCTAGGATCTGAGGAAATCGAGGAGGAAGACGAGGTACAGGTACATGCCATGGCGGCAGATGAAGAGAGCGTGTTCCATGAGTGTGAGGCCGGCGAAGAAAAGCGAAGCAACACTTGCGCTCTACAGGCAGAAGAAAATGTCCCTACGCTTAACGGCTCAGCCAAAGAAGCCTATGAACTACAGGTTACCATTTTCCTCTGATTTCCCCCCCAATGAGATAGCCGAAAAGTTCCTGCTAAGCTTTATATTTGAAGTATCAGGTTGAAGATGAACTGATTAAGGAATCAGATGCGTCGATATGTTACCGTCCACTTTCGGACATCTCAGCCATCGACCTTCTAACACTAGAGTTCTGGTACGGGCAAATGCACTATCACCATTTTTCAAAATTTCCATCCGTAGTAGCATACTGAACCCTGCGATTTCGTGTAAGTTTCTCAGTGAAGGGCCATTCCAGAGTGACACAGATGGCATCCATTTCTCCGTTTTCGCCACCATTCCCAGCGATTTCCTTTGTCCACTGACGCGGCAGATCTTCAACAATCCCGTGACAATCGAGACAGGCCAGACGTTCGAGCGGCACGCTATAGTGCAGTGGCTAGACAGAGGCTTCAGGACGTGCCCTGTCACCGGCCAAGAACTCTCGAGCTCTTCGATCCCAGATACGAACCGTGTGCTCAAACGGTTGATCGATAGCTGGAAGTCCGAACGCTGCAAGAATCTTGTCTCTCGAAGCACTGGGATTGAAGAGAAGCTGAGTGTAACTGTTATAGACAAGGTCTTCGATTCAGCCGGCGACATGTCTGAAAAGTTTTACAAGGCAAGGCACTTGATGGCGATCGGTGGTATCGACTTTCTCCTGCACGAGTTTCAGGAAGGACGGGGAGATGAGCAGCAAAGGGTAGCCGAACACCTGCTGTTTTGCATCAGTGCTGAAGGCAGCTGCAGGAACTACGTGGCTATCAAGCTCGATGGCTCAAGTGTTCTACGGCTTCTCCACAGTGAAGTGCTTTCAGCGAGGAGAATTGCAGTTGGTCTGCTCACTGAACTGATCTCCTTGAGAAGGTACATTTCTGTACATGCATGTCCTGCCTTCTTAGTTTGAGCTAATTCTCAACGTTCTAATTTCTACAGAAGGGAAATGTTTGAACTGCTCCTGCGTGGATTGGGAACAGAGTCGGTCGTCATGCGGACAATGGATGTGCTGCTGGAGCATCTCCGGAGCTTGCCGGTCCAAGAACAAGCCTCAGCCACAGTTCTTCTGCTGCACTTCGATGCGCTGGTATGCAGCTTTGAATCTTTGATGTGCATCCCTTGTTGCCCTCCATTTCGTTCTATAACATTTCCTCCTCTATAAAATGTCCGTTAAGGAGATTGCTATATACCATGCCGTGCGTGAGTGTTAATTTCTCGGGTCTACAGACTCGATTTTTACTTCTACCAACACTTTCCAATCCAAGGTGCGCGTGTACAGAAGCTGACCCGCTTCGATCGCCACTTTTCTTTCGCAATAAATCAGAATCAGCTGTCACCTATCAGTCAGTTAGCGGTATTTTTCCCTCACAACAAATTAACATCAGTCATCAACCGTCAGCCAACTAAAACAGTCCCCGGTACGGTACGCTCTTCGGCGAGTCTAGTGGTAGGTGTTGTGTTGCTTAGACCTCCCCCAACATATTAGCTTAGAGCTAGCATAAATACTACTCTAAGATTCCGTCTACTCATTGGACGAAAACTATATTTTGTCTGCTGGGTAGATGAAATATAGATTTTGTCATGCACACCACGCGAAAACTATATTTTCGTCGGATGGTTTGACGAAATCCTATCATCTGCTGGTTGGACGAAAATTTAGTGATTTCATCCAACGGTTAGACGAAATTTAGATTTCGTCCACCCAACTGACGATTGAGGTATATTTTTGTAATTTTGTCAATTAGAGTATAATATTGAAATTTTGGGAAAATGGTATTAAAAATAGAATAATATTGAGGTATAATTTTGGGTATTGTGCGTGTGAGAGGGAAGCGTGTGGGATTATGCTGAGATGGATGATTATTCCACTACTAGCGAGGTGTTTTCATGTTGTTCATAGATTAAATAGAATAATATTTCAGTTAGAAATGAGCAAATGGCTAAATAATCTTTGAGCTAGCAAAGTCTTCTCTTTTGGAGAAGGCCTAGGTAACTCGGTTAGTGGGTGGATTTAGAGGTTAGAAGTATCATGGGAAGTCGATAATGGAAGTATGCCTGTTGTTTTTATCCATTGTCCATATTCAAATCCACACCCACCTCAAATGGGGAGAGTATGGGTAGAAAATAATTATCCATTGAAGAAATGAGGAGGGTAGGGTGTGGGGAGGGTGCAAATAATCAATTGGGTATGTATAGAATCTAATACAAAATTAGTTATCCATTGGGTATGGGTGGGAATGGGGAGGGTAAGAAGTGGATAATAATTATTTGGATTTGGGTATGAACAAGAGTGGATTTGTCCATACCCTCCCCAGTGGCAGGCTTAAATGGAAGGCCGACCCAACGGTGAGGAGGTCGTTTGAATAGGAGAATGGTGAGACACAATAACCATGCGGTGAGAGAAGGGGCAAGAGGAAGTTGCCCGGGGTGCTATTTTGAGGTGGTCACTTTGAGAAGACGGCGGGAGGAGTAGAAGGAAACAAAATAAGAAATCTTAGACAAAGACCGTATGGTGAAAAAAATCCAAATGACACTGATCAAATTGTAGGGACCAATTCTTGTACAATTGTTATGTTTGTTTGATAGCTTCATATATTGTTTCATTTTTCTAAAAAAAGCTACTAGATGGGGAGGGGGCATATGCCCCATCTCGACTTGATAAGGCTGACTCCAACAAGGAGAGCTATTTTCAAGAGGCAAAATCATCTTTGCATCGCGTGTACAGTTCTCTACCTTTCCATCTAAAAGCGTTGTCTCCAACAGCTGAGGCATTTCCTCCGGCTCGTTCTTCCTCTGGAGGCGTAGAGCGGCGGGTGCGGGAACGCCGGGAAGAGATGGCGGCGCGGTAGAGAGCGGGCACGACGGGGTGGCGGCAGAGCTCAGCCCTTCCTCCCCGCGTTGGCCGCTGGAACTCTCCTCTCCTCTCCTCCGCTCCCATCCCGCGGATCTTCGGCGGCATGGAGGCCATGGCGCGCGCGATTCGGGTGCGGCGGCGGAAGCTCGCCGACTTGGGCGTGGCGGCGCGAGGCCATGGCGGCGCGATTTGGGCGCGACGGCTCGATTCCGGTGCGACGGTCGAAGCTCGCCGGCACGGGAACGGTGGCGCGGAGGCCATGGCGGTGCGATTCGGGGCGCGGCGGCTCGATTCGGGTGCCGCGGCCGAAGCTCGCCGGCCCTCCCCAACTTGCGGCTCTGTCATGCCTGGGGCGTGGCCGGAGCTCGCCCATCAGGGCTCGTCGACGCCGAGCGCCGCGACCGCACGCATGGAGTCCTTGCAGTGCACCGGATCCGGACGAGCTCCTTCGCGTCGGCGAACGAGCTGCTCTATCACGTCTCCGGCTCCGCACTTCTCCCTTCTCCCTGTCGCGTGTCGCTCCTTTAGCCCTGCGCTCGAATGCATTCAGAGGAGAGAGGAGAGTCAATTTTAGCTCACCTTTCTCCTCGAAGCCAAAAATGGATGTTGCTTTGCATTCTCTGTTGGAGACCATTGCATCATCAACAGTAGCAGGAGGAGAGGCATATTTTGGTTTGCCTATGCCTTTGCAGGAGCTGTTGGACTCAGTCTAAGTATGCAACCCAAGCCAATTTTTTAGTTGCCCTTGGGGCATATACGGAAGGGAGTCGCACGGATCCTCGGGGGATAAGACCCAGAATGGCCTTGAAGACATCGGGTATAATAGAAATTAGGGGAAAACATATGCGTGGAGATCCGCAACCTATAAATATAGACCAACCCGTCTACGTCAAGACACATAATGCTAGCAACCAACCTATAAATATAGACCAACCCGTCTACATAAAGACACATAATGCTAGCAACCAAGTCCTCTAGAAACTCGTAGGACATGTAACAACTAACAAGAAGACTCTACTAATTTTTTGGCTAAGGCTGAAAGTACATGAACATATTGGAGAACTCTACTACAAGTCTTGAAGATATGAAAAATTTTCTATAGCAATCTTCGTCAAAAGAAAGCTTCCTAACCTAATACTTGTGGTAACCCACGTAGGGACTGCCCTTAATTTAGTTTCATGGAGAGTTTCGTGACATCAAATTTTGCTGATGTGACGATGTAAGAATGAGAGAGTTTTACAAGATGTGAAAATTTTGCTGATACGACAACTTTTTGTGCAGTGACACCTGCACTTTGATTGGTCTTAGCCCGCGAGACCACTTGTTATTCCAAATTAAACTACTTTTTACATGTCCTGAAAATGCATGACAGGTAGAGCTTAAGGAAGACAGCATCTACAGAGGCGAGGCTGCCAAGATCATCACACATTCTCTGAGACGCTGCATGTCCGAGGACGATGTCGTGCCGGGCACTCGGAAAGCTCTGCTGCTGTTGGCAGGGCATTTCTCCTTCTCAGGCGACCTTCTCGCAGAGGACTGGATGCTCAAACAAGCCGGCTTCGTCGACGGCGCTCGTTGCAGCCCTAGCAGTACAGATGTTGTCGCACAGGTACGCCACGGCCACGCCAGTACACACGGGCACAATGACACGTTGACGAACAATTTCTGAAGCTCCTGCTGCCGTGCGTGCGTGTGTGTGTGGCCAGGAAAAGGAAGCGGCCGGGAACGAGGCCTGGCTGAAGCATGCGGCCGCGGCGCTCCTCGGCAGCGGCGGGGTCAGGAGGCCGTTCCTGGAGGCGCTGTCCAGGTGCCTGGGCTCCCCGGACGCCGACCTGGTGGGCGCGTGCCTGGCGACGGCGGCGTGGCTTAGCCGCTCGCTCGCGGCGTCGCTCGACGACGCCGACGACGCCGCGGGCACGGAAGCGTCCCTCGCCGCGTTCTCGGCGCTCGTCCCGCGGCTGAAGCAGTGCCTTGCCCCCGCCCGGCCGGCGCGGCACAGGGTCCTGGCCGCCGTGTCACTGTACAACTTCAGCAAGATCCCAGGTGAGACCCCGTCGCCGTCTCTCTTTCTGTCACGTCGGTATCCCAGGTAACTAGCCACGAGATTGTTAGCGCCAGGCAGTGACTGACGGAGTGACCATTGCGCTGCAGACTGCAGGGAGCTGCTGGTGCTTCTGGCTGACGGCCTGCGTGATCACCTCGGCGAGCTCGCGGGATTGACTTGGACGGCCGGTCAGCTATCCGCCGAACTCCTCCGCGAAGGGCATTGACTTCCTCGCGCGCGCGCGCCAGGCCGGTGCCGTAGGCCCGTAGGGGAGCCGGGAGCCGCCGGCGACGGGGCCGGCCTCTCGTCATCGTCGCAGGGAAGTGTATGAAACCGGCTGCTTTTGTTGACCCGTTCGTCAGATGCACCACTTTCGGAGCGAACTGCCAACAGTTTCTCCGAGAGCGACCAAAGGCTGTGTAGTACAGTACAGTCAATCTTGTTTCTAATCCTCTCTCTGCAGGACTAAACGTGATCGATGATCGCACGATGCTTGGACAGGGACCGGGGCAGTTTTTGATTTTGCAACGATGATTTTCCAGCGGCGGAATGATCAACGCCCTCCACTTGCAGAGTTTGGGTGGTGGATTAGGACGTTTCGCAACTTGGTAGGAGCTACGGCTTTAGAACAAATCAAGCGGTCGTATTGTAGGGTTGTAGTGACCTGGGATGGGACGGGATGGGATTTATAGATACTTTACTGTCGCTATCCTTAACCTCGTGCAGCAGCCGTGCACGCCACATCTGAATCTGACGGTCTTGGACCCGGTTCTAATTTCCCCTCGTTTTTAGATATAGTGGGCTTGTTGTGCCCTGCTCGTCAAATCATCATTCGTCTCATCATTGTTATACTACTGATTCACACGCCGTCACATTACAAGTTACGTACGTACAACTGGTCAGCACTTTTTTCCATCCATCAAGCAAAACGGATCTTGTGCTTCGTTGGAGAGTCCCCGATTCCTACGTGAACCAACGCGTGCTTGTACGAAAGCGGTAGCAGATCAGCAGGTGCAGAAACACCGTCTTTCCAGCCTATCACGAACGCCGCCGCAGCCGCGGGAACACGCGTGGATCACCGGCTGCGAAAGCGACTCGTCACTCGCTAGTGGCGGTGTGATTGGAGTTTTTGTTCGCGTCCACCGCCCCTGTGCCGTGCCCTCGGACCTGAGCAACCTCCCCCGCCGGCCGCCGCGCGCAGCACACGCGATGGCGATGCGAATATGCGATTGAAGCGTGCAACCGCACGGGGGGAGGGGCCATGTTGCCTGGCCTGTTCAACCCACCCACCGGACAAGCAGCCAATTTGATGGCACAGGCAGATCGTTCCCGGGCCGGATTCCACTGCCATGACCCTAGTAAATCTGAACAACACGGCTTCGCAAGCTCCTGCCCATCATTTTCGGCAGCGAGCGACGCGAGGCGTCGACCCATGTGCTCGGGGCCGACCACGATCGCGGCATCAGGGGGGCCCAGATACGGCCAGATCGGTCGCCTCGAACTCGAAGGCAGCTGCACTTGTGCAGAGATGATTGCTGTCAGTTGATACACCTCCTGCCGTCAGTTGAGCACTTGAGCGGTTGCGCATGTGCCGGCGATCGCCGTCAGTCCAGCCGATCGCGAGCACCCAGCAGCCGGCGTCCTTGCTGATTTTTCCCCCTTCCAGTTCCAGGTCACTTCTTTTATCGTTCTGGATGCCCTTTCCAGCGTGTCGCGGTTTCTTGATCCCGAAGCGAAGCTTTGCCCAGGGCCTTGGTTCGCTTCGCGACGGCATCGCATACTCCACCGGGTTGATCCGAAAGGGATCAGGCGCGTATTCGTGGGCGCGCGGAAGTGCCGAGACATGCTCGGATCGGATCTGGCAGGGGCCAATGCACGAGCAGGTACCTTGCTGTCGTCCAGTCCAGTGGATTGCTCACCCTGCTGGGGCGCGCAAAAAGTCTCGTCCAGTTTGGGCTGCTGAAAAGACGCGGCGCATCAGAGCCCCTTCGTCCTAGTGACCGGGTAATCATGGAAAAGAAACCGAAAGCGCCACGGGGACGGAAAAACAGGAAAAAGGCTCGCCTAGGCCTGTAGTATATGCACAAGGGGGGAAATCAGAGGTGACGATAATGTCTCTTCGATTCGCACAAAGTGAATATCCGGCAGCTGCAAAGCGCACGCGGTTGAAAATGAAAAGAAGCCGTTAAAGTTAGTATGCAAATGGAGATGGTCGGAACGGATAAGAACTGTTTTTTTTTTGCATTGCTTACATAAATCATAAATGTAAAGTAAGAATTTTACCACTCCCTCCATTCTAAATCATATAGGTCACTAGACTTTTTTAACCTCAAGTTTGACTGCTCACCTTGTTCAAAATTGTGCAAAGGTGGTCAAATTTAATTAATTTAAATATTTTTTATTAATAAAGCAAACCACAACGAAAATATGGTAGCTTTAATAAACAAGTGGTCAAACTTATATAGTAAAAAAGTTTAAAGAAATTATAAACGGGGAGTGTATAGTTTAGGACAGATGTTCTAATTATTTATGGAGTTTCTGGGGCATTAGGGGGTTGGGTTCCTCCTACTAACTCCATTCTCGGAGATGCTTGCCGTAAGAGCTGCAATGTTTCATCTTAGCTGGCAAATCATGATGCTGACAATGGATGCTAATATGTTAGTATTGATCTCCACCAGTGGGCCAACTGGGCCCTTGACTCGAGTCCCTGATCGGGGGAGCCCACCCACTGAGGTTGCGAGCCCCCGTCGCGCAGCACCATATAAGGGAGATGGAGGCCACGAGGAACAGTAACCCTGCGACAGTCAGTGCCCACTCGCCCCACCTGCCCTGCTCACCGGTCAGGGGGAGTTGTGAGAGGCGGGAAGCTCCTCCGCCGCCCCCGCCACCACTGCACAACGACGACTGACTTCTCTACACCGACGAGATCATCCTCTACTTCATATACCCCAAAGTGATTCTCTCTCCCTCTCGGTTAAACTCAAGAACCCATGTTTTCCCATCACTGCTGAAAAGAACACCCACCGAACTACACCTAGCCTTGGAAACTAACAATGGTATCATATGCCTACTCTAGCGAGTAGATCGAGTTGGGGAATGAGAGATTCAAAGTTGAATCGAAAGAAAATGAAACAAGTCAAAAAGAAGGATGCCGCCGCTGCATCGGTAGCGTCGTCTCCTCTGTCGCCACGACGAGGGGGAGAAGAAGGATGTAAAGAACGTCATGTCAACGGTCGATCGACGCGCCGACGCGAGATCTACCCGCACGTGGTGCAGAAGAACACTGGAGAAGGAGCAAATTCGATGAAAATCTAAGAAGTGAAGAAGAGATTCGATGAAAATCGAAGATGAAACCCTAACCCTAATTCCGCTCGGGTTAGGGGAAAAATTCGATTCATAGACCCCCAAACCCTAGATTTCGAAAAGAGAAGTGGACAAGGAGGAGGACCTACCTATGACTGCGAAAGGACCTTGTGATGCCTAGAGGGGGGTGAATAGGATCACTTCAAATTTCTAAAACAAAAGCAACGGTTAAAGCACCCGTCGGTACTACCGACGTGGTGTCGGTTCTACCGAGGGGTCTCGGTACTACGGTACCGGTCGGTACTACCGACACGGTAGAGAGTTGACTAAAATGAAATTTGAATTCTGCAGCGATTTTTGCAATTCTATTTGAAACAAAGTCTTAGTTTAGATCCTAAGAACCACCTGCAACCACAGAGATGAGTTGGAAAGCAACCAAATGATAGATCAGGCTAAAACAAGTTCTAGGGTTAGATAGAAACAAAGAATTCAAGCAAGAAAAGGAGACAAAAAGATTTAATCCGAAGTTCACACCCACAAAGGATGCTATGTCTCCGTTGAGGATCCCACAAAGGGAGGGCTATCACCAAGAGCCTCTTTTCCTCTTCCAACCCCCACAAAGGAAGATTGGTGCTCACTAAGAATTCTCCACTAAGGAGAGGGTAATACAAACGATCCCGGGTGCACCACACAAAGAGGGCACTCGCGGGTGACGCCTAACCGTCTAGAAGCAAGCTTCGGGAGTAACAAATGCAAACCAAAAGCCCGGAGATGCTTCAAGTGCTCTTGAGAAGGTGAGAAACGATGGGGCTCTCAAAACTTGTGCACACTTCACTAGAAATCACCTCTCTACTCAAACCCTAGCTCAAGGGAACCAAGGATTAGTCCTAGAGGAGAGGGGAGAGGTGGAGTGAATGCTCAAGGAAGTGTTTGTCTCGAGGTTGGTCAGCAATGAGTGAGGAGGGAGAAAGGGGTTTAAATACTAAGGCTCAAAAACTAGTCGTTACTGTGTTGAGTCAGCCATCCTCGGTACTACCGACACGGTGTTGGTACTACCAAGGGGTTTCTGAGAAACCTAACAGTGAAGCTTTATCGGCGATGCGACACCGGGTCGGTAGTACCGACCCTCTAGCTAAAACTCGCTAGTGAAGCCATATCGGTATACCGACCCTACGTCGGTACTACCGAGGGGGTTGCCGGTAGTACCGACGTCGTGTCGGTACAACCGACAAAGACCGAGAATTTGGGAAAAGAGCAAGCAATTGTGCATGTGCCAACTCTCAACTCTTCTCACTCACTTGGATCACCTTCTAGTGCACTTTTAGCATCTCTTGGCTATCGATTCGCATCCCCCTTTATAGTTCGGTGTTTTCTATACTCAAATTCAAAAATAAAATCAAATTAAGCCTTGATTCGAGTTGAAAACGACGACTTGGAGTTGGGGGGCCTTCCTTTGGTCAAACCATAAGAGTTTCATTCACCTAAGTCTTGCACACATGTTGATCAAGCGTTAAATACCACAAATTGTGCTTGTCATTATCACCAAAACAATTGGGGGCCAAGATGTACTTTCAATCTCCCCCTTTTTGGTGATTGATGACAACCACAATTTTGATTTATAAAAGATGTGTGTATCCGTTTATTGAAAGTGAAACCCCCCTAAATGTGTGCTTCGACTTTTATTAAGGCCTCGGATGCCTATCACACATTTAGAAGTCTTTTCACACTCAATTCGCATACACAAGTGCATAAGTGTGATATAGAAACCGTCATGCACATGACATGAAATGCAAATCATCAAAGTGAGAAACAACAAGCATCACAAGTAGATAATCAAGGTTCCACACTAGCACAAATAGGTCTTACAAATTTAAAAGGTTCACCAACCATCACGCCATACAAATAGGTTCATACATGTCCACAATCCTAGGATAGATAGATAGATATGGAGATACACACACCACCCCCACATGGATAAATTGTGAGCACACTCCCCCTTTGGCATCAAGCGCCAAAAAGAGGAGGCCCTTCAATCATCATAATCATGGGGAGAGTGGGCAGCCGGAGGAGAGTCGTCGTCATCGGTCTCACCACCACCAAAGTCCTCATCGTCGATGTCAGCCGGGGGAGCTCCATACATCATGGATGTGTCGCGTAGATACCCCAAGGGTTGTAGAAGGTTGGTGGAGGAGGAAAGTCCATAGGCTCGCGGACGGGAGAGTGCTCGATGCTGTGTTGAGCGAGCAAGGCCTTTTGACGAGTCTCCAACTTGATGAGCCGCTCATCAACGTGCCGCCGGTGAGCATGAATCTCCTGTGCATTGTGATTTCCCACATTGAAACAAGCAAAGAGGCCACGAGATAGAAAGTTGAACATACTCTTCTTCTTGCCGGGGGGAATGGTGCCTCTAGATGCGGATGGCCCACGAGAAGACGATGGTGGCTCATAGGAAGACGGGCCACCGGAGGAGGTGCCACCACCGGGAGCGGGACGAGGAGGGGCATGCTTGCCCAACTTAAGGAGACGCTCGGTGCCGCCCTTGTTTGGCTTGTACCAAGAGTGACATTTATCGGTGAGAATATCAACTCCCGTCACCTCACAAATCATCTTGAAGATCTAAGGAGCATATTGGCAACTCTTGTTTACGGACACGGAGCACACAATAATTTCCTCCCAAATGAAATCAAAGATGCTAAAGTCTTCTTTCCCCGGTGCCATCCTCACAAGAATTTCCTTGGCCACATTGGAGATGTTGGTATTGTCACCGATCTTAGGAGTGAGGGTGTAGCGAAAAAGTTGGTTCAACATCCTATAGACCGGTTTCATTCCATGAGTGGTACCAAACTCCACCTTGCCATACATGGAATCATACATGAAAGCCATCTCACTATCAAGCGGAAACTACCCACCATGAAGCTTGGGGCGACCAAGATCCTCCTCACCAAATCCAAGAATTTGAGCAAATCGCTCATATGAGACGGAGAGGGGCTTGCCTTGAAGGAGCCAATGGAAGGTCCTTGTCTCGCGACGGATATACGGATTGGCATATAATTGAGCAACCACTTCTTCATTCCAATCATAGTTGATCGCCATCACGTTGGTCATCCCCTTGGCATGACAAATATCAATAGCATCATTGACCGCCGGAATGTTGAGAGACCTAAGAAGTTCCCAATTGATAGACTTCATATCTACGGTCAAGTGGTCCTTGCTAAGGATAACAGACTCATACCAATCCGCATTAAACTTGAGCCAAAAGAGGATGTCCGCATCAAATTCATTTTGCCAAAGAGCGGGATCGGTGTACCTTTCCTTGTACACATTGTGAGACCCCCTTGTGTAGTCCACCATCTTGACAATGCCCATTTGAGTAGCCGGACGAGGAGGCACAGATGGCCGAAGGATGAAGGATGAGAGGGTGTCCAAAGAGATGTCCTCATAATCATCATAATGATCATCGGGTTGGTGAACTTGCTTCGTACGGGCTCGATGACCTTGCCCCTTGGACTGACGAGGTGCAGCAGGTGGATTGGTATGTCCACGTCCACGTGGACCTTGAGTGCTAGCTCCCACCTTTCTCTTCCGTTGAGCAAGAGGGACATCATCCTCATCGGACCCTTCGCGAATCACTTGCTTGCCGGCACGACCCATCTGGAGGATAAGAAATGTTTGCATAAGATGGATGTGTTGAAAAGGGAAAAGGGTAGCAAGATTCAAAAGGTGAAATGCTCTGTCGGCACCCCATCGGTACTACCGACACAGGGTCGGTACTACCGATGGGGGCCGACCCGTGGCCCAAACCCTTGAATCCGGGAGATTCGTCCAACCAAAAGATATGAGATCATGGGTATGTGTTCTAGGATGGATAAAACGATGATTCCCTAAAGCATTCCCTCTAGAAACAACTACATTGAGAAATCGATCGATGAAGATTTGAATGAGTACCTTGAGGTGTTTCCCGCGCGAATCGATGAAGTCCCGTCGAGGATCGGATGTTCGGAAAATGGAGAATCGAGTGGAGTGGCTAGATTAAGTTTTTCACGGTTGGATTTTGAATCCCCCACTCGGATTGAGCAAGAGGAGAGGGAGAGTGGCTCCAACGGTTGGAAAAAGAGAGAGCGGAACCCTAGGTACGGCCGCGGGCTATTTATACCCCAGCGCGAGTTATCGGTAGTACCGACATGGGGTCGGTACTACCGGGGGTCTAGACAAATTATGATAGTGAGTCTTTATCGGTATACCGACCCCGCGTCGGTTCTACCGGGGGGGCGGTAGTACCGACACAGCGCCGGTTCAACCGTGAAATGCCGGAAATTCCCCCGAGAGAGCTTTTATGCAATTTAGCCGGAAATTGAGATAGGCCGAGAAATAAGATTGAGTTTGTTGAAGAGAGGAGAGTATGGACATGTAGAGCACCCATAGGAATTGGTGACTAGTCACAAACAATCAATCAAAGCTATAGTCACCAACCTCTATGCAAAGATCCAAGTTTTTGTAAGACACACACAAAGAGAGGAAAAATAAAAAATTTTGCTTCCTATCTAGGCAACAAACAAGTTTATGTGCAAAAGATCAAGCTAAGTTACGAGAATCTAAGATGTTCAGCTCACTCCTCAAAGCACAAAACCTATGCTCGTCAAGAGGCTTGGTGAAAATGTCGGCAAGCTGCCTTTCGGTGCTTACATGCCGCAAGGCAATATCACCCTTAGCCTCATGATCTCGTAAGAAGTGGTGTCTAATGTCTATGTGCTTTGTTCTAGAGTGTTGGACTGGATTGTTCGCTAGTTTGATGACACTCTCGTTGTCACACAAGAGTGGAATCTTACTAAACTTGCAACCATAATCACTCAATGTTTGCTTCATCCACAAAAGTTGTGCACAACAAGCACCAGCTGCCACATATTTGGCTTTGGCCGTGGATAGAGCAACCGAATTTTGCTTCTTTGAGCTCCATGGCACCAAATACCTACCAAGAAATTAGCAAGTCTCGGTAGTGCTCTTCTGATCTACTTTGCAACCGGCATAGTCCGAATCGGAGTAGCCAAGTAGATCAAAAGTGGAACCTTTGGGATACCACAAGCCTAGGTTAGGAGTATGAACCAAATATCTAAAGATTCTCTTAACAGCCATTAGATGACACTCCTTAGGATTGGCTTGAAATCTTGCACACATGCACACACTAAGCATTATATCGGGCCTAGATGCACAAAGGTAAAGGAGGGAGCCAATCATGGAACGAAATTCCTTTTGATCGACCGACTTCCCTTCTTCATTGAGATCAAGATGTCCATTTAGTGCCATGGGAGTTTTGATGGGCTTGGAATCGGCCATGTCAAACCTCTTGAGCATATCTTTCACATACTTGGTTTGACACAAGAAAGTCCCTTCCTTCATTTGCTTGATTTGAAACCCAAGAAAGAACTTCAATTCACCCATCATAGACATCTCAAATCTCTTGGTCATGATCCTACTAAATTCTTCACAAAATTTATCATTAGAAGAACCAAAGATGATATCATCAACATAAATTTGACAAATGAATATATCTTTTCCATTTCTTTGTATGAAGAGAGTAGAATCGGCTTTGCCTATCTCAAAGCTGTTCTTGAGAAGAAAATCCTTAAGGCATTCATACCATGCTCTAGGAGCTTGTTTGAGCCCGTAGAGCGCCTTATGGAGCTTGTACACATGGTTTGGAAATCTTGAGTCTTCAAAGCCCGGTGGTTGATCTACATAAACTTCTTCTTAGAGGGTCCATTCAAGAAAGCACTCTTCACATCCATTTGATGAAGCTTGAAATCATGATGGGTGGCATAGGCCAAAAGAATACGAATTGACTCAAGCCTTGCTACCGGAGCATAAGTCACTCCAAAGTCGAAGCCTTCAACTTGAGTGTAACCCTTGCCAACAAGCCTTGCCTTGTTCTTTGTGATGACACCAAATTCATCTTGCTTGTTCCTAAAAACCCATTTGGTGCCGATCACATTTTGCTTGGGTCTTGATACCAACTCCCAAACTTCATTTCTCTTGAAGTTGTTCAATTCTTCCTTCATTGCAATAATCCAATCCGGAAACTCAAGAGCTTGTTCCACACTAAGAGGTTCCAAAGAGGAAACAAACGAGTAAAATGCATAAAAATTTGACAATCTAGATCGAGTTGTTACCCCTCTTTGAATACTCCCAAGTATGTTGTCAACGGGATGATCTCGTTGAACCATTTGATGTACCCTTGGGTGTGGTGTTTGAGATTGACGTTGAATGGGTCCATCATCATCATCTTCACTTTGTGGGGTATCTCCTTGAGCTTCATCACTTAGTTCTCCCCCTTGATCAAAGCCCCGTGCATGATCGTCACCATGAACTTGTCTCCCATCTTGATGATCTTGAGAAATAGGTGGTTCCACTCTTGTTGATGATGATGGATCTTGAGTGCTTGTGTCAACCGGAGTTTGTACTTGAACCTCACGAGGCATCACTTCACCGGTCCCCATTCTCAAGATTGATATGCTTAGGGGCTCTTCATCGTCTACAAGGTTTTCACTAACTTGCTCTCATTGAGAGCCGTTGGATTCATCAAATTTCACATCTACCGTGGTCTCAACACAACCGGTGGTTTTGTTGAAAACACGATAGGCATGCTCGTTAGTTCCATAACCAAGAAGAAAACCTTCATCAACCTTGGATGCAAACTTTGAGGCTTTGGGTTTCTTGTTAAGTATGAAACACTTACACCCAAAGACCCTAAAGTAATGCACACTAGGCTTCTTACCGGTGATGATTTCGTAGGGTGTCTTATTCAAGTACTTGTGGAGGTAGAGTCGGTTGGCGGCATGGCATGAGGTGTTGATGGCTTCCGCCCAAAATGAGTTCGGAGTCTTGTACTCATCAAGCATTGTCCTTGCCGCTTCAATCAATGTACGGTTCTTCTTCTCAACGATGCCATTTTTTTGAGGTGTATATGGAGCGGAGAGTTCATACTTGATGCCTTCTTCATCTAGGAACTCTTCAACTTGAGTGTTCCTAAACTCCGAGCCGTTGTCACTTCTTATGTTCTTGACTTTGAGCTCGAACTCATTTTGAACTCTTCTAATGAACTTCTTCACAATTTCCTTTGCTTCATTTTTATCTTGCAAAAAAAATACCCAAGTGAAACGGGAAAAGTCATCAACAATTACTAAACCATATTTGTTACCACCGATGCTTATGTAGGCAATTGGTCAAAATAAATCCATGTGTAGTAGCTTCAATGGTCTCGATGAGAATAGGATGTTCTTGGCGGGATGATGAGCTCCAACTTGCTTCCCGGCTTGGAATGCACTACATAACCTATCTTTCTCAAAAACAACATTTGTTAGTCCTAGGATGTGCTCGTCTTTTCGAAGTTTGGCCAAGATCCTCATGCCAACATGGGCTAGTCGGCGATGCCATAGCCAACCCAAGTCGGATTTTGCCACTAAGCAAGCCTTAGGATCCACCTTTACTTTTGTGACATCCACATAGTAAAGCTTTCCCCGTAAATGACCCGCAAAGACAATAGAGGAATCCTCCCTTCTAGAGACGGTCACACCCTCATGAGTAAAGAGACAATTGTAGCCTTTCTCACAAAGTTGTGAAACCGACAACAAGTTGTATCCCAACCCTTGCACATGATAAACATCTTCAATTGAATTTGTTGTTGAGATAGCAATTTTACCTAAATCAATGACATCTCCTTGACCATTGTCTCCGTAGATGATAGTTTCCGTAGGGTTGTCATAATGATCAAGGGATGCAAATAAGCCATCATCTCCGGTCATATGATTAGTGGCACCACTATCAATCAACCATGCGCTTCCACCGGAGGAGTAGGCCTATAAAACAAGTTTAAGCTTTTGGTTTAGGCCCAAAATGATTTGGGTCCTTAGAGGTTAGATGCATAAACTTTTGGAACCCACACACTCTTCCTCATGGCCTTCATGGCATAGGCCCCAACATACTTGACTACTATTTTACCATTGTGGTCCAAGGTTACGATGTAGTCACTCGTGTAGTTGGAAGAGGGCTTGTGCTCAACCACATTCTTTGATGCCTTTGGTGGAGAGTTAACTCCACCATTTCCTTTTGTGGTGTTCACCATCTTTGGCATGTCCTAGGTTGTGGTAGAGGTGGTGACTCCATGGGCAATGTCCATGATAGTGTTGAGGTAGCCACCCTTGTTCCACTAGGGAATCGCATGCCCTTTCACCACCACTCTACCATTGGTTTTGTTGTTCTTGCGATGCCCAGTCCTTGCTTGTCAATTACCTTGGGGATGGACTTGGCACCAATGTTGCCTTGTGTAATCAACATGTTCAATCGGGCAATTTCCTTGTCCTTGCTCTTAATTTTCTCTTCAAGCCTTGCATGTTTAGTCTTGAGAGCATTTATATCAATGTTAGCGCAAGAGGAACAAGTTTTGCTAGTGGAGGCACTAGAGTCCAATCTTGCCTTTGGAGTGACTTTGGTGCTTTCCCAAAGACTACTAAAGTTAGCTTCAAGAGTTTTGTATTTCTCCGTCAAGCATGAGAGGCTTGATTGAAGCTCACTATGAGTAGCCTTTAGGGAAGCTAGATATTCATTTGCCAAAGTGTAATCCTTTGACATCCTCTTGTTGGAATCATTGGCCAAGGACAAGTCCGTGGTCAACTTTTCAACCTTAGCCTTCTCCTCGGCAAGGGATTTTTCTAGAGCAAGGTTTCTTTCCTTTTCAAGGATAAGCAAGTCTTCTTGCTCATGAAGAATCTCCTTCTTTTTCTCTAGTTTGTACAAAAGCCTTTTAATTTCCTTGTGGCCCTTTTTACTAAATTTCTTTATCATGTTGTTCTCTATTTCCTTTTCCTCATCTATGTTTCTATGTCACTACTAAGTGTGGATGAAGAAGAGATTGGAGAAGATGGGACGGTAGATTCTTGTACCTAGCTCCCCTTGCCATGAGGCAAAAGTGAGAGTGGTCTTCATCGTCGGAGAGGTTGTTGAAGAGGCGTGGTGAAGATGTGCCTTGTGCCATGGCAATGGTTGCCATGCCTTGCTTCTTCGGTTCCTCATCTTCATCACTTGAGTCCCATTGTTGACCCACGTGAGCACGCCCTTGATACTTGTTCTTGTACTCCTTGCTCCTCTCTTTGAATTTCTTTTCTTCCTCACTTTTGTTCTTGTTCTTGGGGCACTCGGCAATAAAGTGTCCATACTCTCCACACTCATAACACTTTCTTTGTGACTTTTTCCTTCTTTCATCTCCACCTTTTCTTGAGGTTCTTGACTTTAAGAATTTCTTGCACTTCCTTATGGCAAAGGCGGATTCTTCATCCGTGCTTCCTTCATCGCTAGTGTCTTCCTTTTTGCTCTTGGAGGGCTTGGGCTTCTCTTCAACAACTTCACTAGAGCTAGCTTTGAGGGCTAGACTTTTGCCCATCTTCAAGGTTAGAGACTTCTCTACATCTTGGTCAACAAGTTCTTGATGCAATATTTCCCCAAGAAGTTGAGTGGGAGTCATTGTTGGGTATCTTGGATCCCTTCTTATCATTTGCGTCAAGTTCTTGTCCTTAGAGGCAAAAGCTCTTAGCGACTTCTTTGTGACCTTTGAGTCATCCCAATCTTTACTTCCAAGAGCTCTAATGTCTAATACAAATACCATGAGCCTATCATACATTTCTTATACGGTCTCTCCATCCTTCATGAAGAATAGCTCAAGCTCTTCGTTGATTAGGTCCATCTTACCTTGTCTCACATGTTCGGTTCCCTCATGTGCTTCCTTGAGTGTATCCCAAATCACTTTGGCGATTTGGATGTTCCGCACCTTGTTGAATTCTTGTGCACACAAGGATCCCGTGATGACTCTTGTTGCTTGCACATTGCGATGGAGGTCTTGCTCATGCTCAATGGTGAGGGCTTCTCCTTCGGCGGGTATTGTAACACCTACAACCACAATCTTCCAAAGAGAAGGTCAAGCCCGTAAAGGTGCATTTGCATATCATAAGCCCATTTGGGATAATCCTTCCCATCGAAATGAGGAGGCTTTCCCAAATGCACGGAATAGAATTTGTCGTTAGAGTTGTTGCCGGGAATTGTGCGTAGTTGTGGGGCACTTCGTAGAAGCCGGAGTGAGTGTACTTGGCTTGCTCCTTCTTGATCATCTTCTTGAGGAGCTTCTTGGCCTTCTTCTTCTTCTTAGTCTTTCTTCTCTTCTTTGCCATCTTCTTTGCCGCATTGTCATCATCCTTGACATCTTCATCGCTCGAGTCGGAGTCGGAATCCAATGATGAGCGTCGGAGCTATCGACATTGGATGGTGTACGGCTTGGGGCCTTGTCGATGAGGTCGCCGACTTGAGCAGCCTTGAGCTCTCTCTCTCTTGAGCTTCTTTTGCGGCAATTTCTTCGGCGGTTGGGTTGCTTCCAATCCCCGACATCTTGATCCCTTAGCGGTTAAGCCTAAATCAAGGGATTAGGCTCTGATACCAATTGAAAGGACCTTGTGATGCCTAGAGGGGGGTGAATAGGATCACTTCAAATTTCTGAAACAAAAGCAGCGGTTAAAGCACCTGTCGGTACTACCGACGTGGTGCCGGTTCTACCGAGGGGTCTCGGTACTACCGGTACCAGGTCGGTACTACCGACAGGGTAGAGTTGACTAAAACGAAATTTGAATTCTGCAGCGATTTTTGCAATTCTATTTGAAACAAAGTCTTAGTTTAGATCCTAAGAACCACCTGCAACCACAGAGATGAGTTGGAAAGCAACCAAATGATAGATCGGGCTAAAACAAGTTCTAGGGTTAGATAGAAATTCAAGCAAGCAAAGGATACACAAAGATTTAATCCGAAGTTCACACCCACAAAAGATGCTACGTCTCCGTTGAGGATCCCACAAAGGGAGGGATATCACCAAGAGCCTCTTTTCCTCTTCCAACCCCCACAAAGGAAGATTGGTGCTCACTAAGAATTCTCCACCAAGGAGAGGGTAATACAAACTATCCCGGTGCACCACACAAAGAGGGCACTCGCGGGAGACGCCTAACCGTCTAGAAGCAAGCTTCAAGAGTAACAAATGCAAACCAAAAGCCGGAGATGCTTCAAGTGCTCTTGAGAAGGTGAGAAACGATGGGTCCGTCAAAGCTTGTGCACACTTCACTAGAAATCACCTCTCTACTCAAATCCTAGCTCAAGGGAACCAAGGATTAGTCCTAGAGGAGAGGGGAGAGGTGGGGTGAATGCTTGAGGAAGTGTTTGTCTCGTGGTTGGTCGGCAATGAGTGAGGAGGGAGAAAGGGGTTTAAATACTAAGGCTCAAAAACTAGTCGTTATCGTGTCTTGAGTTGACCATCCTCGGTACTACCGACACGATGTCGGTACTACCGAGGGGTTTCCCGAAACCTAACGGTGAAGCTTTATCGGTAGTACCGACACCGGGTCGGTAGTACCGACCCCCCGGCTAAAACTCGCCGGTGAAGCCATATCGGTATACCGACCCTAGGTCGGTACTACCGAGGGGGTTGCCGTAGTACCGACGTGGTGTCGGTAAAACCGACAAAGACCGAGAGTTTGGGAAAAGAACAACAATCGTGCACGTGCCAACTCTCAACTCTTCTCACTCACTTGGATCACCTTCTAGAGCACTTTTAGCATCTCTTGGCTATCGATTCGCATCCCTCTTTATAGTACGGTGTTTCCTATACTCAAATTCAAAAATAAAATCAAATTAAGCCTTGATTTGAGTTGAAAACGACGACTTGGAGTTGGGGGCCTTCCTTTGGTCAAACCATAAGGGTTTCATTCACCTAAGTCCTGCACACATCTTGATCAAGCATTAAATACCAAAAATTGTGCTTGTCACTATCACCAAAACAATTGGGGGCCAAGATGCACTTTCGGACTCACCTTCCGCCGTCACCACCGCCAGCGGTCCTTTGGACACCGCACGGGAGGAAGAACCCGAGCCGTTGGAGACGAAGCCACGCCTTGCGTGGTCTCCTCCTCGGGCTCGGGGCCAAGAGCGCCACTGCAAGGTCGTTCAATGGTGGTACGCCCACCCTCGAGTGAACGCACGCGCCAGTGAAGGGCCCCACGACAGCGCCGCCACGCTCCTCCATCAGTCACCGTGGGTGGCTCACTCTCTGGATCTCACTGAGGCTAGAGAAGTGGGGAGGGGAAAGAAGTAAGGAGGACCGGCAGCACCGCTCCTCGCCGTCGGGACACAGACCACCGACGACCGCCACGGCGCTACGCCGCCATTGGCGGCACCTTTTCTCGTCTCCGGATCTCGCATCTGCAAGTCTAGGATAGCAAGAGGAAGAGGGGAAAGATTAGAAGGAAGGATAAGGGGGGAGCCAGCCATGGCCACGCGCCGGCAGAGCTCGTCCTCACCCTCACCGGTGGGACACCAGCTAAGGGATACCCATCCACTTGCCGCCGCTGCTGTGAGCTACTAGGCCCTGGGGAGAAGAGGAAAAGGCTAGGGCTTATGGGGAACTCGTCGAAGGCCGGGTTTTGTCCCCACGAAATGCACGGAGAGTCGTCTGATCAAGATCGACGGCCATGATCGCATGGGAGCAGCAAACAGGTGGATGAGCCAAATTTGGCCAAGGCGGAAGGCGAACACGGGCTCAATTGACGGCCTGCTCATTGGTTGTCGGGCCTAGAGCCTAGGGGCACACGCGCGAGAAGACCGTGGGCCTAATTTTTGTGTGGATAAATGAAGAGTGGGCGAGAGGCTGTGGGCCGTCAGCTGTTTTGGGCCGCGGGCCCATGCGAACTAGGGGAAGACGGTCACGAGCTGTTCTCTCATGTGGACCGACTGCGAGTTTTAGGAGTTCTAGGCAATGAAGTTTAAGAAATATTTTGTATTATTTTCAGAAGCGGGTTTTGATGTGTTAAGTATTGAATTTTACCTCTATTCAATTTGAACCAATGGTGTAAATTGTTTAGAGAATATATGTGAATAAGAAATGCATCTGAGAAGTAAAGTTGTTCATGTTTTTCATGATTTTTTTTCCTCAAGTTTCCACTGCAAAGTGAAGTTTAATTCTCTAATTTAATTAGAGGAGTAGAAAGGCATTTCTTTTAAAGTTAATTATGATATTGTTATTTTCTGACCAAAGTTGATGATAACAATATTATAATTTTATTTGTGAGTTTAAGTTTGAAGTTTGTATCTCTGATAAATTTTGTATCAAAGTGATCAATTTTCAGAGAGAAGAAAAAGATCAAGATGCGCTCTTGATGAAGGAAAGTTTATCAAGTGCTTCTAAAATATATTTTTTATCATGTTTTTCATGATTCTGCTATAATGATGATTATGTTCCTACTAAGATTTTAAAGTTTATTATGATATTGTTGTCTTCTGACCAAAGTTGATGATAGCAGTATTATATATCATGCATTAGTTCTATTTCTACCAAAAGGTGATGTAGAATTAGTGTAGAAGAATGTTGTATGTTTTAATTTTGACCAAAGTTAAGTTAATGCATACAATATTTACCTGAGAGAAAAGATGTGAGCGTTGTTTTATGTCAAAGAATGTGATCACTCGACTGCATCGCTGGGGTAAATGAATGGTCATACTTAAGTTAAGCAAAGTTTGGAAATTTTTTATGCCAAAATGAGTTCAATTTTCTTTGGTTAAGAAATTTTTTATTGATCTCCACCGGTTGGCCCAAAGGGTGGGCCAACTGGGCCCTTGACTAGGCTCCCTAATCGAGGGAGCACACCCACTGGGGTTGTGGGTCCCCGTCATGCAGCACCATATAAGGGAGGTGGGGGCCATGAGGAGCAGTAACCCTGCGAGAGTTAGTGCCCACTCGCCCCACCTGCCCTGCCCACCGATCAGGGGGAGCTGTGAGCGGCGGGAAGCTTCTCCGCCGCCGGTGGTCGCCACTGTGCTTCACCGAGGATCTTCACGGGCACTGCACAACGACGACGAACTCCTCTATACCGGCGGGATCATCCTATACTTCCTATACCCCCACGGTGATTCTCTCTCCCTCTGCCCTCTCTCTCCCTCTCGGTTAAACTCAAGAACCCATGTTTTCCCATCACTGCTAAAGAGAACACCGAACACCCACCAATCTACACCTAGAAGATCCCCGGAAACTAACACAATCAAGCGGAGACGAGATGTTACGAATCAATTCGTGAACAATTTAGAAATTTCAAGCATTCGCATCTGGCCGCCTTAATTAGTAAGGATGGTAATAGTTTTGTTTCATTCGACTTGGTATGTGCTACTTGTGCACGCATGCATGGACACATTGACATTTTTCCATATTTTCTTCCAAATCGCCTTTTGACTTTTGGCATACATCAGGTATCTCGCATTGTTTGTGAGGAGCTCTAAGGGCGGGAACAAGATCTGTAGTGCAAAAGAATTTTCACCTTGTAAAGTGAAGAAAATAAATAATTTTTGCCCCTCTAAATAAGTTAATTTGGCCATATCTTAATATTAATTTCAGACTTTGCCCACGTTTTGTGTTGTGTGCAACTGTATAACATGGCTTCTTAGTCTACTGGTTGTAACACATGCAAAGAGCACCGCACGAAAAGAAAAAATAATGTAACTTTAAAGGAGGATTTCTAAGGTGTTTGTAATTAATGTGAGTCATTCATCCGTTGGTCTCTAACAGCGGTAGTACCAATAGAGTAGTAGGTACTATTACTTGATGATATCCAAGTACATTAAAAACTAAGGTGATGCCAATGAAACTGCTTTTCACGTCTTCGCATTGGGCGAGTTTTGTTCTTCGCGTATGGCGTCAGGGATTATCTATCTACTGTATGTCCATCTCCACATGGTTTACGGGCGCGAGTGGTACGGGTAGAAGCCTAAAGTAGCAGTCAACGGTGCAGGTCAAGTCAGAACAAATGCACAATGATCTTTGTGGCAGGTAGTACGTACATTGCCCCAGATTTTCTTCGGATCAAGTGGTCGCGCCGGCCGATCGGATGATGCAGCGGAATGGATCGTGCTCTCGCTCACATGATAAGATCCCCGCTCCCGCAGAAGCTTCCTAGTAGCTCTCAGCCCCGTCAGGACGGGGTCAAACGCTCGGATTGGTCATTGGTCCACACGATACATCTCTTCCTCGTGGTGGAATTGAAATGAATTCCTCCTTTCCCCGTCTACTAGTTTACTGCTGCTGCTATATATATGATAGGCGGTTGCTTTCACTTTATCGGTTTATCATTTGCAGGCAGTGTGCTAGACGCCTAGACTGAGTGACAGTATATATCTTGCTGGGCTCTCACAACTCTGATTCCGAACAAAGCAAAAAAAAAAAAAAAATTGCGTCACGACAGGTGGGGACACGCTTGGCCTGGGTCCCAGACGCCAGCGAGAGGCGGAAGGATTAGACCACCCGGGTCCCACGCGACGGCGCTCACCAAACCGTTTCTTCTTTTCTTCGCCGCCGCGCACGTTCGCGCGTCCGCCCGTCCGCGGAGACAAAAACGCCACGACGCCGGCGGTTGGGCGCTTTCCGCGGCTCGCTCTCGAACGGACGCTCACCGGACCCGCCGCGAGCCCCCGCCGCGGACGCCGGCCGGAGCCCACCCGGACCCGGCTGCTGGGCTGAGGTCGAGTTCAGTGTACCCGTCCGCTTCGTCCGTCGCCGAGACCGAGGAGGCGTCCCGGACGAAGGCCGCTGCCGAGCTTCGTCTCACCTTCCCCCACCCGCAAAAATCCAAAGGCGCGCCGCGATTAATTAAGCGCGCGCACCGGACGCATCATCAGCCCCAGGTCCCCAGCGGCGGGCGGGCGACTCCCTTTCCCCCACGGCCGCACGCATCATCGATTGCCCGATCGCTCGCTCGCTTGCCGCTGGTTGTCGCCGTCGTCGCTCACGCACTGACCAGTCACCGCCACCACGCTCACCCAGCGTGCAATCCGAACCGGGGGCGGGACCAATCCAGTATCCAGACGAGCGAGCGAGCTGCGTGCGTGCGTTCGCTTTCCCCCAAGGAAACGTGACCCCAAGGGAGAAGCCGCCATGAAGCAGCAGGCACCAGCAGCTGCGCCTGCCTCCTACTAGTCCTGGTCGTCGCCGTTAAATCCACGAGCCCCCGCCCAGCAGCCCAGTCTCTCCGACTCTCTCCTCCCGCTCCCCGACCCAACCAACCACAACACCAGATCGGAGAGAGATTCCGCCTGCGGCGTTGGCGCTCGCGCTGGCGTTTCCGTGAGCGGAGCGGGCGACCGCCGGGGGAGCTTGATGCGCCAGGGCCGGCGGCTCCACCCCGTCGTTTGATGGGCAACGCATGCGGCGGCTCCCTTAGATCCAGGTACCTGCACAGCTTCAAGCACGCCGCGTCGCAGCGCCAGGACTCCGACTACAGCGCCGCCACCGCTAACGACTCGCCCAAGAAGCCCACCGCCGCCGCCGCCGCCGCCACCACGGACGCCCACGGGGGCCACGCCTCGGCCCCGCCCGCCGCCGGCATGAGGCGCGCCGCGGCGGGCGCGCCGCCGGACCTCGGCTCCGTGCTCGGCCACCCCACCCCCAACCTCCGCGACCTCTACGCGCTCGGCCGCAAGCTCGGCCAGGGCCAGTTCGGCACCACCTACCTCTGCACCGAGCTCGCCACGGGGGTCGACTACGCCTGCAAGTCCATCTCCAAGCGCAAGCTCATCACCAAGGAGGACATCGACGACGTCCGCCGCGAGATCCAGATCATGCACCACCTCTCCGGACACAGGAACGTCGTCGCCATCAAGGGCGCCTACGAGGACCAGCTCTACGTCCACATCGTCATGGAGCTCTGCGCCGGCGGCGAGCTCTTCGACCGGATCATACAGCGCGGGCACTACAGCGAGCGCAAGGCAGCCGAGCTCACCAGGATCATCGTCGGGGTCGTCGAGGCCTGCCACTCGCTCGGGGTCATGCACCGGGACCTCAAGCCCGAGAACTTCCTGCTCGCCAACAAGGACGATGACCTCTCGCTCAAGGCCATCGATTTCGGGCTCTCTGTCTTCTTCAAGCCCGGTAATTTCAAGCTCAAACGCAAACTTCCTTCGATTATTATGAGAAACAAACATGATGTTTCAGTCAACGATTGGAATTTGTGCGCTAAAAGTGAAACTGAAGCTTCTACAGTTGTGGTTGCGTTAGCTCTGTTTTAGGCACATGCTTGTAGTACCTGAAATCCATGATTGCAGGTGAAATTCTTGCGACATCAGCTTTTCTGGAGTGAACCCTCGTGCAACTGAAACGGAAAGGATTGACAAGTACAATTAAGTCTGTAATGACATTAGCTAACGTTGCAATAGTGAGGTTCACAGTACAATTAAGTTCTGAGTTTGAGCCGATGGTGTAGAATGGCAGAAATAAATGCAGCTAGCTACTTGCCTATAGTTGCCATTCGAGATAAGTAGTGGCAACATAAATTAATGGGTTAAGCGTCCGAAATGCAAGTTCAGGGATGATCATTTCGTAGCTGAGTGGCAGTTGGATGATTGGATCTTATGGAAGCTGCCGTAGTTGACATTTTGTTCTAGTAGTGATCCAATAATTTTGAACATCTTTGGGAAGTTTTCCATACCATGCTGTGTTTTATTTCTACAGAGACCCTTTTTCGCTTCATTAATTTTACTGTATCCATTAGTCATGCTCTCTGCACCACTGACACTTTTCCCTTTTCTTTTCTTCTTTTTCTTTCAGGTCAAGTTTTTACTGATGTTGTCGGTAGCCCATATTATGTCGCTCCAGAAGTTCTGTGCAAAAACTACGGACCAGCAGCTGATGTATGGACAGCCGGTGTCATTCTCTACATTCTACTTAGTGGTGTACCCCCGTTTTGGGCAGGTGTATATTTGATATTTTTGCCTTCAGTTATTTAGGATGTTTATTGTAATTATCCCTGTTGACCACACACTAACATTTTTTTAATGCATACAATGCAGAAACACAGCAAGGCATATTTGATGCTGTATTGAAAGGTGTTATCGATTTTGATTCCGACCCCTGGCCTGTGATTTCTGATAGCGCAAAAGATCTTATTAAGAGAATGCTGAATCCCCGCCCTAAAGAACGCTTAACAGCACATGAAGTTCTATGTTAGTTTCTTTCATCACTTTATACTACTGATGTGTTATATCTCTGACACCATAATGATCAATTCACTTGATGCATATTGTTGGATAAAAAAATAACACTTGAACTTGTGCACAGGTCATCCATGGATTCGTGATCATGGAGTGGCTCCCGACCGTCCACTTGATCCAGCTGTCTTATCTCGCATTAAACAATTCTCCGCAATGAATAAGTTGAAGAAAATGGCTTTACGAGTAAGTGCGAGTGCAATCGCGTGATTTTTGTATGCATTTAGCATTTTGGTTTGTGCATACAGATATAGTACCACAATAGTACATGAACTATTCCTTCAGTTTTTCTTCCCTCTAGTTCATGAAATACTACCACAATAGTACATGAACTATTCCTTCAATTTTTCTTCCCTATATGACTTTTCGGATGTCTTTACTGAGAGTCACCTATCTACCAGATTACTTATCTGATTGGATCCATATTACCTAGTATTGATGGGTCCGATTGTGATTTTTTTGCTTGTGCAGTGTTGCTTTAATTGACCACATATGCTTATTCTAATAGGTAATAGCTGAGAGCCTCTCAGAGGAGGAAATTGCTGGGTTGAAGGAAATGTTCCAGACCATGGATACGGATAACAGTGGTGCAATTACATATGACGAGCTAAAAGAAGGATTGAGAAAATATGGCTCCACACTAAAGGATACTGAGATTCGTGACCTTATGGATGCAGTAAGTTAATTGAAACCTTTTGGTATGCTTATTTGTATGTTTAGCTTCAACGACCTGGGTCCTGGAATCTAGTGTTGACCTAAGATCAAGCATCCTCCAATAATTCCTTTTGTTTTTGTCATGTATAAGCTGTTAACTGACTTGAGAACAGAAAAGCTGCCTCCTGCCAGCTGATAATACTATATGTGACTTCATGAAGAATCTAATTCCTGCCTACTTAAAAAGTCAGGAAGAAATGATTGGTTGCAGTTTCAACTTATGATGACCAGTTTTTATTACATATGTGGTTAGGATGCATTGCAGTAGACATCTTGCACTTTCATTTCTTCCTTTTGTCTCTGACGTTGCAAATCAAGCCTCTGTAAATTTCAGATATTCCACTGAGCAAGGATTACAACTAATATTTCCTCATCAGAAAGTAGAAACCATTTAATGCCTAATAATGTTATGTGCTACATGACGTGTATGTGTGAAAGTTCCTTTTTTAAAAAAAAAAACTTGAGTGGACTAGCAACTAAGCATATTTTGATTTAAAGGCTGATAAATTGAGCTTCACACTTGGCCTTCTTACACCAAGAATCTTACATGTTCCTTTTGTTTCATTGATTCAATTAGGCTGATATTGACAACAGCGGGACAATTGACTATATAGAATTCATTGCTGCGACGTTGCATCTCAATAAGCTGGAGCGTGAGGAACATCTTGTGGCAGCCTTTTCATACTTTGACAAAGATGGTAGTGGCTACATCACAGTGGATGAACTGCAGCAAGCTTGCAAAGAGCATAACATGCCAGATGCTTTTCTTGATGATGTCATTAATGAAGCAGATCAGGACAATGTAAGTCCTATGTTAATTAGGCCACACGAGTAACATCCAACTGCATCAGTACATAAATATTATAGCATGCCATACCTTATTTATTTCTTATTCAGTTACCTTCATTAATTAAACCTATAGGAACATACAACCAATGCAAGTAGTATCAATGGAAGCTTGTAATGGAACTGAACTCACCAATACTTATAGACACGTTTTACGCTTTATTAATCAATGCTTATGGTTCTGTTTGTAACAATAACAAGTTAATGGTGTTGACGTTTAGTCTAACCTTGTTCTATTTTGCCAGGACGGACGCATTGACTATGGAGAGTTTGTTGCCATGATGACCAAGGGAAACATGGGGATAGGTCGAAGAACAATGCGAAACAGCCTGAATATCAGCATGAGGGATGCACCCGGTGCATTCTAGAGACTTAACATGATGTACAGCTTGTGGCTTAGCTTCTTCCTCTGTCTTGCTGCCCTATGAAGCCTTCTGCAATTTTTCAAAATGTCAAGTGTCTGTGTGGATGTGTTTTACTGGGGATTCTGATTCAACTCTTGTGATTGATTCCATGAAATGCATAACAAGATGTCCAAGCCAACTCTTATGGTGCCGCCCCTTGACTTTGCAAAACGTTAATATTCATTGAACTAGCTCATCATGCATGTCTCCCTTGATTGATAACATTAATGCTTGGATCCATCGTGTGCGTCATATCTCAATGTCATTTGTTGTTCCACTTGGAGGAACATGTATTATTTTCATGGGGCCCACCTTTATCTAATCCACTTCAAACTGGACGAACCTGGACGAATCTGTTGTAGAATCGAAATGATCAAGGAAACGTCTCGATATTCTATTGTTCTCAACCAATATGCTGGGCTAAAAACGCACTAGTACAAACGAATCAGTGGTCACCACAAACAGTCTCACCAGTAGTCCCCGCAGGAGCAGGAACCACCTTTGAAGTGGTGGAATCGCACGGCATCACGAATCACAAACTCCCGGCCAGTCACCGATGATATCAACTTGATCACCGTGTGGCAGTCACTGCAAATCCGCAGGTTCTTCATAATGTGGATCGGCATCCAGTCGGGCAAGCTCATGAGTCCGAATGCCACAGCTAACTTCTCACTGTGGTGAATCTCGGAGCGCGGAGACTCGGTCCTCAAGTACCCGATGGATGCGATCTTCTCCATGAGCTCGTCCAGCTTGTTCCTGATTGCTATCACCTGTGGATGGCTCACATCGTCTGCTTTGAAGACGTGGACCTTGTTGTCAACCTCCATCCAGCTGTAGCCCGGATTCTTCTTGATCCCTTTGTCCCTCATGAGCTTCCTCACTTGTGCAGAATCATCTGATTTCCCAGCATCAGCATAGATCTTGGCCATAAGCATGTAGCTCCCAGAATCTGGTGAGTCCAGCTCAAACAAGTGTTTTGCTGCAAGTTCAGCTAGCTCGTTGTTCCCGTGTATCTTGCAGGCACTAAGAAGAGCTCCCCAAACCTCAGCTGTTGGTTTCATGGGCATCTTGTCAATGAGATCTTTGGCTTCTGTCAGGCGCCCTGCACGGCCAAGTAGATCCACCATGCATGAGAAATGCTCCAGTCCTGGTGATATGTTGTGGACCCTCTGCATCATATCAAAATAAGATTTACCCTCCTGCACGAGTCCGGAGTGGCTACAGCCTGACAGAACTGCAACATAGCTTATGTAGTCTGGTTTTGCACCTCTTTTCAGCATGTCATCAAAGACCTCTATGGCTTGCTTTCCCATGCCGTGCTGTGAATAACCAGTGATCATGGCATTCCAAGATACAATATCCTTAATATTCAGGAAGTTGAATACTTTTCGAGCTTCCAATATCCTTCCGCACTTGGAATACATTGTAATAACCGCATTCGCAACAGATGTGTCTAAGATGAGACCAACCTTTACAGTGCAACCAATTATCTGATCTCCAAGTTTGTTTGCACCCAAATCTGCACAGCCTTTGAACAATGTGACATAGGTAACCCAGTCAGGTCTGACACCCTTCTCACTTAGCATAGCACTATACATCTTGAGGCCATCTTCCTCAGCTCCATGTTGTATATACGCGCCCAACATAGCATTCCATGTAATGACATTTTTAGTGGACATGCCATCAAAGAACTCACGAGCTTTTGCGATGTCCCCCACTTGAGCATAGGCAGTAATCATGCTTGTCCAGGATACAATGTCCTTCTCGTTCATAAACTTGAATATAAATTCCGCATTTTGGAGATTGCCACACTTTGCATACATAGAGATGAGAGAATTGGAGACCACAACAGCTTGGTTCTGCCCACTTCTCAGACAGAGTGAATGCAGTTGCCTCCCAAGGCACAGATCCATCCTGCTGCAGCAGCCACTTATAAGAGTTGCCAGCGCAAATTGATCAAGTGTCATTAGCTCAGCTCTCATCTGGTTGAACAACTCAACAGATTCAGTGAAACACCCATACTGCAAGAATCCAGAGATGAGAACTGTCCACGCCACATTGTTACGATCACGTAAAGAGTTGAACACCCTTTTAGCTTCCTTGAAACAGCCACCTTTTGCATATAGCTCAACAAGAGCACTAGCAACATATGGATCAATGCGGGGTAGGTTCCGAATCACCTGAGCATGGAGTTGTTTACCCCATCCCAAAGAAGACAATTTGGCACATGCAGTAAGAGAACTAGTGTACGTTGTTGAATCAAGACGGATACCTTTGCTGTGCATCTCTACAACCACATCAAGGGCTTCTCTGACTCGTCCACTCTGAGACAATGCTGACACCATCATGTTCCATGAAACAACATCTCTCTCAGGCATCCTATCGAAAAGCTCAAGAGCACAGTCAACACCATATGTCTTGGCATACCCCACCAGCATACTGTTCCGACAGAAAATAGTGGGGTTTTGTATGCGAACAAACAACCTTGAAGCTATATCTACATCTTTGCATCTCACAAACATGTCGACAATAGAAGTTTCTACCTCAGTGTCATCCTGGGAATCGAACTTCTGAACCATTCCAAGAAGCTGCAGAGCCAAACCGTGCCATCCAAGGGCGCCACAAGACTTCATGGCACAAGCGAATGTGAACGCATTTGGCGACGAATCCCCGCATCTGTGCATGGACGCAAAGGTTTCCAGAGCAGCCAGCTGCTGTCGGCTCTGAAAGTATCCAGACATGAGCGTGTTCCACGAGGCCACATCTCTGGCGGGCATTCTGTCGAACAACTCCACGGCGTCGCTCAGACGGCCGAGCTTGGCGTAGCCATTCAGCATGACGTTGTGGGTGATGACGTTAGGATGGGAGATGTCCGCCTGCAGCAGGCGGCGGGCGTCGGGGAGGGCTCCGCAGGAGAGGTAGGCGTGGAGGAGCGTGTTTTGGAGGAAGACGGTGGACACGAGGCCCACCGCGACGAGACGGCCGTGCAGCGCGCGGGCGCCAGACAGCGCGCCGCGGGTACCGCACGAGCGCAGCGCGTCGGCGAACGCCTGCGTGATCTCCATGTGGGAGGCAGCCGCCGGAGGAGGAGGCGGCGGTGGCGGCCATGGGGTCGCCACCATTCAAACGGCTTCGCTTCGTTCCTGAGGCTGAAGGCCGCAGACAACAGAAGAGAGAAGTCAGCCGCCTGGCCCAGTTCGGCCCATCGGATTTGGTCGCGGCCTCGCGGCTTGCGGAGTTGCGTAAAAGAAAATACGCCATCCAAGTCTGAAAGCGTACAGCTTGTACTAGCGCCTTCTAGTCCGTCTTCTTCCTCTTCCTTACTCGCGCGTCGCCGTCTCCGAACTTCCCACTCGGCAGCGACGAAACCAAAGCCGGAGACCTTTTGATCCGGTGCTGGGGTACAGGGCCTTGGTGCGAGGCCATGGAGGGATCCCTGGAGGCGCGGCCCGGCGTCCTGCTCGTCGGCGCCCCCGGCGTCGGCAAGCGAACCATCCTCTCTAGTGAGATCTCGCTGTCCTCCTTTCTGTATATTTCCATCTCTCGATTTAAATGCGAAACATCGACCGGAGTCTCTCGATTAGCCGAAATGTTCAGGATCCGAATCCGCTGTGTTCGCGTAGTTAGGGAGGAGGAGGAGAAGGAGATCCTCTGGCCCTCTGATGATTTGAGTTTCGAATGGACAAAGTAAAACGGGAATTGATTCGCAGTAGATTACCTGAGTTTAGAATCCACATGCTTGTAGTGTTCTAGCTGGTAAATTAGAGCTTCTAGTTTGATCCACTACTTTGATAATTGATGATTCCTCAGGCTCTGGATTTATGAATACGGTATTTTCTAATAGAGCAAATTTTAGTTTTTTTATTGGATGTTGTGCTTCTTATTTACTGACCATTTTCATTTCACCATGAACTTCAGGGCTGCTAGCAGCTGAAATACCTGACTCACATGACTTATCATCTGGTGTGCTGTGTCAGGGGTATGTGGTGGTATCATGTCAAACTATGTTTTTGTGCGTTCAATTACAGAATTAGAAATGACGGTTTTTTATTAGCCTTATGATTCTTGACATGGTTTATTTATTCTGCTACCGATTGCCATGCAGGTGGACAATTGACACAAAGTATTACTCAGCTGATCTTTCCATCTGGACAGCAAATCTGGGTGAAGAATTTTCTCTTGGCTCCCTTCCTCATCTAGATCGTTTGGCGGCTCTTGTTATGGTCTTTGATATGAGTGATGTACGAACTGAACCTATGTTCTCATGCAAACTTTATTGCATTATCCATTTATAGTTTGTTTTCACAAACCTTATAATTTTCAGTGACCATTTTTTATTCTCATTGCTGAAGTAGGATAACTGTCTTAAATAATGGTGCAGGAATCATCCTTGCTTACTTTGCAAAGTTGGGTTGCCAATGTTGATATGCAGAGGTTTGAGGTCTTGTTGTGCATTGGAAATAAAGCAGATCTTGTACCTGGTCATGGTGCACATATAGAATATAGGAGGCGTATGCAAAGGCTTGGGGAGTCAAATTCTGATCCACACCCTGAATATTTTGACTTTGGGATAAATGAAAGTGAGGGCTGTGGCTTGTTATCAGAGGAAGAACCATGCATAGAGATCAGAAACTCTACTTCACAGTGGTGTATTGAGCAGAACATAGAGTATATTGAGGCCTGTGCTTCCAATACTGACTTTGATAAATGTAAGTCGTTTCCTCGGCTGTATGAACATACATGCAAACAAGTCTTTATCTCAAGTTTCTAGTTTTCTACATGTTTGCCATCAAATTAATTGTTTTAGTGATCGACCTATTACCATAAGCTAGCATCAACTTATTATATTGTCTCAATGAATACTTATATTTTTTATGGCTTTTATATCCTATAGGAGTCATGGGTGTTTGACTGTTTGTATATCAATTGACATTTATTCAAACCGGACAGGTCTATCAGTGGATGGTGATAGCCAAGGCGTAGAGCGACTATTTGGAGCTCTTTCTGCGCATATGTGGCCTGGAATGATTCTGAAATCTGGAAACAGAATAACTGCTCCATCCTTGGTTGAAAAAGAAGGTAGGTTAAGTACCATAAATGACTAAATTTGCACTGATGATTGTTGATGTGAGCCTTCTTCAGCCTCTTTTACAGAAAAGGTGCAATCATTGCACAGATATGCTACTTTAGACTTCATTTTGGAATGCTGTATTATCTGTCCCTGATTATTTATTTTCATCCTGACAGAATCTACGGATGATGAATCCAACTATGATTTTGAGTATGAGGTCCTGTCCCATGGATCTGATGACCAGTGGGAATTCGTTGGTGAGACAAGTACATCCAGAAGCTTTGAGAGATCAAATGAGTCTAATGGTACACAGGATCACACACATCGAGTTGTGAAGGCCAGTGCTGATTCTTTATCCAATGCTCTACCGAGTGGCGCACCCACAGAAACTGCTTTAGAAAATACTGTAACTCAGAGCAACAAGGCTGACAATAGTGATCATGTGGATAGGACCACAGCAGATAGTGCTGATGACCATCAAGGTGATGCCCCAGTGGCTACAGACATTCTTGAGGATGAGCATTATGGTCTAGATGACCTGGAGAAGTTAATGTCCGAGATTGGCAACATGCGATCCAACCTACGGCTCATGCCTGACTTCCAGAGGAGAGAGATGGCTGCAAAGCTAGCCATGAAAATGGCAGCCATGTTTGGTGACGATGATGAAGAGGCATTTGAGGGCATCTAAGGCAATTCATGCAATTCCATCTTACTGATGATTACTAGACAGGTTGCCAATGATGTAAAAATTGTTTTTGTGCAGGCCGATGAACCTCTGGCCACATAGGGCGTTTCTCATGATAGTGTATTTCTTTAGAAAAGCATGTGCCTCTGGGCAATTATAAATTAAATTTATCTTGAATTCACGGGGGCAACTTTGTGACTATGTTATGGTGGAATTGGGGGGAGAAAAAACAATGTGGTTGTATTATAGAATCACAAAAAAAAAGGACAAACAGGCTGACAGAACCTTCCAGCTCTACATTTCTAAACAGGCTGCATAGTTTGCACCTCGAATTCTTCTGCCAAATTTTTTTTCTCAATTTACAATACACAAAGCAACTTTCGATGTTTAACTGCTTACTACGTAAGGCAGTAAGCCCACTGCTACATAACATCTATATCTACAGCTAAAAGCTAAAGGTTGAAACACTATGCAACAAAGCCAAATAGCTGGAGTGCACAGATTTTATGGCCCTTCCAGCCTGTTTGACTGTAAACTTTCGTCAGAGCTATGTTTACCAGGCTCGACAGTCAGTTGTCTATCCTGGTTCTCTAACTCCGAGCCAAACTCTGAGCTCTGAAGATTCCCAGATGGTATGCCAGATGACCTCAGTGATCTCTCATTATGCCGTATATTCCTCGAATCCGAAGGGGCTTTGGTAACCTGCAAAACATTGCCGAGATCCAAAATCACTATCCTGGAACTGGAAGGTTGGTAATAAACAAAAGTAGATGTGATTGGTTCAATTATAGGCCAGGCTTTGAGCTTTATTAATATAAAATATACTATATATCTGTTCAACATTTGAAAGCAGAACATGGGTACTGTTATTGTTTGTGACCAAAGCACTCACATCATTTGAAGCCTCTAGCCTTGCCTGCAAAGCTTCATGTTCAGCCTTAACACGGGATGGGACACCATCATTTTGATAAACATTCTGTTTCGCAGTCTCCTCATCTACTTCACTCGAAGCAGCAGCAAAAGGGTGGTTTGCTGGAATCCATCTAACTGTATCTGGGTCAACATCTGGTGGTAAGGTATCACCTTCCCTAAGAAACACAGTTGGCCTCTTCCACTGATATGCACGTGATCTCCTTTTCTGATGCATTTCTTGTTGTTCTTTTGTAAGCCTAACAGGAGCCAACCGGTACTCCTTACCAAACATTTGTGCAGTAGAAGTATCCTTATCAATCTTGACTAATGGATTATTGAATGGATCATCATATGTGCGGAGATTCGCACTGCAGGAAAGGAGTTACTTCAGTCAGGACTCAGGATTATTGCATGATTAAAAAGACGGTCTTAGACAACTGCACAGAAGGTTTAAGAGTAAGCATACGAAAGATTTCTTTTATTGTTTATATTGTAAACGAACCCTGTAGTTATTTTCTGAAAGTTGATTCTCATATCCATGCCGGTAAACAGAGAACAGGTAGAATATGGTGAGGTTTTTGCAAGCAATGACATGGAAAGGGTTAATAGGGACTTGAAAGGCGAAAGTAACTTCCCATAAGCATAGGCAATATAACAAGACTAATTAAACAGAAAATTATATTAGTATATGATGAGGTACGTGACCAACTTAGTGAAATGGACAATTTTTAACTTTGCGTTAATATTCATAAAAAAAGTGGGTTCTGACTTCTGAGGCTTAGGATCAAGCATCCATAAAACCGACACCATATCAATTGTAGATAACTGGGCATTTACTTTTCTGTAGCAGCCATGGTATCAAACCGACACCACATTCAGTATTTGTCCAGTTTTATAGTGTATTAAAGAAGATAATGCATAGTGCAACTTCAAGGAGTTAGCTACATACATCCCTCGTTGGCCTGATTTTAACTGTCCACGCCTTACTAGATCAGCAACAGAACCTCTATTATCATGCTCTCGACTTCTTATGATGACCTGTCTTGCAACAGCAGCCAAAACTGCAATGCCAAGACAGAAACCAGCAACAAAATTCGGACCAATGTTTCTCCGGATCTGCATGAAAAGAGAGTAAGAGAACGAACTGCACAAATATGGCGGTACAACTCAAGTATAAGAATGGTAAAGCAGACAACACAATTGGTCTTACTCTGGAAAAAAGGAAGCCCCACAGTGGAAGACTAATAATTTGCCCAAACCCCTAATTGTTTAAAACGCAGGAATGTGGCATGCTGGTGGTTACCCAAAAAACAAAGGAAAAAATCTGGATCACCCCCTCACCTATGGGGGTTGGACTACATAAACCCCCAACCTATGAAACGGTCTATATCACCCATGAACTTTCCAAAACCGATCAAATTACTCCCTAAAGTAAATTTGAAAAATCATAGTAAATCACAAAAAAACCACAAAATGGCCAATTGTGTTGGACTCCGAATGACATCTAATATGGTGTGCTTCAGTACATTTTTTACAACTATGAATAAAAGCATAGATCTAAAGCTACAGCAAAAATATGTACTAAAGTGCATCGTATTATATGTTCATTGTGTAGATATACTCATTTGGAGTCCAACACAATTGGATTTTCCATTTTATGATTTCTCTGTGATTTAATATGATTTTTCAAAATTGCTTTAGGGGGGTAATTTGACTGGTTTTGTAAAGTTCAGGGGTGATATAGACCGTTTCATAGGTTGGGGGTTATGTAGTCCAATCCCCATAGGTGAGGGGGTGATCTAGACTTTTTCCAAAAACAAACAAGACCTGCACAGTTCAATGATCCACTGATGTGCTTAAGGTTGATGGCCAAGGGTAGTTACTGTTTATACACACAATCGATTTGCTGGAAGAGGATCAAGGACAGAGAAACTGGGATGTCGAACCACAGGTGAATGGTGATTGCATTTCATGTTGTTATTTTAAGTCTTTCTATGCAGCGTGCCATCAGTTCCCTATCATTGCAGTTGCAGCAAAGCAATGTGTAGTGATAAAATTAAACAGATCATTCATTTAAGCTAGCATCAAATTGCCGCCTGGCTGATCATACCATGGGGAAGGCAAGTATGTTTTGCACTTGTCGCATTTCATCTACTAGGCTAACATATCCCACATCAATTACTAGCTCAGCTCGCACTGACACTAACCAATTTCACAAAAATGTATACATAAATACCCAGAGAAGAAAAAGAAAAGGGACGGCGTTTACCGAAGCAACAGCAGGCGGCACGGAGGCGACGAGCGCCCTCAGATCTCCCGCCCTCCTCTCCAGAGCCCCCACCTTCCGCTCCCCGCCCGCAACGCCGCTCGTGTCGCCCGAAGCCGTAGCCCTAATCGCTCGGGGCCACCTCGATCTCCCGCGGAACGGCCGGGGCGGGAGGAGGAGGCGGATAGGGAGGGAGATGCCGATGGAGGCGGGCGCCATTGTCGCCCTCGCATGGATGGAGAGGCTAGCCAAGGTCAGTAGGGTTCGGAACTGGGAAACGGTGGCCCATTGGCCATGGCTCGCCGCTCGCGGAGGAGGATTTCACTGTCCACCACTCTCCAGAGTGGTTCGCCGCCTATGGGGAGAGCTGGCTCAAGAAGGCCTATGGGCCTCATATACGTTTGAGTGGGCCTCGTAATCTATTTGGTAGGATCGTCGAGAAAGCGCCTATGGGCCCTCTATGCTGTGCCTATGCAGGCCCTCCATCCATGTGTTTTTCTCAAAAAGAAAATCAATGTTAACCGCCGTTTTTTTACTTGAGGAGCTGCGGATGACGATGATCCGTCAGTTTCAGCCTCCAAAATCATGTTCACACCTTGGGGGAGTCCTTTGTGGCACTTGGAACGCAAAAGAAACAAAAGACCGAAGCCATTGGAATGATGGTATAACAAAATACAATATTAGACTTAGCTATCCACAGATGAGAATATTTCAGGGCACCTAAGTTGATAAAACCAACAAAGGATACGTGCATTTCTCTGTCGTCATCCTTTAGATTAAAGGTTATGTCCTTTAAACAAAAGTCAATCTACCATTATCAAATTCTGTACTTCTACATTTTTTAAAACAAAAAATTTCAGATATCGATCAGTCGGTACCGTGATGGTACTCGCTAAAACCTCCCCTGCTGTCCACAGCAGACAAGCCATTTCAGAAGAACTTTGCGTAGTCAAACTCTCCTTCGCATTGCTGTGAAGTTTCTGATGCACCGAAGTCGTCCCAATATACCCGCGCTCATTCAGTTCACAGCGGGGTACAAGTACAACATTTGTCAATGCCCACAGCTTCCCGATGACCGGCTGCGAAATCATGACTTCTCCTACGCGTTTGCCGCAATTTTGTTTCACCTAAACTCCACGAGGCATAACCAAAACAGTGCTCGAATCCATCTCTCCTGATTTCGCATTGGAGGTCGAGAGATCACCGGAAACATTAGCCATATGGCATCCCTTTTGTCACATACCGGCACCAGGCGGCGCTTCGCTCTCCTCGCTTCTGCAACTCTTGCCGTTCTGATCCTGTGCAGCACCTGCAGCTGCTTGCAGTTCAGTTACCCCACCTTCGACGACGCCAGCGAGGCCGATTTCAGCTTCAGCCCCGGCTCAGGGATCGCGAACGGATCCCTGCAGATCACGCCGATCACCGGCGACATCAGCCACCGGTCGGGGAGAGTCTGCTACGCGCGGGAGAAGCTCAAGCTGTGGAACAGCGAGCGTACGGCGCTCACCTCGTTCAGGACGGAGTTCGTGCTCAACATCCTCCCCCGGAACGGCACCGGCGAAGGTATGGCCTTCATCCTCACGAACAACCCGGGGTTGCCCGCCAACAGCAGCGGGCAGTGGCTCGGCGTGACGAACGGCCGGACCGACGGCTCGCCGGCGAACCGGATCGTCGCCGTGGAGTTCGACACGAGGAAGAGCGGCGTCGACGACCTCGACGGCAACCACGTCGGCCTCGACGTCAACAGCGTCAGATCCGTCAGCACGTACCCACTCACCAACCTCTCCATCGTGCTATCCAGCGGCTCCGACGTGTCGGTCAGCATCCAGTACGACGGCGCCGTGCTGAGCGTAGTTGCCGTACAGACGTACACCTTCATGTATTCCTGGGCAGGCGATCTGTCGCGGTATCTGACGGAGAACATCACCGTGGGTTTCGCGGCGTCCACCGGCGAGTTCACCGAGCTGAATCAGATCAAGTCGTGGAATTTCACCACGCTAGGCGATGATGCCGGCGGTCGGCGTGGACGACGACAGGCAAGGAAGAGGCTGATATTGCTTCTCGCCTACCTGATCCCGCTCGCCGTAGCCGGATCGTTCCTGGCGTTGTGCTTGTGGAGACGGCTGACACGGCCGGGAAGACTCGCCTACCGCAACCTCGAGAAGATGATCGACGCGCGCGGCCCGGTCAGGTTCGGGTTCAGGGAGCTGAGGAACGCGACCGCCAACTTCAGCTCCGACCGCAAGCTCGGCAGAGGCGGCTTCGGCACCGTGTACCTCGGATACCTGTCGACGGGCATGGAGGTGGCCGTGAAGCTGAAGCGGGTGATGGCGAGCGTTGGCCGCTCCAGCCGAGGGGAGCAAGAGTTCGTGGCGGAGGTGAACTCGATCAGCAAGCTCTCGCACCGCAACCTCGTGAAGCTGGTCGGGTGGTGCCACGAGCGGGGCGAGTTGATGCTGGTATACGAATACTTCCCCATGGGCAGCCTGGACAAGCTCCTGTACGCCGACGCGGGAGCGAGTGGCGTGGCAGCGGCGTCCGCGCCGGAGCTGACGTGGGAGAGGCGGTACGGGGTCATCTGCGGCGTGGCGGCGGCGCTGGAGTACCTGCACCACGGGAGCAGCAGGCGGATCCTCCACCGGGACGTGAAGGCCAGCAACGTGATGCTGGACGGCGGGTACGGCGCGCGGCTGGGCGACTTCGGCCTCGCCCGCGTCGTCCGGAGCGACGGGGACACGCACCACTCGACGCGGGCGGTGGCGGGCACCCGGGGCTACATGGCGCCCGAGAGCTTCTTCACGGGGCGCGCCAGCCTCGCCACGGACGCGTACGCGTTCGGGGTCTTCGTCTTGGAGGTGGTGAGCGGGAGGCGTCCGAGCAGCCCCGTGCCACAGCACCATTCGTACCTCGACGATGACGATGACCTCGGCGGCGGCGACCATGACGATGCCGTGGATGTGGCGGGCGGCGCCAGGCGATGGCGGGAGGACGCGTACGTCGTGGACTGGGCGTGGAGGCTCTACGGCGAGGGGAGGGCATGGCGCGCCGCCGACGCGGCGCTGGGCGGCGCGTTCGACCCGGAGGGGGTGGAGCGCGCGATGAGGCTGGCCCTGGCTTGCTGCCACCCTGACCCGAGAGAGAGGCCGTCCATGCGGGAGGCGGTGCAGGTGCTGGCCGGCGGGGTCGAGGCGCCGGAGCCCCCGCTCGTGAAGCCCGCGTTCGTGTGGCCGCCGGACGGCGGCAGGCGGCAGGAGATGGAAATGGCGCGCGTCGGGGTGCTCTTCACGGGCACGGGGGCACATTCCAGTTTCTGCTCCATGACCTCCAGCTCCATCATCACTGGAAGGTGAGAAGTGCATTGCCGCGGGCCGCGGGCGCTGTGTCACTGATTGATGCTAATTAATGCCAGTTTGGTTTACTTGTGAGATTAAGAGTGGAACATAATCGGTGAGAACTTCGGTTGCTTAGATCATTTTTGCGCAGAGTCGGAAAAATAATCAGTTTTGCGGCGCCACTCGACCACTGAATTGTAAGTTGTAACGGTCAGACAACCTTTTGATCGTGGGACTTTTAGGGACACTATTGGTGATTATCTGATCATGGTACGATTTGTGTGCAAAAGTTTGTACCAAAGCTCCTCCGGTCTACTTGTTAGAGAGGCTAAGGGTCGTAACCAGGAGACTCAGATTTGATTTCTCATTAAAGCGAATTATGGAGATGGTTTTAAAGAAGATCCCCTTGTCAGTAAAGTCGAGGTACATGGGTTTTATGAGCTTAGAGAAAGTCCCTTTTTCTTAATGAAAGCTCGTGGGCGGTCTTACCCCACCGAGCCTAGTTTTTTGGCAAAAGTTTGTAGCTTTCGGTTCAGACAAACTATATGTGCTCCCTCCGTCCCGGTATATCACCATTCCTAAGATTTTAATTTTGTATCAAAATGTAAACATTCCTAAGGATAAGATAAAACTAGTCTTACCCCATCAGATCTATTTTTTTACAAAAAATTGTAGCTTTTCATTCCGACAAACTATGTGCTCCGTCCGTCTCGGTATATAATCATTCCTAAGATTCAAATTTTTGCACCAAAATGTAAATGAGGTGGTCTGTGAGTGGAGAGTTGATGAGTAATGTAAAATGAGGGGTGTAGATATTTTTAACAGTTATGCTATTTCTTGCATTTGAATGCTAACGATACTTACATTCCGGGATGGAGTAGTAGACAGAAAGACTGATCTGGGCACTGGTCACCACTCATCAACATTGAAAATTGTCAGATCCACTCTCTTTGAGCAGCAGCTAGGGGTCTGACAAATTAAGAAGAATAAAAAATATACTATACTAACATTCAATATTATAATTTATCAAATCTAGACGCACCATTAACGCAAGTCAACTTGCTAATTTCTTATGCGATACTTACATTCCGTGACCGAGGTACTCAGTACGTAGTAGACCGAAAGACGGCTGAGGGCATTGGACCCGCCCCGCTCATCAACATTGAAAATTGTCAAACGCACACTGTTGTCCTTAGTGCAGGAGTCAGCATGCCATGTGGTTCCATTGACTTAAACATGTGTCCTCCTCCGAATTCCGAACGCGTTCCCCATTGACCAGCCGACGCAACTCATCATGTGAACATTTCATGTACAGTATCACGGCACATGTTTTAAAGTGGAAGTAGTACTGGCCACTGGCCACTCATTGGTCATTGCTGAAGCAGCGTCGCCAGCGTGGAACCCATTTCCGTGGCTAACTCGTCTTATCTTACTAATCCGTCCAATGTTATTGGAGGCTTGGATACCAGAAAGTGCGCAGATGGTGGGGTGGCACTCTACGGGTTCGTACCGATCTGCACCAGCAAAGCCCAACTCTCGCATACAAAAAAAACTCGGAGACCAACCCTTATCTTATCGCCTGCGATTAAACTAGCGTGTTCATCGTAGTAGCTTTTGCACGCATCTTGGTTGGGGTTGGGAGGGTGAGGTTGAACCTCAGCGTTGCGGAGAATTTCTTTCGCGCATCGTAGGCTTTTTCACCCTTTTTCTGCCGACTTGGCACCGTGACACGCCACGCTCTGCGCTTTTCAACGCTTAAACAAAGCGGCATGTGCGGTATTAGGTCCTGGTAGGGTGGACAGTGCGTTTGTGTTTGCAGGTGTTGTGTTGAACTCCTTCCACCAATCGCAGGAGAGTTTGACTTGCTGGGGGCTTACCGAAGAGGGCGTCCAAGCAACCGATGGTGAGACCGTGAGACGGTGAGAGTGACGGAGACCATCATGCAGGCAAGACGCAAGGGGGGACGGGATCACGAGACAGGGAGTGGTCGTGGCAATCCGCGGCGGAGGAAGACGTACAGCGCGTGTGCCGCGCGACCGGGTTTGCTGGGAGGGACGAGGGAGCGTGTTTTGTCTTGTCGTGATGATGATACCGTATGTCCATGATCGTCCTGTGGGAATCAACGTGACGGCGGCGCGCGCCTCCGGTTTTGGGGATCCCCAGCGAAACTAGCGTAGCCGCCGCGGTTGGGGGAACAGAGCGGTTTCCGCCAGTGATGAACTGATGATGGGGGATTTGTTTCGTCTGTGGCACGTGCAGGTCATGGAAGGAGAATGGCGTGAGAATTTCAGACCGACACACTCTTGGCATCGCAACAGTGACCTGTGACATCTAAGAGTTCTTTTTTTTTAAAAAAAAAAAGAAAGAAAGAGCAGAACCATTACACTTCAACCCCATCCATCCGATTTTAATGTTTGTAGTAGATTAGAGTTATCACAAGTCCAATCTCAAAAGGATTGGTTTAGCATACACGAACACGACACCTCATGTGAGCATGTGTGACCCGAGACTGCGAGAAACGGACAGAGCATATATAGCTGTACGAAGTATCTCCCTGTTCATTGATTTTTACTTGTTTAGGTGGTGACAGTGACACATATTCCCTTCATTCAGGAACCAGCTCCCCCCAGCACCGAGAAGATAAGCATCTTGCATTTCCGAGCAGTTACGCCATGCAAACTACTCCTACATCCCCCCGGATTCGCCAGGGGAGCTTCGTGAAATCGGTCGGACACGCCCAACCCAAATTACCAAGCAAGACATATTACGGAGATGATAATCCTCAACGAAGCTGATTGGCATATATATGATATGAACTCGCTACTTATATTTACACAAATGTTGCAGCTGCAAGCCTGCAAACACCCCAATTGAAAGACATGATCTCAGTTCGTCCTCAAGACTTCACCATTTCCATCCCGTTCTAGATTGCTACGCAGGACCAACCGGTCACTAGTAAAGTAAAATCTACTGCTAGCAGCGAAGAAGAGGCAAAGAAGTGGTTTGCTTTTGGGCTGGTCGATTCCTGCGGTCCTTGTCTTGTTCTAGGCTTCTAGCTCTAGTAGCCTCTCTGCTGCCGGTGCCGGAGCCCGGTGATGCACGGCCTACGGCAGGAACGGCGGCACGCCGTTGTAGGAGGTCGGCTTCCATCCGGCGTCCCTGGCGTCGGGCCGGACGCCGCAGCGGCGGCACCGCTCGCCGGGCGGCAGCCGGAGGGAGAGCATGCGGCGGCAGGAGGGGCAGGTGGAGTGCCCGCGGAGCCACTTGTCTATGCAGGCGGCGTGGAAGCCGTGGCCGCACGGGGGAAGCACGCGCACGGCCTCGCCCTCCTCGAACTCCGCCAGGCAGATGGCGCACTCCTCCGGCGCCGCCGCCTCCTCCTCCACCGCCGACGCGGCCTGCCCGGACTCCTTGTCGCCGCCGCAGGCGGAGGAGGAGGAGGCGGGCGCGGGCGCGACGTACGGCACGGTGGGGATCTTGCGGAGCACCGACTTCTTGACGCCCCTGTTGGCGGCGGCGGCGGCGTGGCGCCTGGGCCCGCGCCCGCACGCGCAGCGCGCCACGAGGCCGATGCCGAGGACGGTGATCATGGCGCATAGCAGCGAGGCGAGCACGATGACGACGTCGTGGTCGCTGGGGACGTCCGACCCCGGCGCGCTCGCCCCCCACATCAGCCTCCTCGCCGCGCGGTGGTGCATCATCCTCCTCGCTCGCTCGCTCCGTCGCTCGCTCGGTGGGCGGCTGGCGCTGTTGGCGCACGGGCTCTCTCTCTCTCTCTCTCTCTCTCTCTCTCTCTCTCTCTCTCTCTCTCTCTCTTATCCCGTCGCGAGCCGTGGCAGGGGAGGAAGGTGACAAGTGTGCGAAGTTGGAACTTGGAACTGGGGATCGGAGCGAGAGGGTTTGGCCCTGCCTTTTATAGAAGCAGAGCTCGCTGCCTTTCTCCTCCTCTGCTGCGCACCGGAGGAACAGAGGCAAAGCCGCAGCAAGCACCCCCGGCCCCGGGGTTTAGGGTGTGTGGGAGTAGGAAAATTGGGTGTGATCTCACGTGGATTTCTTACGTTTTCGACATTTTCTCACTCTCACGCTGTTCCCGGTGATTTTTTCTTTTCGGTCCGTTCTTGTGGGAATATGCTCAGCATATCTTCGTTTTTTCTTTGCCTTTTTTTAGAATCGTTTTTTCTTTGCCCTTGTGCAAGAAGTTTCATGCAAAACTAATTATATAATACTCCTAGCGTGGAGTATTAATGCCCAACTAAAGGAAATGTAGGCGTTAATGCATACTGTACTCCAAACGCAAGGCAGTACGCCATTTGGTTAGGAGACACACCGTCGTTCTAATAAAATTAGAAACATCCGGAAACAATGTGCAAAATATTATCCTTTCCAATCCGGCGTCATCCGCAATCAAAGGCTTTACAACTCACTCCCCTACCTATTTTATCAGTGACAAGAGAAAACACACAAGAATTCTGCGTTTCCTACGGTTAATCCTTCTTGCGACCACCCAACGTGCAGCTAGTCCAACTTAAGCCAACAACAGACACAGAAATACAGAAAACTGACGCTCGGAGTCGGAGATACCGACGACGACAGACAGTATCCGATCCCGAGTTTGGTACAGTTAGCTTTCAAGTTTCAACCCGGATCGTACGTGGCTGGCAGCGTTGGGGTTTTTTCCGGGGCCGGCCGGGCCATGTGCTCGCGGTGCGCCCGGATCCCAAACCGGCTGTTTCTAGCCCCGGCAGGGCCCGGAGGAGACGGTGCGCGTCACGCCATGGGTTTCGGTTGGCAGCTTTCCGCTTCCGTCCTGGGCGGTGCGCCCGCCCCCCGGCGATCCCGCTGTTCTCTAGCCCGCCGCCCCGGCCGCCCGCTAGAAAGCGGCCGTTCGTAAATGCCGCGACCGACCGATCGCCGCCGCGGCGCCGTCTCGCTCACTCACCGACCGGCGAAGGCGTTTCCGCCTCGCTGATAGTACATTTCCAGTGGAAAGGAAATGGAGTGGCGTTGTTGGTCAGGAAGTGCGCGGTTCTGGGACGGGACGGGATCTTCAGCGGCGGCGCCGGTGAAAGCCGGCAAGCTACGGGGGAGGAGGAGGTGTCGTCCGGAGGCGGCATTCGCCCGGTCACGCCGTTGGCGTGGAACGCGACCGGTCTCAGAGGATGGATGATGCTCCTGGTGCAGGGAACCGCCGCCTACTCGGCAGCCTTATCCTGGATCATCCTTACTCGATCGATTAAGTGTTGGATTATCCATCCGATTTCGGGGCTAAAACTCTGTCCCAGTAGCAATCGTATTTTTAATGAATAAATAAAAATCCACGAGCAATAATCCTCGCCTGGAAGCTAGTAGTAACTTTCAAGTGATTTTCGCACTGGGAAATATCTCCAGCTTGGATCCCTGAAAACGAAAATATCTCCATCTTAGACCAGCACTGGTAAGTTAAAAAAAAAGGACCAGCACTGGGGCCGCGTCCTGGTCACCAAAGAGCTCTCAGGTCACTGTTGTCCCCCCGGGAACCTCTGGGCACCTGGAGAACACGGGGGCGCATCGCACGACCCGGTGCCCGGGTTCGCGAGAACAGGGAGGGGGGAATCTTGGTGTGCCTGCGGGCCGCGCGATATTTGTCGACGATCACCATACCATACCGCCTCCGGCGCCGGCGCTCGTCGCGTCGCGCTCGAGGGAAAATGCCCCCGAGCACCCAACGCGCTTCGCCACGCGGCGCACGGCACGCGGCGAGGCGAGGCGAGGCGAGGGAGGAATAATCCCGCCCGCGGCGGCACCCTCCGGAAGCGTGTCCACTCGAAACTGACCCCCGCGACATGACATGTTTGCATCGCGCGGCGCACGTATCTCTCTTCACCGAGCACGGTGCTCAGGAATCAACAAGAAAGGTCTGTTTGCATTTCATCGCGGTGCAGGAGGGCAGCCGAATCCCTCGGAGACGAACACACCCGCTTTTCACTTTTATTTTGTGCCAATATGGAGTAGGATATGTGCCAATTCAACATACGGGGAATAAAAAACACGCACTTTTCACTTTCACTACGAGGGAGCGCAGTAAATATATATTGTTCCCGGCTCTTTTCCAACACATCATGATATACCAAAGCGGAGATCGGCGTCTTTGTCACGTGCAGGCTAAAGATTAAAGAGTATTTAGCAAAGGTGGCATCTGCCGGAACTTTTATCCAAGAGCTGCTGGCTCGTGTTAAGAAGGGAGAGGGGGGGCCAATGCCCCCGCCGCCGCGGAGCGCGGAGTCACCACTCACCCACCACCAGGCACCAGTCGACGGCACCACCACCTCCCGACTCCGTTATTCCTCGCGGGCGACACGAGTTCCGCAACGAAAAGCCGCGAGGAAAGTGGGAGTAAAATATGATGGCAGAGCCACCCAAATGAGAGCTCGTGCAGGTTTGAGGAGATAGCTTGGACAGTTGACAATATAGTAAAGGATTATCCATATATTTTGACTAGATACTCCACCAAGAAATCAGATAAGAGGAAAAAATCAATCCCGATTAGCCAGTAGATAGATTTCTCACATCTGTAGTTATCGGGTTGTTTGTTCTGGAGAAAGCCAGGCGAAGCTAATGATGACAGAGAACATCATTATCACTTCACTACCCATCACTTCCATGATTTCATGCCTAAATTAACCTCAATTTCCATCTACCGGTTACAAACAAAAATCATGACCTAGGATTTGTCAGATGTAACAGCTACCAACTGTACATTAAATAGCCGACCAGAGAAACATGCGTAGTATCAGGACTATCGCGCCAAAGAAAAGGTACTCTGATTCATCTCATGGTAACCTGGAGAGCTGATCTTTCTGGGGGTCACTGGGCACGAACACCGGGAGCTGCTGCGGCCTAGCCCCGGTAGACCGTTGGCTCGAGCCGCCAGGATCTCTGAAGCTTCTTGCTGCAGGGTCTGCAATCAGAGGCCCGCCAAAGAATATAGACTGCCCAGTGTATACAAGGTCGGGACGGGCTGAGCGAGAGCTGGACGTCTGGTTTGCCTGGGCAGACACGAACCTGCCTGCTTCCTGATCCCAGTAAACAGATGACCGAGAAGATCTTTCTGCTTGTGGTTGGGGTAAGGACCGCCTGGCGTTGCTGGTTTCGGTGTCAGGCACCTCGTTGACACTGGCTTTTGCTGAGAATGGAGACCTGTTTGCCGATGTCTGATAGATTGGATTGAAATGCTTGGAGGGATGGTGCTCTGCTAAAGGGGTTGGAGTCCGCGAGTTGCTCTGGAAGCTGCTCGGTGTCTGGGGATACAGCTCGATGTCATCTGCGCTTGCTCTGCTGTGTGGATAGGAGGGCTTGTACTGCGAATTCCCGCCAGACCGAGGATATCTGTGTAGTCCAGTATCCGCACTCATGACACTGCTTCTGCTGCTGAGGTTATCACTGTCTGCCTCATACTGGTTGCGGGCATTGATCGGTTTCAGCACGGAGGAAGAGGCTCTGGCTTTTGCTGCTGCTTTCATGGCCTCATTTGAATCCAACTTTGCAAGCTTCCACGCACTGATGCGGACTGGGCGTTTAGGATGGTTTTTGGCTCTTTCAGCAGGGTCTGTGGTATCAGGATCAATAGTTGAAGGAACTCGTCCAGGTTCCAGGTGTGGTATGATTTCGTCCTGTGATGTGATGCAGACAGGATCAAATATATGCATGATGACTCGCTAAGAAGGAAAAGGTAGGCACAACTTAGAAATGCAGATAGCTGTGACAGGCAGAACAGCACCAATTTTGATAGATTATCTTAGAAGACGGTGGATTTCTGATAAGATTTGTTGAAGTTGAAAGAATAGACTGCACAGCAAATTGTGGTGCCTTCAATTATAGAACCTACACAAGACAATGGTACTAAGGAAAGTTAACATGGCCAGAAGTATTGCATCATACCTGGTCAATGAAGATACGCGGCGGAGTGCACCACGCGCCTTTGTAGTGCCGTGCAAACGAGCTCCCACTAAAAGCAGTTGGTGCAGAACTCATTGGCGATGATGCCAAGCTTTGCTGGTCATCATTGACAGAAGGTCCAGGAGGTTCACTCTGAGCCCTCATGGCCACAACATATTCATAGGTTGTGATGCCCTGCACAAAGTGGCGCCGCAAAGTTAACACAGCCACATGTCGCATTCCTGGACAAGAACCAACAAAATGGAGCAGGAATAATGACAAGTAAAAACCAAGTGACTAACCTTCCGGATTAATATCATATGGAAGAAAAACAGCTCCCCTAGTGGCACCGAAGCAAGCATAGAAAGAGCTGTACTCAAGGCCTGGAGTCAAGAGGTTTCTTTGTCAAGATTGTGATAGCTAACCAGCCATACCATGCAGTATATACTTCATACATAATTGACCATTGCAGAGCATTGCTGCCGATTAACTTTGACAGTGTGTGGTACAATATAAAATCTATCTTCTTCAGCTATGTTAACCTTGTATTTCCAGCAGAGAGCTAAACCTTGGTAAACTAAATATTAAGCACAATACTTTGTTTGGACAAAGACTAATATTGTTGCTTGTTGCACTGTGGAATGCACTTTGCACTGGCTGTGTTGACTAACAATTCCTGCTGCATAAAAATTAGCAATTTACTTCCCGATACGACCCTTTTTTTCATAGTAAGTAAGTTTGTTGAAGTCAATTATCGTCTCTTACCTCAACAGTCAACTTGGGAAAGTACTATAGTAACTTGAATGTGCATGCTAGAAGGACCACAAAATGGTATGATAAAAATAACAAAATTACTCTAGTTCAACAAAATGTATGTGAAAAATACTAGAACTGTATAACCGAAAAGTCACATTGTAAAGAGAAACTATACTAGGAAATAAAGATTAACACTTACCACAATGGTTGCAAAGGGTGCTCGTGAAAGTCCATATCCAAGCTTTTCCCCAATCTGATCTTCTATGGCTGTCTTATCAGTGAAGCAACGAACAAAAACCGCAATACCAACTCCACACTCAACGGCAAGCTACATTGAAGATTACAACAATCACAATTTAAAAAATAACGCTTTTGGAATATCAACTCAACACAAGCTTATTGACACTTCAAAGAATGTGCATGTTGACAATTAAAATTTGCAGCATTCTAGAAATTTTCACATACCCAGGCAAGACTCACAGCCATAAGGCACAAAAATGTGATATAGTTTTTTCTTCCGACACAATTGTTCAGCCACTGCACCAAAAGATGAAAACAAGGTTCAGAGGTAACGATAGAAAATTCAACAAAAACAGAAAAAACAGAGAAAAAAAATAAAGAATATTTCATATTACCCGGCAGTGATGATCAAACCCATCAACGCACTTGTTGCAACTTCGACAGTGTTTACTATGTTTACGTACCTGTATCAGAACATAAAGGAAATGATACTGAGTATCAACTCAAACTTTTGGTTGGTATAGTATATGTCGAAACATAAAATACACTGAAGAAGTGGAGGTGGATATAAAATGCAAAGAAAATCAAATATCACTGCAGACAGGGATGCCAACTGCTGACTTTGCACCAAAAATAGAATAAATAAAGGGAAAGTCACTAACAGAAGTATTGCATAGTCATGAAAACTTATAGAGGAGGCATTTGCTTCGCTTAAACAAAACCTTGGTTGCATTGTGTAAGAGCAACTCCAACAGTTTGGCAAACCAACTTGGCATCCATATAATTTTGGCAAAACAAGAAAAATTGGCCTCCAACAGTTTGGCAAACCAACTTGGCAAAAATAGAAACTTGGCAAAACTCACCTCCCCACGCGTATATATGCGCGCGCGGATCGTGGTTGCCATCGTTGTTTCCCTCTAGGTGGGAGGGTGAAAAAGAAATAAAGAATAGAGAAGGATTCCTGATGTAAGTTTTTCAAGAGGTGGAAGGGCATATATATAATTTTGTTTCTCTCAGAATTCCTGATTTAAGTTAGATCTGGATTTGTCAAGTGAATTATGCCAAACTGTTGGAGATGAATTCTTTTTTTATTTTGCATAACTTTTTAGAAGTTGGCAAAACACAAGATTTGCCAGGTAAATTTTGGCAAACTCTTGGAGATGCTCTAACACCCCACCCACCAAAGCCCCACCGCCCAGCCCTTCCGTAGGGGCGGACATGCGTACACATAGCATAAGTACCTCTGAATTGCAAAGCGTGCAAAAGAGTGCCTCTTCACAATAGTCTTCTTGTTGGTTAGCTTCATCCTCTTTGCGACAGTCCCCTATTGTAAAAATAGCACAGCAAAAACAAACCCTTCCTAAGCACGACTTATTCTTTCGAATACCCTCACCATTTCTCAATCCTGACTTGCCAGCTTCATCTTGAGTGTTTACATGTGCTTTTGACCAGGAGAAGATGTATTAGTAAAAAAAAGGATAGCTGCAACACTCATCAATTGGTCAAACGTAAATAGAAGCGTTGTTAAGGAACAAATTATACCTTCTGATTTATAAATTAGTGTGCCATCCATGGAAATCAGGATGCCAGGGTCAGCTGGATCAATCGCAGTACATCTAACATATAGAATCAGCACAGATAAGGCCTGCAAAACAGAAAATGAATATGAAAACACTTTCAGATGAAATCTACTCAGGTATCCAAGCAAGGCTGGGGAGGAATCTTACCAGAAAACTATAAACACCCACAGCGATATATTGGTATAAATCCTTCCCAAGAAATGGAGAGAAGAAAGCATAGAATGCTATACAAAGCAAGAAGTACACTGTTATAGCCACCACCTGAAAGAAATATATATATATATATATAATTATTACTCATGTTTTCCCACTGATAAGGAGCTACAAAGACAGGATTATAGGAGGAGGTACAAATGCAACGAAGATGCCACAAATTCAACAGAGGCAGAAGGCCAAGATTCCCATACTGTGCACAACACTCCCATGATACCATCAAATTTACAAATGGGGGCTTAGTTTTTATAACCACTTCCAAGAGAAATTAAACTTTTTAACTAAGACAATCACAGTATATCAGACTTTGCGAGCTTCTCATAAAGGACAGTCATAATAGCTCATAGCCATTCCCTGAACAGCTGCCCTTTCACCTGGACTTGACTGAGGAAAGGAAAGAGACTGCCTACTTGATAGCATCTCTTAGTCTACAATTCTGCCAAAGATAAACGCCCATATTACACTCATAGTCATGCTTCAAGAATGCTGGTTGCTAATCATTACTCCATGACCTACTACGATCTCACCAGGATACTATTGATCTCTGATACGGCATCAACTTAAGCACAATACTAAAATTCTACAACAAATGCAGGAAAAAATATTGGTAGCAACAGACTTGACAGAGGTGCCTAACTGGGAATTGTCAAACCCACTACGATAGCTCGAATTCACTAATACATTTTTGCTAATTTAAAGAAGCACATTTGATTTCACGCATCTGGCTGTAGAACAGGTAAATATTACTTGACTGATACACTGGCGTAACACTAATGAACAGGACAGGACCAGATCCAGACTGATCATACCAAACAAAACGCTCAATTATTATTTTGGAATACCAGAAGCGTCCATTCTAGTAGGACAGCATGCAAAGGAAAGTACAAATATGCATTTTAACAGCAACCCCTTAAAATAGAGTCCATGAATCGACTAGAGCCTGCAGGTTAACACAATGTGACTGAATCAAGTTATTTGAGAGTTGAGTAAAAGTGCAAGAAGAAAGGAGACAAAGAGAAGAGCAGCAGTGCCGAACTGCTAGGACAGGCCCGACATCACACCAGAGACGAAAGAGCAGAACAGCCCAAGAGAATACCAACAAAAAGGGACACTTTTATTGGAGAAAGCGAAATGCCAGATCAAAACAAGCCAGGTATGCCGCACGAGATCGGGACGTAGCGCTGCATAAAATTCAGGTAAAACCTACCGTTTAGGGGAAACCGTAAAACCAAAACCAAATCCATGATGTACTACTGCGCGTCGAGAGAGAGAAAAAAGAAGGAGAAAGTAGAAGTAACCAAGACTGTCGTTGCGCTTCACCGAGTACAGACGCATCGGGGAAATGGATTTCAGTGAAAGGCAATCCCATCACATCAGATCACATCAAAAATTCAAACCACTACGCCAACGCAGAACATTCCTCGTCGAAATATGAGCACGTAAGACAGAAACTGCGCCAGGAGATTCGCTCCAACGTCTCGCGCTCCTAGAAACGCCGGAAACCTCCCCCCACACACTTCCGCGGCAGGCAAGCCGAGCACGAGCAGAGCGCGACGGGATCCACGAGCACATTGCGCGCCGCAAAGCGCAGGCGGTGCGGAGGACGAACGAGCTCGTGCTACGGGGGGTGAGAGAAAACGGGAGCGGACCTGCAGGGTGTGGGCGGGGAGCTGCCACCCGTGGCGCCGCGCCATGGCGACCGCCCGCTGCAGCGGAGGCGGCGACGGCGGGAGGGAAGAAGGAAGGAAAGGAGCGGGCGGCCCCGGGATCAGCGGCGCGGATGCTGCATTGCGGTGCGGTGCAGCGCGAGATCCCGAGCCCGCGGCAGAGGAGAGCGAAAACCCTAGCGCGCCCGGTACGGCCGCCGCGGCGCTTGGCTGGTGTCAGGCGAGGGGCGGCGGTGGAGGCACTGGAGGAACTGAGGAAGGAAGGAGGAGGACTGGGCAGAGAGCAGGCAGGGGGCCGAGGGGACGTGGTCAAGACGTGAAGTGGTGCGGCGACGGCTTTGGATTCCTCCTGTACTACTCCAGCCAAGAAAATTTGCACCCTTTTAACCATTTTCATTTTTATAGAAAACATTTGTTTATTTATTTTGCCCAGCAGTAGTATACGGAAGACTTTTGACTGAGCAGTGGGCCCTTGGTTCAAGTACTGTGATCGGACCGGTCATTTGTATTTTGTTCATATTATTAAAACTTTCTCTATTTTTACTTCTTACGTAGTTTATCTTGAAACGAATTAAAACGAATTGGGTTACTAACCGTACAAATGAGTTAACAAATATGCTGTGCAAATCAGGAGATCATGGAAGATCTGACGAACAGACTCTAGATTGCTGCCATGCCAATAACCAAACTATGCGATTTGCAAGCTCCACTTGAGATCGTGAACATTTCTTCTTCTTTTTTTTTTTTTTTGCGAATTAGATCGTGAAGATTTCATGTGTGTGTTTGTGCACGACCTGCACCTTGCTGGCTTGCTCCCTCTCCATTCCTCCTCGGGCTCCCGTCGCGTGGCATGGTGCTTCGTTTCCCTTGCGCTGGACGCATCGTCGTCTTGGAGCGCGCACACTAGCTTGTTCTCTCGTTTTCAAAAGAACAAAAAACTCCTCACTTCTCTTCTCCCCGAGTCATCAAATGCAGCGCGATCCGCCCTGGGAATCCGCAGTAGATTCGTTAAACTACTACGGCCTCTTTCCCCTGGCCCGGTTGTTGACCCCCGAAAACAAAAGAAAATCAGCCACGAGCAAGTAATACTCCCATTTTTCTCCCCTCCGTGGACCTTTGTTTCTGTGCTAGTTTTGGGCTAGCCAGTAGCCAGGCATCCGACACATGGGCGACGATTGGTAGCGTAGCGACATGTTGATGTCTGGAAAATGCTCAAATAATGCAGCTGGCAGCGGCTCGATCGGCCACGACAAGGCGCTTGCGCAGCTAGGAGACGAAGCTTGGCGCGGCGGCGCACTGTTGAGGCTTTTGCATGATTCGATCTTCAATTGATCCGACCGGAGACCCCTCATGCTGATCCATCCATCGACCGATCAAATCGACCAGTTGATCGACATGCGGCCTCCCTGCACACTTTGATGATTACCAACGAAATGAACTTGGAATCGTGCCCGTGACAGGGTCAGGAGTATATCTCTCTCTCTCTCTCTCTCTCTTTCGTTTTTATAGAATCAGCGATGCGTAAATTATTGCTACCAGTGGGTACGCGCGTAGTCGCGTATTACGCATGTGAACTGCTTCGCTTTCCGCCTTTCCCTTCCTAACGAATCGCGACGGGTGACGTCACACCGGCGAGCGCGAAGTTGGCATGTGATGCCTTGCTTGCTTGCTGGAAATAATCCGGCACGGAGATCTCGGCGTTGATGGAGCCGTTTCAGGTCTTCTTCGAATGTTTGCTCATTCTGTTGGGGCTTCGGCTTGGCTTGGCTTGGCTGGCGTGTAAAGGAGGATCGCATGATTGTATTTTGTACAATTGTACAGTCCACTGCTGTAGTATGTCAGTATGTGTACAGGGCGTGATTGAATGATGCGTCCGCTCTTCGTTTGCTGTCCATCATCATACAGCCATCGACAACAGTGGGGAAGTACGTGCACGTATTTATAGCTAGCTTTTGCATTGCAGCCCCGGCCAACTCACGGTCACGAGCTTGCTCATGACCGAGTAAGTAACCAACCTTGACTTCCCGAGAAAGAAAGAAAGGATCAAAGAAAGACGGGCGGAGACATGCACACCCACGCGTTGCGCATCATGGATTCATGTTTTCGAAAGTTCGGTTCGTGTGCTCCTCCGCTTCATCATCCATGCACGCGCACGCGCAGATCTCATGCCGGCCATGATCACTGTCGCGAGAAAGATGTCCAGTTCGTTCATTCATGCCCCCATCGAGTTTGACGGCCGGGTGGGTTGGACAACAAACCGACAAAGCCACCAGAGATGAACAGAGTCACTGGGTGGTGAAGCCCAAACGGAGACGGTGGCCCAGCCGTGAGGCGACCCGGCACCAGTGGCACACTGGCACTGGCACGGCAGGCGAGCCCCGAACGTCCGCTCCGCGCGCCGAGGACGCACGCGCTCGCCGCGCGCGGCAACCTCCTGTTCTGGGGTGGGGAGGAGGAGGACTACGGCCTCCTCGCCGGTCGCGTGTCGAGCCAACCGGGCGCTCGCTCAGCTGCCAACCGCGCGTGCGCCAGGCCCTGCGGCCCTGGGTCCTGGGATGACGATGCCGTGCCGCTGCCGCGCCCGCGCTCCGGGCTCTGGCCGAGATTTTTTCCTTGCCTAGTCCTCGACACTCGACACGGATGGTTCCGCCCGGACCCCGAGAATCTTGCGGGGGCTCACATTCACTAATCACTGGGCACGGCCATGGCGCGCGGTGCCGCTCTGCGCAGAGTGGCCGCCCGGGAAGCAAGGCGGCTAGGCGCTCGCGCCGCTGCAGTCTGGTGACTCGCGTCGCGCGGCAAGCCCCGGGCGGGATCCCTGCCCGGTGGAGCGCCGCCGCAGTAACTGTGTCTTCACATTGATGGATGCAGGTGATGAGCTACAATATCGTAAAAATTCACGTACAGTGGAGTATTGTACTACATCTGCAGTACTGCTTCTGTACTGGTAGATTTCTGTAATCACGTGCCTAGCTTGGATCCGACATTAATCCCCCGAACATGTGGGACAAGTTAAAACCGCGACGCCGCCCTGCCATGTGCGCTGCTTTCACACATCTCTACCAGTTCCGCCGCAGCACACGGAGATCCGAATTCACTACGCCCCTCCCGGCCGGACGGACACGTTCGTTCGTGCGCCCGGGTACGGACGGTAACATCAGTGCCGCTGCACGTACACGACCATCTACGGCCTGCGCGTTCGTACATGTACTAGCTGGGGTAGTAGTATCCGTATCGCCATCGTGAGTAGTAGTAGTGACGTGGCTACCTACCTACCTCGACGACATGCTGGCGTTGCTCGACGTGAAGCTGCTGACGCCGCTGGTGGACCCGGACGCGCCCAGCGCCGCCGGGTCCTTGGGGCCCTTCTGGTGGTGCGGCTGCTGCTCACGGTGGTCGGCGAAGGACAGGAACGCCCGGATGCTGCTGCGGCGCCCGGAGCGGGAGATGGCGGCGCCGTCGGCGGCGGCCTGCTCGGACTCGGAGGCGACGTGGCGGGAGTACTGGCGGACGAGCAAGCAGGCGTGGATGGACAGCGCGGCGACGCACGCCACGCCGCAGATGAGGAACAGCGCCGAGAAGCTCTGCACCTCCAGCCGGGACGACTGCAGGTCGTCGGTGGCGGACTCCGACGACGGCCCCGTCGACAGCCACTTGTCGTGGATCCTCTGCAGGTCGCCGTTCTCCGACAGCGTCAGGATCGCCGTCGACAGGTCCACCGCCAGCGGCGAGTCGCGCTGGAAAGCCTGCCGCCAGAGATCCGACAAGAGAGCTCAGCGGCGGTCATCAGAAACGTTTGCATCAGAAAAGAAAAAGTTCAGTCGCCACTCACGAAGCCCCAGCCGCTCTTGGTGAACTCGGCCCCCACGATCGCGAACCCGTCGTGGTTGGTCAGGAAGAGCTCGACGTAGGGGCGCTCGTCGACGACGGCCACGACGCCGCCCTTGCGAGGGCCGAGCTCCAGCGCGGCCTTGTACTCGTCCGGGGAGCCGAGCCGTTTGAGCCGCGACGAGGACACTCCGAGCTCGTGGACGAGGTAGCTCTCGGCGAAGGAGCCCACCTGGAAGCCGATGGGCTCGTCGCTGGAGATCAGGCTGTCGATGCCCCTGACCGGGGACGTGAGCTGCTGCACGGTGAGGATGGAGGTCAGGCTGGCGGTGTAGCTGGACTGTATGATCAGGACCACGAAGAGCCAGACGATGATCACGAAACGCCCCAGCGTGCTCCTGGTGTCCTCTCCTGCAAAAAACACAAGATGCAGAGCGACTCTTTTGAGTTTGTTCGGGAAGGTTTTCATCTCGGTTCCTATGCAGAAATGTGAAGAGCTGCATTTCACTTACTGTGGGCAAAGAACAGAGTTGAGAAACTGAACCTGCAAAACGAAAATGTAGCATGTTAATAAGATGCAAACGAAATTGATGTTTTCAGAAGAAGCAGAGAAATGTTTTCAGCAAAGCAAAATTGATCTGACTATCCGTCCGAATTTCCTAAAATGATAATAAACCCGATGCCTAGCATGACAGAATTACAAATCTTAAGTTGGTGTTAGGCACTTGGACGGTTGGACCTTACCAGAAAACTGTGATAACCTGTTTTGCTGGAGGACCGCGGAAGTCATCATTTATTCTGTGCTCGAGCAGCCAAATCACGGTTCCCACAATCAGAAAGAACACTCCTGTGACCAACCACATTCTGACGGTAAATGGCTGCAGGAAAGCCCATCCGTTCGAGCCCTGTGGCTTAACAGAGGTAAGTATGACAAGCCCGGACCCGACATATGGTTGGGTGAAATCAACAAGCCTTGTCCGGTTTGTGACAATAGCTACATCGCCAACAACAGCATCAAATTCCTAGCCATAAAAAAAGGATGACTGTTATAACAAGACTTAGTGAAACATTAACCATAAAGTGCTCATTTCAGAAACCGAACTTACATTGGTCACAATTTTATTGATAAGCTGTGTATAGCTTGGATTCTCAAGGCCATTGCCAAAAGGTATAAACCTATATGTAACTGGGTATTGCAGCAGGTTTATTGCAGCAGCAAACACATCAATACAGAACCCACCCACCATTCCAGTCTGATTGTCATCTGATACAAATTGACGATAACTTACCCTATTGGGGACTCCAATTTTCAGCTCGTCTCCATTGTTAGCGAATACCCATCCCCGGGGCCTTTTTACAGTATCACCTGGCCAGATTGCAGTGCGGAGTTTCTGACTTTCAATAGTGCCATTGGGTGGTTTCTTATAAAGAATCTCAGGGGACACAATTGACAGCCCAGAGTAGTTGGACCAATAACCAATTGTGCGCAGACCAGACCCTATTATGTTTATAATGTCATACGCAGGATTGATAAGATTACCATCTGAATCCAGTTTTACAGTGCCAGTTGCGCCCATGAAATTAACTTCGCGAATTCTTTCCAGTAATAGCATTCCCCTATCAAAGACGCTCAATGCATCCAAATTCAAAGCTCCTCCTGAAACTGCATGCAGTCTGGGGTCTGGAGAAAAGGAAATGTTTCCACCACTATTGAAAAAAGAATCCAACGCATAAGCAAGCATCCAGACGGTATCATAAGCATAAAAGCCGTATGAATTGAGCAAGAACGTGCTGCCACTACTATCCTCCTTAACCAGTGTACTCCATTGGGAAACAAGTGTCTTCTTCCTATTGGTATTTCCTGTGTGTTGGCGCAATGTGAGAACGCCCTGCATTGTGCTCAGTAATCCAATATCAAGACGTTGGGCAGAATCAAGGGCTGCACTGAGCCAATCTGTCGCAATCCACACATATCCACCGGATGTCATGGTAAGATTGTACGCTAATGAGAACACGTCAAGCCCAGTTTGATCATATGCATGCAATACAAAAACCCGGGACTCCATCATCGCAGCTTTGACCAGTACAGCAGCTATTTCACTCTTCCTTGCTCCTGGCTTAATTGCAGCCTTATGCAAGATCTTCAGTCTCCTCTTGGCAAGCTCATCGCCTAGGGCGGATATGCCATTTCTTCCATAATCGTCATCAATATATACTGCTGTCACCATCTTCCACCCATAGTAATCAACCAAGTCTGCAACTGAAGCCATTTGAAATTGATCACTGTGGATAGTACGCACAAAGAAAGGATACTGAAGTGATGTGAGAGTTGGATCAGTTGCAGCAAAAGACATCAAAGGTACTTGGAGTTCATTTGCAACATGGGATATGACGTGTGCAACAACTGAAGATTGGGGGCCAATGATTGCAACTGTATCTTTCTCCATGAATTGCAAGGCTAAGCAAGACAAAGGGATAAGGAGTCAGTCGTAAGGCACCATGTGGATTGTATTTTTGTCACAAAATATGAGTGTTAGTAGTCCAATGGTAGACAGACATTGCTCGAATAAACATTGCAGAGAGACACAAAGGAGTACCTTGAACAATGCCAATGAAGCCACTGGAATTGGTATCTTGCATCTGAACAACCAGCTTTGTGCCTGAGAGAACACGTGAATCATTGTTGATGTCATTGACTGCAGCAGCAATGGCAATCTTCGCAACTCTCCCTATAATCGAATTGAATGTGAAAAGAGCTCCAATGTTCACAACATCAGGTCGCACAGAAATATTCTGCCCAAGTGTGCAATAGCACAGACAACTGAAAATGCCCAAAATATGGAGCATGGACTTCATCTTTTGTCCAGATTCCAAAGGATTACTGGGGTGTTCTTTAGGAGTCCATCCTTCAGCTCAACAACAGATGCACTGAAGAACCAAAAGAAAATTTCAGACTGACACCTGTTATGTAGATACTTTCACTACCCAATGACTCAAAACTATCTTCAAGGAAAATTCAGGCATTTACATGATGAACTGCAGCCACAGGTTATAACTTTGGAATGGATATCAAGTACGAGGGGAGGATATATCGCACATCGATATGGCTTTGGGGCTCAAGAACAAAAGAGATGGCCTCTCCCCCGGGGGGGGGGGGGGGGGGGTAAGGAGAATTCCGGGGAAAAACAAAAAATAACACCATCAAAACAAAATTTAAAGAACATGTTGTTCCGAGTTTCCGACCTAAACAGAAATGAAGCAACCTCTCACCTTAAGAATTGCCCATGAGTAAATGGAATAGCAAGCAAAACTAGAACAGAAACCTAAGCATGAGCTGAGATGAACTTGGCCGCGGAATTCTTTATGTGAGCTCGAGGGGTAAGAAGATCAGCTACGAGGCGGACATGAGACTAAATCTTCTTTTTGGAGAAAAACAATTGGGCGAATCCAAAAGCGTGGAGCATGCAGGATTCTCAAACAGCTGCCCCACCCCTAGAACCTCTCCCCCTTTTGGATTTCTTTTTGTGAGTTGAGGCATGGTTCCTCTTACCGTTGGGCGTTGGCTCAGCTGGCTCCAGAGTAGCCAGTTGCTTCCTCTCCGATGGCACGAGATAGATGTGAGGGGCCGGTGGCCCGTGTGAACGAGAACAACCCTGGAGGCCCTGGAATGCTGCACGCCACCGAAACACATGTTTAAATTCGTCAGGCTATCCCGGCAGTGGCAGCTTCTTGGAGCCCAGGCACTGAGCATTTTCCCAGCATCAGTGTCCAGTTTGCATAGGAAAAAGCAAGATTCTTGGAGTGCTTACTCCCTAGGTATCATAATTCCAACCTGACATGAACAAACAGGTCAGCAATACAGTTTTTTTAAAAACATTCTGAAATATTCAGGCCCTCATGTCAAACATGTGACGGGGAGTAGGCACGGAGTATAGAACTCACATGCAGCTACATTCCACGTCAGCTTAAAAAAGCGACGTCACACGTTTCTGGAATATCGAAGTATATCTGCGTACCTGTCAAAAATCCCGTCGTATAGAAGTATCTGTGATTCAGGCGCGTTTTTATTCAATTTCAAGTATACCTGTCAAAAATCCCGTCGTATAGAAGTATCTGTGATTCAGGTGCGTTTTTATTCAATTTCAAGTATACAAGTGGGATATTTCCAACGGGGCATGTGCTACAATTGCTAGTAGCCTAGTACTCCGTACCTGAATTGTATGGACTATGGAGCATATCGAACATGAGCGTCTGGCTTATCGGGTGGAGCAGGTACCTTGGCAACCTCAGTCCACATGCCATCCCTGGAGGGGCCAAAAGCAGCACCAGCATCGGTGGAGCCTTGCGGTGAGCTCAGCTGGTGACAAATTGAAGACGACGCTGGTCCCAGCCTCCCAGGCAGCCGTCACATCTAGTGAAGTTGAAATCTACGGCAGCGTCCTCTGATCAAATTGCCTCGTTTCTAAAACATCAGGTCAGGATCACTAAAACCTTCTGCAAAAATGAACAAAACGTACTCGTTTTTGTTTTGCATGCCTTGTCCTAGCATCACTGATCGCAACCCCCGGTTTTAAATACGGACCATATGATTAGCAGAGGTAAAAAACCACGTGAGCATATCAGAAAGGAAAAAGTCTACATCAGCCCTTCAATTATGGAAGGTGGACTACGTACCCCCAACCTATGAAACGGCCCATATCACCCCCGGAACTTTTCAAAACCGATCAAATTACCTCCTGAAGCAATTTTGAAAGATCATGGTAAATCGCAGAAAAAACATAAAATGAAAAATTCAATTGTGTTAGATTCCAAATAAGTAGATCTACACAATAAACATATAATATGATATGCTTTAGTACATTTTTTTAGCTTTAGATCTATACTTTTCTTCATAGCTGTAAAACTCTATAATTGGCAATCAAAGCTTACATCTTGCATTAGTTGCAGTAAGAAATAATTTCCCTTTCAGCTCAAGATGTATGTTACAACACCCAAAGGTTCCTAGAGATATAACTCAAGGAAATCAAACTACAGATAGGAACCACACAGCAATCCAATGCTAACCCCCAACAAGCCAACTGCCTAATAAGTTCGAGATCACCCAGGGTCTCCTCAGGCCTCCACCCGCAACCTTTTGGATGGTGTGCTGTCGCTAGCCCCTACAGTCTCGATAGTTTCATTGGCTTCAACCATAGTGTCTACGGTGCTATTGGATGGGACCCCGAAGGTCCATCCAGGAAAATCTGACCCTTGGAATAACGAAGTTGGTGTGGTTCTGTAGAATGCAAGGGGGACCTGTTTTATCCGTCGCCGTACCTACAATTCAAAATTCAAGATTTGTGAATTTTCTGGGAAATTCCTAGTGATAATTAACAATGGACACTCAATCGGCAACGGATAATATGCAAGTTCAGCTCTGGCTTGAACATTTCAACAGAGACAAGTTAAACAAAGGGCAAGAAATGGTTCTGGTTTACACAGTTTAATTATCAGACACATCATCTGGTGATTTACACATTTATTCATGAACCAGGCAGTCATACATCCACTACCGTTACATGCTAATGACAGGGGACAAAATACAAGGAACCGATTACTGCTGCAATTTTTGCTAAAGCGCCTAAAAATTGCTACATCTCACCAACTGAACCCAGACATTCCCTTTGAACCCGACAGATAGCGCATGTAACTTACTGTTGGCGCAAACTAACTTCATGGTACGGTGAAAAGTATGGTGCATATGTACCTCATCCCTAATACATTAGTAGACAGTAGATGTGCATCCAAACATCTGGAATGTGGTTGAAGGTAGTGATGGCATACCTCATCTCTAAAAACTGTAGCATAGGAGCCTGAACTAAAGTCCGTTATCTTCATCTCTGTAGTTTTGGCCCTGACAGTGAGATCCTCCTCAAGTGATGCGACAAATCTGAGTACCTCAAGAAAATGAGCTAACAACAAAGAAAACTGCATACAAATCAGAACAACAGGTTGCCTTCCTGTTACCTAGAAACTGCAGGACAGTAATGATGCCGGAGCGTGTCAATTTCCCACAGAGAACTTCCTGTAGCATGATACACAGGAATCCATTCACAAAGAGTATCATTAGAAAATAGTTTGGACATAAGTATGTAATAAACACACTAGCATATCAGCTTGTAGGTGCATCACTCGCCATATTACTTGTTATGGATGTAGTTTAGTTGGGTCCAAATGTGCGATGAGAACAAGATAATCAAGGATTCATTTAAGTTCCCACCAGTTTTTCAGCTGTCCACTGACTGCACTGTTAGTTGATGGCACCTTAAGATATGCATCAAAGGAACAGACCTTGACACCTCTGGCAACTCAGATATTTTATAACCAAAAAAAAAAACAAAAGGCAAACCTCCCGTGCGGTGGGGTCTAAGGAACGGAATTTGTAGCAGGTGTATCAATAAAAATACAAATACTTATAAGCACCAACATACTTCCTCTATAAATGAATAAGAGAAAAAAAAATTACATCACCACCATCTTCTTTTAAGAAAACTATAGGTTCTAAAGCTACCTTTCATGGTGGGTTTATTAGGTGGCACTGACTAAACCACAGCCAAGAAAATTATTTCAGAGTTTTCTCACTTCATGTTTCAGTTTCATTCCTTCATCTAGCCATCAAGCTGAATTAGGATGGCACGGAAAAGAAAATAAGGGAAAAAAGGTGAGGTAAAATATGTTCAGTACTTCAGTATGATTAAAATACATACGCATTGCACCAGACTTTGCAGGGTCTGCCTCATCATTGTTGAAAGGATCAGCACCAATCTTCTTAGGCTGAGTATCCATAGCATTGTTGTCATTTTCATCCACTTCCTGAAACAAATCCATAGCATTGGAATTAAATTATTTAACAACAAAATACTTGCAGGGTTGCAACGAATATTAAGGCCGCACAGTGGTGTATGCACACCAGAATCAATAAGCATCAGACAAATGCAATACAACTATACAAAGGGTCTAGGAGTTAACCTACCCAATGGACCAAAAAATTAATTGAAGGATGTCTCCGCAGCAGATTGTGAATTAAAGCAATAATAATAAGAGCTCCAGCTGGTGGAACTGAAAGAGCAAGTCTGCTCAATCTTTTTGCAAATGCAGCAGCAAGATATGCAGGAAGATAAGAAGATTTCAGGCAGGTGTCAAGAAGCTGCAAGAAAACAAGTCAAAGATAAGCATGATAACCAAAATTAAAAGGGTAAGAATAACATAACAATACATACAAAAAGAATAAAAATGAATTCTATTTTAAGATTCAGTGACATGTACTATGGGCAACATGTCTAGTCATATGGTATATTCATAGCACAAAATCGTGGGTGCCTGTCTTTTTGCTCCACGTGCATCATAAGCCTTGTCCACAACTAGAGCTGACACAAAACCCAAGGTGTTTCTCAGGTTTGTCGTGCATCAGGGTTAACTAATAGCTACTAGTCCACAGTTGTAGGTTACTTGCGCATGGATAATTATTTATGCCTGTTGCTTAAGTCCACACTAAGATGGTACATTTCATCATTGTTCCGCCTCAAAATAGTTACAGCCTAAGTTGGCAATCTTATTACTGGGTATGAGCATGACTGTGGTGTTCTGGAGCAGGAATTATAAAATTTGAAGGTGTGGATGGCTCCAATCATTTTATGACCTTGATACAACATCTTCACATTAGAGTGAAACTGTATGACCCTTTTCAGTTCACGGAACTTTATTTGTCATAAGAAATGTACCATACTTGAATAGGAATAATAATGTAGTCATCCCTTTTCCACTTACTTGTAAGAACACTGACCGGTGTTTTGCCATGAAAACAGCAGGAGTCAGTAGTGCATAAAGCTTTTCATAGAATTTTGGATAATCCAGACCGTGTTGTGTCATAAGAATAAAAAGGCCACTTAAGGCCATCACACTGATGACACCACCAATGTCGTATGATCTAGTCAAGAAGTCACTGTAACAGAAAAAAAGTATACAGGTTACAAGATTTCTCAGTGAAATGTTGAACTAATACGTAAACAATACAGAAATCCCACAACCTACCATAAAATGGCAGGGTTTGACATTGAAGGAATGACATTTTGATGAATTGAAGCAAGGACCTGCAGGTAAAAAAGCATGCTCAAGGCAGGAAACCATAGCCAATAATGAAGCGGTGTTAACTTAGATGAACAAAAAGTAAATGATAATATGCTGAATGAGAACAGCTATACCTCCTTGTACACATCAAGTGGAAGTGGTAACTTGAGAAAGGACAGCCATGCTTTGGTGAACTTCAATTTTAGCTTTTTCGTGATGTGAGAAGAAGAGTCCTACAGAATTCTAACACTCACAACCAAGAAATTTTGGGTTTAATCTAAAAAAGTCACTTTACTGTCTGAAATATATATGAAGTACCTTAGAAGAGTCCTTTTCTCCTTTAGATGAAAGGCCTTCAAAAGCCAAAAGCCAAGAGTAAGAATACTAAGCACACCTTAGTACATACATATATGAACACATACAAACATACTCCCTCTGTTCCAAATTACTTGTCGCTTTGGCTTTTTTATATCCATTCCTTTTGTTATGCACCTAGATATATTTATGACTAGATACATAACAAAAAGAATGTTTATAGAAAAGCCAAAACGACATGTAATTTGAAACGGAGGGAGTAATTTTCAAGCCATAGGATAATGTAAATGAGAATAATTTTCTAGGTGCAAAATAATACATGGAATACTATTGTAGATGCGCGGCAAGTTGAGACAGCCAAACAAACAAGAAATACTCACCAACAGTACTCCACATTTCAAATGTCAATTCCTTTTGATAATCCATCACAGGAACATGAACCAAGAGATTGTATATATTGTGTATAAAAATAGCACATCTGTTCAACAAGGAAAGAAACACAATAAGACAAACTATAAGCCAAAGAATATGTTTGAAGGCATCAATGGAGCAACAGTGACATATTAGGGGTTCCATGGGTCTGTGGTGATACAATGCACGGTCATGGTGTAAATAATCCACATCAATGATCTTAAGCTACAGATTAACATTCCAGGGCTAAAAATTATAACTTGAATCCAGAAGTCCAGGATAAAATACAAGCAACAAATCAACTGAATTTTGTCCTAACATGTTACTTGCCTAAAGCCAAGAAGTTAGAACTGGAGAATTAGCACCTAAACACAAGATTTTCCTCCCATGTCCTTTTAAAAGGAAGCATGAGCTGAATTTGTTGTGCACGTGTTTGTAATAGAACATTAGGTATGGCACAGAAATGCAGTTTTACATGAGTAGACCTTATGGAAAGTGAGCGTGTGAGAACCACTGAAGTTGTCTTTGCAAGCATCAAATCATAAGGTTTAGGATATGAACCGTGTAAAAAAAAGCATACTTGTTTTGTGACCCATCGCTTCCATTCTGCAAGGCATCTTTTCCAGAGTCTGAACAGAACAACAAAAAGGTAACCAACTGCTAATGATGCAAACCATGCAAGTACTTTGATCAAACGAGGACTGAGGGCCTACCAGTGGTTTTACTGCCCAGACTGTTGGCAATCTTGTCTACGCTAGTGAAAGTAAAGTAACTGCAGGAGCAAGAGTGTGGGAATAAGCACATCTTGAGAAAATTCAAGTAATACATTGAAAATGTGCTCACAACATACCAAACATCAGTGTACTTGAAGTACTTCAAGCCAAGCAACTCTAATAAAGGGTCAATGGAATCAGTAGCATGAACCTGCAGAAAAAATGGGAACACATAAGATCAAATGCTTAGGCACTCGGTCACTAATCCTGGCTGCAGGTAGAGCATTTACTTGAGCAGAAACAAACATACTCTAAGTTAACATTAAAGGATCTCAGTTCTTACACACAGCGATCTCAAACCTATGCATTTCAAAGGCTAAAACCAAACAGCTGTAAATGCCATAAGAGAATAGAAATTCACCACAGCATGGAGAAACTTGTGGTAAATTGCCGACTGGAACTTTCCGTCCTTTCCCAGCTTCACGAAATCCATGAGAGCATCCAGTGCTACATCCTACAGCCCAAAAAAAAGGTAAGCCAAATTGCCAGTTCGACTAATTCCTCGACACATACAAGATAATATGCTCATACCAACGACTTCAAAACTCACCCTGATCGCATCATCGCTGTGCGGCGACACGCTTAGCTCGACCAGCGCGGCAACGAGCTCATCGAACCGCTGACGCAGCCAGGCCCCGAACACGAGCTCGGGGTCGCTGCCCGCCTCCCCCGCGGTGGCTACCGCAGAGGCGGAGGGAATAGAGGGGATGAGCGGCACGAAGAAGGACTGGAGTGAGATGAGCGCCTCGAGAGCGAGGTCGAGCGGCGCGGAGGGGGAGAGGAGCCCGAGGAGGGCGGGGGCGTGGTTGAGGTGGGCGCGCGAGGAGAGGAGCTCGCTTCCCAGCGTCTTCACCTCATCTAGGGTTAGAGCTCCACCTCTGGAACGCCGCTTCTTACTGGCGGCCGCTGACGATTTCGCCATGCCGGGAGGGAGGTGTGGGAGGCGGCGGCGCGAGGTTGGAGACCCGGGGGAGATTCTGGGGTTTAGGCTTACGACCGAACCGAACTGTGGCCTAGTAGTGTGCTAGAATGATTTATCAGTCCGGCCCATGAAGTGACCTAATTACGGCCCGTCTAGTGATTACTAAATGAGATTTTTTTTCTTTTTTTTTACAATTTTTTCCCTCTCAATTTTGCAAAAAAAATATATGGTCTGCAAAATTTTTTGCAAAACTATACATCTGGCGCCGTGAGAGACGGCGTTAGGCACCTAACGCCGTGCCCCACAGCGGTAGGAGGCGTGCGGTACTGTAGCACCTCCTGCCGCCGTGGGCCACGACGGTAGGGGTCCAGTCTCTTTTCAAAAATTTGTATTTTTTGTTTGAACTCGGATGGAGGTAAACTTTATATGAAAATTGTAGCTTTCGACGAGATCTACAACTTTGTAGTTCAAAGTTTTTCCATTTGAAGTCATCTTCATAGTCAAATAATCGATAAACTATCCAGATCTCAGTTTGCACTTTGCAGTCTTCAGATCTAAATAGTGTATCGATTATTTGAGTATGAATATGACTTCAAATGAAAAAACTTTAAACTACGAAATTGATCTTGTCGAAAGCTACAATTTTCATATAAAATTTACCTCCATCCGAGTTCATGCAAAAAACTTACAATTTTTTGAACGTAAATTGAAAAACTGAGATCTGAATATGAAAATCGAGATCTAGATAGTATGTCAATTATTTGCTATGAAGATGACTTCAAATGGAAATTTGAACTAAAAAGTTGTAGATCTCGTCGAAAGCTACAATTTTCATATAAAGTTTACCTCCATCCGAGTTTAAACAAAAAAATACAAATTTTTGAAAAGAGACTGGACCCCTACCGTCGTGGCCCACGGCGGCAGGAGGTGCTACAGTACCACGCGCCCCCTACCGCCGTGGGGCACGGCGTCAGGTGCCTAACGCCGTCCCCACGACGACAGATGTATAGTTCTGCAAAAAATTTTACGGACCATATATTTTTTAAAAAAAGGAAAGAAAAATGTAAAAAAAGAAAAAATTCACTAAGTGATTGTATCTTCCCATGTACTTAAATTAAATGACATTTCTTACATCGTAAATACATTTTTTAATTATTGAAATTCACAATTAATAATAAGAACAATTAAAGTAACCATATGCTTAGTTTTAAGCATGTTACCTTTCCGCAAAAAAATAATCCACTATTTGCGATGAGTCACATATTTTAATTTTTGAAATTCATAATTATTAACAATAAGAACAATGATAGTAAATGTATGAACAGTAAGATACTATGTTTTGATCGTACAAGAGATGTAAATGTATGTGAAAATCTAACTAAAATACTAAATTAATATGCTTTTTGTCGTACAAGAGATCAAAATAATATTATTTTCTAACGTTCTAGTATTTTACATCTTCTTGAACTTGATGTGTGAAAGAAGTCCTTTGATATCTTCAGGCAGCAACGATCTCGCTTCATTTGTTTCTGAAGTTAGGAGTAGGGTTGAAAGCGGTCGAACTCGGTCGAGGTAACCCCAATATTGTTTTCACTTTCACATTTGAATATGAAAACGAAATCGAATTCGGAAAGGTCGGAAATGAAAACAAAAACGAATTTGCGGGATATCGAAAGATTCGGAAACGAACTAATTCGCAGCCTGTTTGTTTGGCTGGTGGCTGATGTCTGGTGCTGGTTTGTTATGAGAGAAAAGTGTTGTTGGCTGATTGCTGGTGGCTGATTTGTTATGAGAGAAAAGTACTGCTGGCTGGTGGCTGATAAGCAAGTGAACAGGGCGTCGATCGTACGAAAAACCAAATTGGAAACACCGACCCGTAGAACCTAGTTGAGCCCAACAACAACACAATCACACAAGCAGTCAACCACACACACAGCCATGCATAGACAAGACTATTAACCAATACGTTGTAAAGATACATGACACTAATCACGAAATCAAACAATAAAATACACAGTACAAATTGCATAATAGAAATTAAGAGACGGATAATTAAAAATGCAAAGTGCAAACACAAGATTTTTGGCCCAACCGGTCCATCTTATCCTCTCACAATCTCACCTCCTCATCTCATCGTCCGTTCAACATTGACCTCCATCCACCTGTAACCCAGGCCAACTCTAGGAAACCTATAGATGTCCAAAAAGCCTGTAGCCCGAAAGCCCGCCCAAAAGCCCGATTTTTTGTCCCGGTCCGAGCACGACCCGACACGATAGCTCAGGCCGGGCGCGGGCTGCCACCTTGGCACGGCGGGCGGCCCGACACGATTTTTATAGGTCGGCCCGGCCTCACACGACCTCACCTTCCCTCAGCCCCGATCAAACCTTATCCTTTCTCTCTGTGCCTCACAGTCACAGCCCCCAATCCCACCTAGGGATGGCAATGGGGTGGGGCGGGGACGGGGGGCGCTCTCCCTCCCCGTCCCAAACCCGATTGTTGATCCCCGCCCCGACCCCGACAAGCCAATCGGGGGAAAACGCGCCCCGTCCCCGTTGGACCCGTGAAACCCGACGGGGCCCGTGGGGATAAACATCCAGCAAAAAAGATTGCAAATCACAAGTAAAAAATAATTACAGATCAAGCATAATACTACAAAGTTGACACATCGAGCATTACACAGCATCAGAGAAGAAGCTAACAGATGCAGAAGAAACCATTACTACCCATACTACTTAAATGACACTCTTAATCTTGAATAACTCCTTGACAACACCGCCGCAACCCACCCAGTCTCGCGAGCGAGGTCCCGACTGCGCCGCCCCCTTCGCAAGACCTCACTTCCCGCCGGCCACCGCCCCGCTCCAGCGTTGTCGCAGGCTTAGCGAACAATCCCGTTTCTGTACGATTATTTCACCACCGTTCTAACTCCAGCCAGCAGCTGTGTCTGATTGATTGGCGATGCCATCGGCCAAAGACGTGGTCATCAAATTGCGGCTTCCCGACAACGATATCGCCATAGGCATGCTACACTACCACGAGGCACGAGCCCGATCATCTTGCTGCAAAATTGATGCCTTTGCTTTCTACTCCATACTTGGCGCCAATCTGCCAATGCCATTGCCACATAATAGCGGCCGGTGAAAATGCACAGAGTATGCGCTACTGCTACTTTGTGACTTCACATGAATGTAGTGTTTGCAATATTTTGTTATACCAAGCAATACTAGACATGTTTTTTTTTAAAAAAAGACTATTCCGTGAGCTCTTTGTCTAACATCGGGATATCAAATTCAGTCTCAAGTTTTGTTTATCTGCTAGTAAGAATCCAATTAGGAAATTCAACAGTAGCATAGAGCAACCCACAAAGAGTCAAAGATCAATTATGATTCTTTAGAACATGTATTCTGACAAAAAATATTTCACAGCTCAGGGAACACCATATTCAGTAGCAACTTGAAAAGGAGTTCTGCAAAGTCATGGACTGTGATTCAGGCTTTAGTAATGCCTACGACACCTGCACATAGCATATACACAAGTCGTAGTCCGTAATCCATGACAAGCTTTAATCAGCACAGGTCCAGTATGAATAGCTAAACAAAACCAGTCAGCACGGAACAACTTTCTCTTCTATTCTCGATGATAAGTTAGGAAAACAATCACTTCGCCAGCTGCTACTCTAGTTTCAATGACGGAACGCTGGTACGTCGAGGCTGAGAACGATCATATGGACCATAGTATGGAGCTCTGGTACAGCTTGTGAATGGCGCCCTTCGAGTTCCCGAAAATGGCTGGCCACACCGATTGTGAATTCTCGGCCCGACATATGAAGATAGCCTCGGGCGTTTATTCCGTTGTTGTTGTCTCTCCTCGCGCCGACTTCTCTTGCAATTCTTATTATTCTTTTTTCTACCTTGGTTTTGCCACACCCACCCTTGTTCTTTTCGTTTTTGAGGGTGTTGTTGCCGCATCTCATGTGGCTTCCGTTGCCGCCGATGCTCCTCTTCCGGCATTTGTAGTCGCTCGTGATACTTGCTCTTCGAAATTGTGTTGCTGATCTGTAATTGAAATAAAGGCTTAAACACCTGCTAGACTTTGCTGCTTGTTTGCATACTTGTGTAACAAGTGGGTAATTTCTGTCTTGATGCTATTACGATGGGCAGCATCTATATTGTACCCATCAATTGCACTCCAAGAAAATATTAGAGCATTGACCTTCTTTGCCATCACTTGATTCTGCACAGGCATTGTGCAAGGGTGTTAAAACAGTAGAAAGTATTATGTGTCTACACTGGTACTGAAAATATAACAGAAGTTTTTTGGGGGCAACAAAGGAAGGGGTTCTATTTTTATTTCTCCATAAAGTGAGCAACACAAGGGCAGAGATATATGATTGCAACAATCAACTGGTCCACTACATACTATTTTCACTACTCTAGAAAGTAAAAAAACATATAATGCACGATTTTTCATTTCGTTTAGAAGAATGGCATCCAATATCTGACCCAAACAGGACCCAAAACCTATATGGTGGGGGGGGGGTGCACAGCCAAACCTAGTTTTAGTTCCTCAACCGCACCACTTTAAGATGATGAACGATTTATCATTTCGTTAAGAAGAATGGCATCCAATATCTGACCCAAACAGGACCCAAAACCTATATGATGGGGGGGTGCACAGCCAAACCTAGTTTTAGTTCCTCAACTGCACAACTTTAAGACGTGAAAATCGAGCTTTCGAAAAGCATGAAAGTATTCTGTTTTTCACCAAATCCAGAACTTCTCAAAGTAAAAAAGAAAACACTATTGCAAGTGCTAAAATAGATACACAATCAATTTAGCTTTTTATTAGCATAACAAGACCTTCTTTCCGAAAAATAGAACTAACCAGAGACTCCAGTGTATAGCTTTCTTTGCTTAGTATATCTTCAGCAGTCTTCTTGGCATTCTCAATATAATCCTTCATGATGGTAAGTGGAGGGTATTTGTGAGTCAAATTGAAAGTGCGTGCCAATCTGATAGCATCAAGTGGCTGCTCATTTTCAATGAAACTATTAATCAAATCTGCAGAAGGATGAAGAGCATACTGTCTCATCAGATCCAAAAACTGCACAACCCCATCAGAGAAGACGCGATCGTTCTCAAAGAATCAAAGGCACCAAAAGTGAAGGAAACGTACCAGAATGCCCCTGTTCTCAATCAGGTGAGGCGAAGCATCACGCCATAGAAGACACAACCCTGCATAGGTGATGGAAGGAATTACACAAGGCTGCGGTTCGGAACAAACATACTATGGAGCAAGTAGGGGATTGACCACATGACCAACGAACAACACCACACCAGTTGTGTCTTCTCGAATCAGAAACAGGAAAGGGTGATCTGCGACGAAATCCACAGGCGTCTATATGACATGAGCATAATCTTTATAGTAGTTGCAGCTACAGCCTCCGTTCCTTCCTCATTAACTTCAACAAACAACTTGTGAATAATGGAAGACACACGCAAGTTCTGTCCTAACGGCGAAACAACCAACTCTGACAGATCTGCTTCTTCACTAAGTGGCAGCTGGAGTCCCAAACCTCTTAGCAAATCGGATGCTTCAAATCCAAAGGATATCTTGAACTTGGGGACTTTGAATTGACCAACTGGAATTTTCCTCATTGGGATATGTGTAACGCCCGCGTTTTTAGCTCCTAATAAATCACCTAATAAATCACGTGTGTTTTCAAAACTTTCCCGCTAAGCTCATTTACCCCCTCTCTCACCCTCGGCGCACGTGCCGCGAATCCCGCCGGCACCGCCCGCACTCGGGCCATCACCCACGCGTGCCGCCCCGCCGCCGCGGTCGGCCACCACGCCGGGAATCCCGCACCGCCGCGGTCCCGCCGACCGGTCCGCCTCGCCATCACCGTCGTCCCAAAAATCACGCTGATGGCGGAAACTGGAAACAAACCCCGCAAAACCCTTCCCCTAATTTCCCGAGAAATTCTCCTAATTTTCCTAAACTCTTTCCATTTTTTTCCTACTTCTTTCCCTTCCTTTCCTATTTCTCCTTTTTTCCTTCCTACCCTTTCTCTTTCTCCTTTTCTTTTCCCCTTTTCTTTTCTTCCTTTCCTTTCTTTCCTTTCCTTCCTTCTCCCTCCTTCAGCCAACCGCGCCTGGCGCTCGTTGCCTTCCCCTACGCCGCTCTTCTCCTGGCTCGTGCGCCTGGCGCCGACCGCGCCGGACCCTTTTCCACTCCCGCACGCCACCCGGTCTCCCCCCGAAGCAACAACACGCGCGCGCACACGTCGGCCGCCTCAACGCGCCATGCACACGCCGGACACCGGCCACGCGCGGGACGCGCACCGCACGAAGTTGACCGACGCGACGCGTCACTGCACGAGCCGTCTCATCACCTGCCGCGTTAGGCCGCGAAGTGACCAAGTGCTGCGCCGAGGAGTCACCTCCCCGGAGCCGTCGCGGCGCCAATCAAGGGTCGGCCGCCGCGACCCACCCTGCCGGAGCCTACGCCAAGGTCGCCGGGGAGATTTTTGCCCCGGAACCGACCTACGACACCTATAAAAGCCCGGCACCACCTCTTCGCCGCCCCACACCGCACCAAGCAAGCTTGCTCTGCACCCACCACGGCCACCTCCCTCCCTAAGCACCGGAGCGTCGCTGCCCCCTAGCACCGCCACCACCAGACCGCCGCCGCCTGAGGAGCCGCCTCCTCGCGCCGCCCCGACCCAAGGTGAGGGTGGGAATCAGTCCCCCTCGTTGCCCTCTCCATTTTCCCCCGCCTCCCGGCCGCTGCAGTGGCCCGGCTCGCTGGCAATCGCCGCCTGCCGACCGCCCCAGAGCTGCCTCCCCCCTTCTCTGTTCTGGACCGAGGAAGGGGAAGGAAAAAGCGGTTTTGCCCAAAACCCCCTAACCTTTCTCCTTTTTCCTCCCACCGAGCCCCCTCCTCTATTCCCTCTCTATCTCTTTTTCCAAATTAAACCCTAAACCTTAAGATATTCCACCAAAACAACCCTGCCCTTTTTAATAGGCCCCCAGGTTATTATAGTTAGGTCCTTTTCTTTTAAACTAAATTACTAACTGACCCTTAATTGACCCTAAAACACCTCCTTTAATCCCATCATTTCATGCGCGATTTTAATTCAAATTGCGCCCAAACTCCCTGACACCCGTACCGGGTATACCGCCACCCATCCGTCACCCAAAACCCCCTGCGTAATATTTATTCCCCTATTTTATCTACTTCCCTTCCTCGAGCTCAGCCGGAGAAATTGTGTGTGCTTATATTGATTGCATGCTTGCTTGTGTGTGCGCTATAGCCGACGAAGTAAATGAAGGAAGGTACCCCAAGACGGAGTTTGGAGCCGACTACTGCGAGCAGGAGCCTGAGATCCCGAACGCCGAGCCAGAACTCCCCGAAGACTTCGAAGACGGCAAGTTCAATCTCATCCTTTGATGCATGCTTTGGTCCTAGTTTTATAAATATCACCCTATACCCGTTTTATAAATTGCATATTGTTTTACTGCAAAAACATGGTAGGATAGCCACCCTTGATTGCTATGATTGAACCTTGTTTTGGCCTAAATGTTTGCTTTAAAAATGCGTGAGTGCTTTCAAAATGTGTGAGTGCTTTAAAATGGAAATGGGATATGTTTGGAAAATGAGTAAAGAACTGGGTAGACGGGATGGACGTGTGTGTCAGGAGTATGGGTGAGCTCATACCTGTGTGGTTGAGCGTGTTGGGAGTTGTCCATCTTGTCAATTAAGGACCGGGTTGCGTGACATCTTACCTGACCTAAATCATCGTACAACCACTCGACCGTTGTATGTGGCAACGGCTTAGCATAAACCCCACGAGTTAAACTACTTGCCATCTGGTGTGCGGGTGAGCGGCGGGAGACCGAGTAGGGGTACACTCCGTGTGAGGTACGCCCTGGTTATGTGGGATAACCCCTTGGTTGCTTCCGCGATGGCTCGTAGGGTTAGCTAAGGTGGGTAATGGCTTTGATAGGATCCGCACCGGCACTAAGGTGTCCGTGTGGCGGTACCCTACTTGTGGGTAAAGATGTACAACCTCTGCAGAGTGTCAAACCTATTCGAATAGTCGTGTCCACGGTATTGGACGAGTCACAGTGTGGTCATAAAAACTAGTGTTTGGGTTTGGGATGTTTTCTGGTGTGAGTTGTTCTTCGGGTAAAGTGTGTGGCTGTGTGCCTGGGCTATCGCGGACGAGGAGTCCGGTAGTTCCACAGTGGTTTTCCTAAAACAACTGAGTCACTTTGGTTATAAAACTGGTTTGCGAAAACCTTTTTGAAAATGAACCCCTGCATGAGTAAATGAGTTTGCAAATAAACCTTAACCTGTTCCTTGTTATTTATATCATGTGCATGGTCTGCTTATAAGCCCCTCCGTGGGTGGGGTTGGACTTGTTGAGTACGTGTGTACTCACCCTTGTTTAACTAACTGTTTTCCAGAGGAGGATCCCGACTACATTCCCGATGACGTCGAGTAGGTCGCTGCCCTACACCCAACCGTGCCTGTGTACCCAGGGCCTCCACAAAGAGCTTCCATGGTGTGGTACTCTGATGAGGCTTTGGAAGCCTTTGCTATCGTAGTGTGGTCGTTAGCGTTTGTGTTGTTCCTTGTAGCGTTGGCACTTCCGTGCCCTCTGTGTCGCTGTGATGTAAAAGACTGATCCACCTGTTGTAATAAATGTGTTACCAGCCTCCTGGGACTGGTATTTGTGTCACATTTAGTCACCTCTGATGAGGGGACGCTTCAGGTGGTATCAGAGTCGTAGGTTGGCCGTAGGACGCGACCCCTAGGATACGAGACCTCCTCTGGCCCTCTCTAACCTTTCCTTTGCTGAGCTCATCTTTTCCCAAATCCTTACCTTGATCCTTGCCTGATTCCAGATGGCTAACCCAGAATGGAACGGAGGAGTCTGCCCCGTCCGGCTCGGCCTCCCTAACCCGTCGCTACTCGGCTTAGAGCGCGTCGAGTAAGGGATCCGCCGGAGTTCGTCTATCGGGAGTACGAACGCTACGGCACCCTTCGGTGTAAGGTGCTGATCTTCGTGGGAAGAAGCACACTCTACCCCGACATAGAACCTTGGTTCGTCTCCGCCACTGGATTTCGCTTCGCCGACACCTACCCAAAGGCTGCTCGGAAGGCCCTGCGACGTCTACGAGTGGTTTATAGGCAGCACCTCAGAAGAACTCCAATGGGATTTTCCCCACCCTCCAGAGGTAGAGGACGCTCGTGGATTGACCGCATGAGAGGACTAGAACGAGAGGAAGAAGACCTAGAAGAGGCCGTTTCCCACCTGTCTATCTACCTCTATGGCCTAGACCACCTCTACCAGGAGCAAGCCCGACAACTGAAGCAACAGATCGACAGAGCGGAAAGAGCGGAGCAAAGGATAGAACTGGAAAGGATAAAGACAACCATGGCGGAAGTTGAACTACACAACATGGAGCAAGATTACCTTAGGGAAAGGGAACGTTCTGAGATGTTCCACAAAAACCTATGGGATGAGCTCCAAAGGGAACGTAGAAGGAGAGGAGAAGAAGCTGACTTGGATGAGGAAGAACCCGAAGAAACTCACTGGGACAAAGGGACCCAGACCGAGGACGTGATACTGGAGCAAGACCTCCCACCGAAGAAGCGTCACATTCAGCTAGAGGAAGAATAACCATAAGGATAAGACTAGGATGTCTAGGCTAGAGCTGTGTTCTAGTAATAATAAGTGTACCCCGAGGAGTGTACCCCAACCTTGTTACTAAATAAAGTTATCTACCTCTTGTACCCCACCACAACCTGTTCAACTCTACCTTTATTTTCAGATGGCGGAAGATGGATGGACCCAAGGCGTGTGCCAGGAGGAGCCTGGTTTCGCTCGCCATCTTATCAACTCCCTGGAGCGCCTCAGTATCACTGAGCGCCCTAGGTACTAGGGCAGAGAGTATGAGCAACTCGCACTCTTCGCTGTAGGGTGGTCCTCTCTGTCGCCAGAAGCAACCACCACACCAACATCGAGCCGTGGCGCGTGACCGCCACAGGGTTTCGACACCGAGACACCTACCCCTTGTCCCTCAGAAAAGCCCTCCGCTACCTGTGTCGGATCTACGAGGAACACCTCGTCCCCACCCCGATGAGGTATTTTCCTCCCGCCATCAGAACCCCAATTTGGCAGGCCTGCATGAGAAACCTAGAACGACGCCGCCACCAAGAAGACCTGCTGTACCACGTAGTTGCCTACCTGGTCTCCCTGGATAAGCTCTTCGATGACCAAGCCAAGCACTTGAGGGAGCAAATCAGTCGGGCCGAGCAAGCTGAAGTCACAGTGAGGATGCACCAAGTCCGAGTGGCTCAAGCAGAAGCAAGGACCGCAACCGCCATAAGCAGTGAAGCCGTTGCCCATGAAAGCCTCAGGCGAATCCAAGACCAACGCATGCAAGAATGGACCAACAGCGGAACACCCGTTCTAGCCATTGGAGAAGCTCAGGTTCTGCTTGGAACACCCCTTGTAGGATGAGGAGGAACTATTGAAGTCCCGCCAGCACCACCAGTAGCCACCGAACCACCAACGACGACCGCCGAAGCTGCAACACAGCCCCAAGAAAATGGAAACCCCGAGGGCGAGAATGACGACGAGTTGCTCATTCCGCTGGAAGAGCACTCGACCCCGGAAGATGGCTCTCCTCGCGAATAGCCTACCCCAATGACCCTGACCCAGGGAGTGAAGTCGTGCTGGTCCGAGTTTAGAGTCGTACCCTTAGCTCTTGTCGTACTGAGTCGTGTAGTGTGTCTGCATAGTGTCAGTCGCGTAGTCGGGATGTATCCTCCTCACTGGTTTGTAATAAAAACTTGTCTGTGCTTGTTTGTTTGCTATGTGCTTGTTGTGTGCTGGTCGGCAGGAGTAGACACTGCCTTTTCGAAAAGAAATCCGACATAATCCACTTAAACATCACATAAAAGTTAGATCTCTTAGAAAACCCGCTCCTTTACAGATGGTTTCCAGGCGCCCTGTCAGGACCCACCAAGGCTCCGGTCGGTTGGACGTTGAAGGATCGCAAGCCGATCGAAGGGAGGGTCTTAACGATCAGGAAGTAAACCAAGACGAAGATGGAGGAGAGAACGTTGTCCTGCCGCTGCCACCCCCTCTCATTGAATTGGCACAAGTTTTGGCCAATCAGACTGTCCTGATGGAGGCCATTTTCAACGCCGTCAACCGCTCAAGGCCCCGAGCTCTGGGCATGAATGAGAAGCTGATAGAGTTCCTCAGGACGAAGCCGCCCACTTTTGGCGGGTCGGTGAATCCTTTGGATGCTGATGACTGGCTGAGAGCCATTGAGGGAACTGGAGCCCTTTAACTGTGAGGACCGCGACAAGGTTCTCCTGGCAGCTCACCAACTCACTGGGAAAGCCCTAGCCTGGTGGGAGAACTACTGCGCAGCAGCCAAGGATCCCTCCGCCATCACCTGGGATGAGTTCGTGGAAGAGTTCCGCCGCTACCACATCCCAGAAGCCACACTGAAGCGAAAGGCGGATGAGTTCCGTGAACTCCGCCAAGGCAACATGTCCGTGGAAGAGTACACGTACCAGTTCATAGAGCTGGCTCGCTATGCCCTCGAAGAAGTGGACAAAGACTCCAAGAAACAGGAGATGTTCAAGAAGGGACTGACTCCGGAACTGAGGACCCTGCTTACCCCTCAGATCTACCCGGACTTCAACACCCTCATGAACATGGCCATACTCACAGAGAGAGCGAGGGCAGAAGAGAAGAAGGAGAACAAGCGCAAGTTTATGGAGCACAAGGCCAAACAGCAAGAGCGGTCCCAGAGGCCGAGAAACTTCGGACACCCCATGTCCGGTTCCAAGCTCCCATGCGATGCAGAACCCGCTCCCAAGCCACGGGCTCGCAAGGCCCCAGAACCCAGTTCAAGCCCTACAAAAACCAGAGTGCCATGAATCCCCCACAGAACAACACCACCCAGGTCACTGCCAACAACAACAACAGCTCCTGAGTGTGTTTCAACTGCCGCGAAACCGGACACTTCATCGCCAATTGCCCGTATGCCAAGAAGCCAACCACTACCACCTACTCCAACTCGGTGAACGGGCCAAGGCCACTCGTGTCTGGAGCCAACCGCATACTGGTACGCAGCAACAACAACTTCGGCAACAACAACAGCAACCAGCAGATGAGGCAGCCCCAGCAGTATTATGGACGAGCCCGCGTCAACCACATCAACGCACAGGAGGCGCAAGAAGCACAAGGCATAGTGCTCGGTGAGTTCCTGGTCAGCTCAGTCTTGGCAACCATATTATTTAATTCGGGAGCATCACACTCATTCATATCCTCAAGTTTTGTGGAAAAACATAGCATACCTACAGTACTACTAAAAGCACCCCTATTAACTCGAACGCTGGGAGGTGACATCAAGCGTCAACTGGGATGCCCACGGATAAGGATCATTTTAAGTGGGGTAGAGTTCCTAGTAGACCTGGTAGTACTGAAGTCCAAGGGAATAGATGTGATCCTTGCGATGGATTCGTTAAGCCAACACCATGGCCTTATAAGTTGTGCCGATAAAGTAGTGCACCTAACCAACCCAGACGGGATACAAGTGACCTGCCACACACGAGGACACAGGCCAGACATAATGGTTTTCAACATGGAAGCCAAGTCCATAGAGGATGTCCCAGTAGTGCGAGAATACCCAGATGTGTTCCCCGAAGAACTCCCCGGAATGCCACCAGATAGGGATATAGAGTTCGTCATCGACCTTATTCCCGGAACCTCTCCCATAGCCAAGAGACCCTATAGGATGGCAGCCCCCGAGTTGGCAAAATTGAAGAAGCAGCTAGGAGAACTCCAGCGAAGTGGGTTCATAAGACCAAGCTCATCACCATGGGGAGCCCCAGTTCTTTTCGTCGAAAAGAAGGATAAGAGCATGAGGATGTGCGTGGACTATCGCTCGCTGAACGAGGTTACTATCAAAAACAAGTACCCTCTTCCCAGAATAGATGATCTATTCGACCAGCTGAAAGGAGCCAAGTATTTATCGAAGGTGGATTTAAGGTCAGGATACCACCAACTCAAGATTGGGGAAAGTGACATCCCCAAGACCTCCTTTGTCACCCGTTACGGGCAGTATGAGTTCACAGTGATGTCCTTTGGACTCACCAACACACCAGCATATTTTATGAACCTCATGAATAAGGTGTTTATGGAAGAGCTGGACAAGTTTGTCGTAGTCTTCATTGACGACATACTTGTTTACTCCAAGAGTGTGGAAGAACATGAGCAACATCTCCGAGTAGTACTCGGAAAACTAAGGGCACACAAGCTGTACGCCAAGTTCAGCAAGTGTGAGTTCTGGCTGGAGAAAATATCTTTCCTTGGGCATATTCTGACTGCGGAAGGAGTAGCAGTAGACCCCAGGAAAGTTGAAATAGTCTCCAACTGGCAACAACCGACCAATGTGAGCGAGATCAGAAGCTTTCTTGGTTTAGCAGGGTACTACCGGAGGTTTATTGAAGGATTTTCCAAGATTGCCCGGCCCATGACAGAGTTGCTCAAGAAGGAGAAGAAGTTCAACTGGACCGAGTCGTGCGAGAAAAGTTTCCAGGAGCTGAAAAGAAGATTGACCACAACCCCAGTGCTGACCTTGCCAGATATCCAACGGGATTTTGTCGTATATTGCGATGCGTCCCGACAAGGGTTGGGATGTGTTCTCATGCAAGATGGGAAAGTAGTGGCATATGCTTCCCGCCAGCTCAAACCCCACGAGCAGAATTATCCCACCCATGATTTGGAGTTTGCAGCCGTAGTGCATGCCCTTAAGATTTGGAGACACTACCTGATTGGGAATAAGTGCGAGATCTATACCGACCACAAGAGCCTAAAGTACATCTTCACCCAGCCCGACCTGAACATAAGGCAAAGAAGGTGGCTAGAGTTGGTCAAAGACTACAACCTAGAGATTCACTACCACCCAGGGAAAGCCAATGTAGTAGCAAATGCCCTAAGCCAGAAATCCTACGAGAAGGCAGCACCCAAGAGTACCCAGTTGCAAGAGGAAATGGCGCGACTCAACGTGCACATTGTCTCCCAAGGCTACGTTCGCCAACTGAGTGTTCAACCTACCTTGGAGGAAAAGATCAGGAAGGCCCAAGAGACCGATGAGAATCTGATGAAGATCCGCAAACATACAGGAGAAAATAAGGCCCCTGACTTTAGAGTGGATGATCAAGGCACACTATGGTACAAGAATAGGATATGCGTGCCGGAAAATGGAGATTTCCGACAAACCATCATGGATGAGGCCCACAACTCAGCATACTCCATTCACCCAGGATCCACCAAGATGTATATGGATTTAAAACAGAAGTATTGGTGGAACGGAATGAAAGCAGACATTGCACGGTTCGTCGCCCACTGTGATACTTGTCAGAGGATCAAAGCCGAACACCAGAAGCCCGCATGACTGTTGCAGCCTTTACCAATCCCGGTATGGAAATGGGACGAAATAGGCATGGACTTTGTAGTAGGTTTGCCAAAGACTCAGAAAGGACATGATTCCATATGGGTGATAGTGGACCGACTCACTAAAGTCGCTCACTTTCTACCCGTACGGACCACTTATGGTGGAGAGAAGTTGGCAAAACTCTACATAGAGAATATAGTGAAGTTGCATGGAGTGCCTAGCAGGATATTCTCAGATAGAGGGACCCAGTTCACCTCTAGGTTTTGGAAAAGCCTGCATAAAGCCATGGGTACCAAGCTGGATTTCAGCTCAGCATACCACCCGCAGACAGACGGACAGACCGAGAGAGTAAATCAAATTTTGGGAGACATGTTGAGAGCATGTGTCCTCACCTATGGCAAAGACTGGGAACAGAGCCTACCGTATGCAGAATTCTCCTACAACAACGGCTATCAAGCAAGTCTGGGAATGTCACCGTTTGAAGCCTTATATGGGAGGAAATGTAGGACACCCTTGATGTGGTCAGAAGTAGGAGAACGTGCCCTGGTTGGGCCCGCACTTATAAAAGAAGCCGAGGAACGAGTAGCTGAGATCCGAGAAAAGTTGAAGGCCGCCCAATCCCGACAAAAGAGCTACGCAGACAAGAAGAGGCGTGAAGCAAGGTTCAATCCTGGAGATTTTGCTTACCTCAAGGTATCACCTATCCGAGGGACTCGGAGATTTCAGGTGCACGGAAAGTTGGCCCCTTGGTACATTGGACCGTACAAAGTGCTGAAGAGGGTCGGAGCGGTAGCATACCGATTGGAGCTACCAGAAGAAATGTCAGATATACACCCAGTGTTTCATGTCTCCCAGCTACGAAAATGTTTGAAGGTCCTCGAAGAAAAGCGAGTACCGGTAGAAACCATCGATCTACAGCCAGACCTTAGGTACCAAGAAGTGCCCGTCAAAATTTTGGACACCGTGGTCAAAAGGACAAGAACATCACAACTACGGGTGTGCAGAGTCCAATGGAGCAGACACGGAATAGAAGAAGCCACGTGGGAACGAGAGGACGCGTTGAAGAAAGAGTTTCCCCACCTGTTTGAAACCTAGCCGAATCTCGAGGGCGAGATTCATTTTAAGTGGGGTAGGTTTGTAACGCCCGCGTTTTTAGATCCTAATAAATCACCTAATAAATCACGCGTGTTTTCAAAACTTTCCCGCTGAGCTCATTTACCCCCTCTCTCACCCTCGGCGCGCGTGTCGCGAATCCCGCCGGCACCGCCCGCACTCGGGCCATCACCCACGCGTGCCGCCCTAGCGCCGTGGTCGGCCACCACGCCGGGAATCCCGCACCGCCGCGGTCCCGCCGACCGGTCTGCCTCGCCATCACCGCCGTCCCAAAAAACACGCTGACGCCGGAAACTGGAAACAAACCCCGCAAAACCCTTCCCCTAATTTCCCGAGAAGTTCTCCTAATTTTCCTAAACTCTTTCCATTTTCTTTCCTATTTCTTTTCTATTTTCCTTCCTATTTATCCTTTTTCCTTTTCTCTTTCTCCTTTTCTTTCCCCCTTTTCTTTCCTTTCTTCCTTCCCTTTCTTTCCTTCTCCCTCCTTCGGCCCGGCCCGCGCCCGGCGCCGCGTTGCCCCCCCGCGCCGCTCCTCTCCTAGCTCGCCCGCCCGGCGCCGACCGCGCCGGCTCCTTTCCATTCCCGCACGCCACTCGGTCTCCCCGCGCAGCCAGCAACACGCGCGCGCACACGCCGGCCGCCTCGCCGCGCCCCCGCACGCGCCGGACGCCGGCCACGCCGCGGGACGCGCACCACACGAAGTTGACCGACGCAACGCGTCACCGCACGAGCCGTCTCATCACCCGCCGCGTTAGGCCGCGAAGTGACCAAGCGCCGCGCCGAGGAGTCACCTCGCCGGAGCCGTCGCGGCGCCAATCAAGGGCCGCCCGCCGCGGTCCACCCCCCGCCGGAGCCTACGCCAAGGTCGCCGGGGAGATTTTTGCCCCGGAACCGACCTACGACGCCTATAAAAGCCCAGCACCACCTCTTCGCCTCCCCACACCGCACCAAGCAAGCTTGCTCTGCACCCACCACGACCACCTCCCTCCCTAAGCACCGGAGCGTCGCCGCCCCTAGCACCGCCACCACCTGACCGCCGCCGCCTGAGGAGCCGCCTCCTCGCGCCGCCCCGACCCAAGGTGAGGGTGGGAATCGGTCCCCCCTCGTCGCCCTCTCCATTTTCCCCCGCCTCCCCGGCCGCCCGCAAGGGCCCGCCGCCGCCGCAATCGCCGCCGCCGACCGCCCCCGTAGCCGCCTCCCCCTTCTCTCCGTTCTGGACTGAGGAAGGGGAAGGAAAGGGCGGTTTTGCCAAAACCCCCCTAACCTTTCTCCTTTTTCCTCCCACTGAGCCCCCTCCTCTATTCCCTCTCTATCTCTTTTTCCAAATTAAACCCTAAACCTTAAGATATTCCACCAAAACAACCCTGCCCTTTTTAATAGGCCCCCAGGCTATTGTAGTTAGACCATCACCGTATCTAAATATTATAGTTAGGTCCTTTTCTTTTAAACTAAATTACTAACCGACCCTTAATTGACCCTAAAACACCTCCTTTAATCCCATCATTTCATGCGCGATTTTAATTCAAATTGCGCCCAAACTCCTTCACACCCGTACCGGGTATACCGCCACCCATCTGTCACCCAAAACCCCCTGCGTAATATTTATTCCCCTATTTTATCTACTTCCCTTCCTCGAGCTCAGCCGAAGAAATTGTGTGTGCTTATATTGATTGCATGCTTGCTTGTGTGTGCGCTATATCCGACGGAGTAAACGAAGGAAGGTACCCCAAGCCGGAGTTTGGAGCCGACTACTGCGAGCAGGAGCCTGAGATCCCGAACGCCGAGCCGGAACTCCCCGAAGACTTCGAAGACGGCAAGTTCAATCTCATCCTTTGATGCATGCTTTGGTCCTAGTTTTATAAATATCACCCTATACCCGTTTTATAAATTGCATATTGTTTTACTGCAAAAACACGGTAGGATAGCCACCCTTGATTGCTATGATTGAACCTTGTTTTGGCCTAAATGCTTGCTTTAAAAATGCGTGAGTGCTTTCAAAATGTGTGAGTGCTTTAAAATGGAAATGTGATATGTTTGGAAAATGAGTAAAGAGCTGGGTAGACGGGATGGACATGTGTGTCAGGAGTATGGGTGAGCTCGTACCTGTGTGGTTGAGCGTGTTGGGAGTTGTCCATCTTGTCAATTAAGGACCGGGTTGCGTGACATCTCACCTGACCCAAATCATCGTACAACCACTCGACCGTTGTATGTGGCAATGACTTAGCATAAACCTCACTAGTTAAACTACTTGCCATCTGGTGTGCGGGTGAGCGGCGGGAGACCAAGGAGTAGGGGTACGCTCTGTGTGAGGTACGCCCTGGTTATGTGGGATAACCCCTTGGTTGCTTCCGTGATGGCTCGTAGGTTTTGCTAAGGTGGGTAATGGCTTTGATAGGATCCGCACTGGCACTAAGGTGTCCGTGTGGCGGTACCCTACTTGTGGGTAAAGATGTACAACCTCTGCAGAGTGTCAAACCTATTCGAATAGTCGTGTCCACGGTATTGGACTAGTCGTGCCACGGTATTGGACGAGTCACGGTGTGGTCACAAAAACTAGTGTTTGGGTTTGGGATGTTTTCTGGTGTGAGTTGTTCTTCGGGTAAAGTGTGTGGCTGTGTGCCTGGGCTACCGCGGACGGGGAGTCCGGTAGTTCCACAGTGGTTTTCCTAAAACAACTGAGTCACTTTGGTTATAAAACTGGTTTGCGAAAACCTTTTTGAAAATGAACCCCTGCATGAGTAAATGAGTTTGCAAATAAACCTTAACCTGTTCCTTGTTATTTATATCATGTGCATGGTCTGCTTATAAGCCCCTCCGTGGGTGGGGTTGGACTTGTTGAGTACGTGTGTACTCACCCTTGTTTAACTAACTGTTTTCCAGAGGAGGATCCCGACTACATTCCCGATGACGTCGAGTAGGTCGCTGCCCTACACCCAACCGTGCCTGTGTACCCAGGGCCTCCACAGAGAGCTTCCATGGTGTGGTACTCTGATGAGGCTTTGAAAGCCTTTGCTATCGTAGTGTGGTCGTTAGCGTTTGTGTTGTTCCTTGTAGCGTTGGCACTTCCGTGCCCTCCGTGTCGCCGTGATGTAAAAGACTGATCCACCTGTTGTAATAAATGTGTTACCAGCCTCCTGGGACTGGTATTTGTGTCACAATTAGTCACCTCTGATGAGGGGACGCTTCAATATGCTTCACCAGGAACTCAGGTTCAGAGCTCAACTTTTCAGCTAAACTCCATAGACCATCTTGTTATTCTGGAAGAATTATGTACATGGAGAACTGCCTTGTGTCCCCACCTTGCTGGTACGGAAGCTTAAGCACCTTAAAGGTATCATAAGATGCAATATATTGGTCGTCTGTGCTGGACATGAAAGGTGCTTGGACTGAACTCCCATCAAGGTGGAACTCACTGTCTCTCGTTTCAGATGCATCGAACTTCTCTGTCAAAGCTCCTTTTTCTCTCGTTTCAGATGCATCGAACTTCTCTGTCCAAGCTCCTTTGAAATAGAGTGCGTTGCCAAGAACCAGCCTGGTGGTTTCATCAACAGACTGATGGCAGAAGCTCTTTGATTAGACCTAAGGTGACCTTCTCTACCCATGAGTTCACTTGAGCAGCAACTTGAGCAGCCTGACAAAAAAAAGAGAGAATAAATATGGTTCCTCTGTGCAAGAGAGACATAGTACAAGATTTGATTGGACTGAATATTAACAAACAACATAAAACTTGCACAAACACGGATATTTGTTAATTAAGGCCTTGAGCTATGAGCTGTCAAACTGACATAACATAAGTCTGTAATTTTCACGTCATACAGTAAATGACCAAAGTTAATAGAATTTTTTAGAAACAAAGTCAAATGGCACCTCGCAAGCTTGAGAACTGTTTAAGGGTACAAAAACATAGTTCTTCAATACAGAGACATACAAAAAGCACTCCACTGTCAAAGTGTCAACTATGAAATCTACAGCCTAGATTGCATTATCAGTTAAGATTTTTTTGAAAGGACATTATCAGTTAAGATCAGTTAAGCAGAAATCAACCAGTTCATGTTATGATTGTTACAGGTGTCTAAATATCCATGAGAACAAACTAAATGATGCTAGCAGAGGATGTCGAAATTGCAGAATTAGCAGTACTTGCTTAACATTTAAGCAAAGATATAACAAATTAGCAATGGATATTAACCATTCCAGCTGTTTGCAAGCAAGAGGATCAACCTTTCTCTGGAAGTCTACGGACTGGGTCTCAGCCTTGTATTTTCCCACGGCGACCTTCTCGAAGGCCGGCTTCAGCTTGAACGACGCGTCGACGAAGACGGCGTCGGCGAAGGCCACCCGCGGGCCGCCCATCTCCGACCCGTCGGTGAGCACGAGCCGCCCCACCCGCCGGCGAGCGCGTGCGTGGCCGTGGGTCGCGGCCGCCCATCTCCCTCCGCCGAGGGCGGCAACGCCCCGCGCGGCCGCGCGAGAGCGGCGCGCCCCCCGACGGCATCACACACGCTCGCGGTGACTCCGCGTCATCGGCGGCTCGGCCGTCGCCCCCGCGTGTCCGCGGAGGAGAGCGCGCGCGCCCCCCATGGCATCACGCGTGCCCACGGCGGCTTGGTCATCGACGGCTCGGTCGGCGCCCGTGCGGCCGCGGAGGAGAGCGCGCGCGCGGCCCGGGCGGTGCGAAGGCGGCGGCGGCGGGTAGGAGTGACGGTTTAGGGAGGGGACCGGTGGCGTCGTGCGGAGGGGGAGGTGGATGGCGAAGGCGGCGGCGGCGGGTAGGAGCTATGGTTTAGGGAGGGGACCTGTGGCGGCGTGCGGAGGGAGAGGTGGATGGCGGCGGCGTGCGGAGGGGCGTGGAGGCGGCGTGCAGAGGGAGGTGGAGGGAGGGGCGCGACAGATTAAGAGGTGGGGTGAACGACACCACCAAAATTAATAGATTGGTATCTCTACTACTAAAAAGAATGAAGAGGAGACAAAATCCCATCCTCCTTTCCATCCGCTCGCGCGGGTCTACCGCCCACCCGCGCGTCTGCCTTCCTCACGCGCCTCGCACGACTCCGCTCTCACGCCCTGCCTCTACCGCAACCCGCAACCCTTTTTTCCCCTTCCACTTTGAATCCAATCGCCGCTGCCTCCCCCTCCACCTCCTCCGACACTTCCCCACCTCTCCCACCACCATGGCCGCCGCCGCGCCTCCCACTTCCTCATCCCCGCCTCCTCCAAGCGCAGTAGACGAAGACTGCGTCGAGGGCGCCGCCGCCACCGCCGTGTTTCCCGCCTCCTCGTCCCCGCCTCCTCCCATCGCAATTGACGTGGATGACGACGGGATTGGGGGCGCCGCCGTCCGCTGCTCCTCACCAACGCCCGTGCCCCGCAGGAGGACCTCCCCCAACCGCAGCGGCCGGAGCTCCCGGAAGGTTAGTTCGCTCGCTCGATCTCTTCCCTTCGACCTAGCGGCTGTGTCGTCTCGTCGATTGCAACTTTTTTCGGTTCGTGGGCTTCGGCGGGGGTCTTCACGAGGTTGTTGTCGGCTGTCGTCAGGGGAATCGAGTTCGCTAGGAGGGAGAGATGCGGCTTCGGTTTGTGATTTTTGGTTTGTTCGAAGGAAAAAAATTCGGGCGGGGTACCTGCTGCCGGATCGGAGCGATGCACAATCGAATGTGTCCTGTGGAATCCTTTCATTTTTTTATCATGCACTTAATTACTTCCCGGTGGAATTTCCCTGCATTTTAGTTGTTCGAGATCGCTAGAGTCAGATGTCTGGTCAGAACTCTACCTCTTCACACCCTCTTCCATGGTGATCTCGTCCAACAAACTATGTGAGAGCGTTCGCGCCTACAACTCGATGGAGCACGGACTAGCGAGTAGTAGGATAGGATCGACCGATTTTGAGCTACCTTTAATGTCTTGACTTGTTAACAACTCGTGGACAATTCATTCAACTTGTAGCCTCGGCAGAAAGCCGGTCAAACAAAATATTATTTTCTTATTTCAACCGCTTTCATCATAAGCTTATGATTGTGAGAAGACATCTCAGTTGGTGGCTTCAGAATTGGGTCAACTCAAAAAAAATGACTCGTACTTGTATGCACTTTCTGAACCATTGAGCATCAATTATGATCAGCATCATATGGAATATAAATCATGTTACCAAACTATTCCATTTAGGAAGGGCTAAGTCATACTTTTTAGGTCTAAAAGTGGTATGCACTTTGCAAGGATTTTTTATTTGATACTTTTGGCCAAAGGAAACGCTGAGTGGGGTTCTTAGCTGAAAAATTTAGTGGATTTAAGAATATGCCTAGGTTCTTAAACATATCAATGTTCATGATGTGCATTTAAAATTGGGTAAAATTATTAATGTTCTGTTATGTGAGTATGTGACTGTCTTAATGTTATCCTCCCAATACCTTACAAAAATCATTCCCTATTATGTGGTTGTGGAAAAAAAGTATGTTCTGTTTGTGAGCTTATACAAAACCAACTAAGGATTACAAGTCTTTTTTGGGTTGCTCTGTTTGTTGTATGCGGTGATAAACTTAGCTAATCCATATTTCTGCAACTGTTCCATGTAGAGTCCAGGGTCAAGAGATTTAGGAGGAAGTTCAGTTTTGAAATCTGTGAATAAGTCAACATTGCAGTTTAAAAAAATCTAGGAATCGTAGAAGTGGTTCACCTATCCATTGAACTCCTCGGAAGAAGACTGAATCATACATGAAGAGGAAGATAAAGCACCTCCAGGTATCTGAATAATGTCAAATGACCCTTCTCTTTGGTGAAGTGCTTAAGTATTGATTTCAACATTTTTCAGTGTTCTTAAATGCATTGCTTGACTACAACATTGCGATCCAAATTCTTTCCAGGGAGAACAAAAAAAGGAGAAAATAAACCAGATTTAATTTTTTTGGCATGACGGATTAAAGCTATACCTTTCTGTCTTCTGTAGGAAACTGATGGAATGACCGCGTCCCTTCATGAGACTCTAGGAAAACAAGACAATACTTAGTCATGTAGGACAAACATGCACTTCTGATAGCAGTAATGTACAGGATGAAAATCAAAAGATCAGAAAGGAAGTGCTGCGGCAGTAACATAGCAGAGCACATGCCCCACCTACACCATTTCCCTTATTCAGTCCATGTGTAGTACTGGTTGTCTTAGTTTCTAAATAGGCTTAAGCCATTTTCTGTTGTCCAATCAAATTTTGGGGAATGTTATCATTTTCGTGGAAGTGAAATTCCAGGTTTAATTTTGATGTCTCATTTTGCAAATTTGCTTTGCTCTTGTAAGTTGCAACTCAAATTGAAACATTGTCTACAACAATGTCTTTATTTCTTTCCAATATATTTTTTCTTTTTCATGATTAGAACTCTTGTGCATTAATTTACAACAATACAACATTAACCTTTTCCTTTTCAACTAGCACCCAAAAAAGGAAATTTTACAGCTTCATGCTTTGCTCATTGATGTATCTATGCTGACTACCCAATACCTGATGATGTTCGCATTTATGGTTTTTTTCACATGACTGTTTTTTTAATGTGACGGGTGACTATAACTGGTGCATTTCCTTTGTTTTTGGTTTCTTAGATTAAATACTTAATCATATTGTGCTTGTTTCACATTATTGCCATGTCTATTTTGATATTCATATCTACCAATTTTTCCCTATTGTATAGGCTAGCCTTTTAAGTCACGAACCTACTCATTTTGCTGACCCAAATTTCTTCACATAGTATTCTAATTCAATTCAGAAGTTGTGATTTACATCAGTTGATGAGATTGCTGAGGTCCTTGACTTCCCTTAGTTGACAATGAAGTTGGAAGATGGACGTGAAGAATCAGTAATGAAAAAAATGATGAGTTAATTTTATTCATTTTGACATGATGTAGACTCTATTAGAAAAGAATATTTTGCAAAAGTTGATATTTATGAATCTTGTTCTGCCGTAAAAAAGTATGTTAACATCAGTACTTTGTTTTTTATGTTAGAATTTTTTTATAGCCCGTAGCAACGCACGAGCACAATCCTAGTTGGTATAGAAAGGGAAGAAGCAGAAAAGGAGCAATTCACAAATGTGGATTAGTGTGAATGAACTTCAGAGCAATTTATCGACTTAGAAAATGAAATTATGATATTTTTTCTATCCATCCATCTTTTAGACTTCTTTCCGTCTACCGCTTCAAGGTAGAACATGCAAAAAAAAATCGCGAGTTCTTTTCCATGTTTTCGGAGCAATATATTGAAACGGACACCCTGCTCATCAAGGTAAGAGCAATTGTATGATTGCATCCGTACCTACTACCTATGCAACCGAGCCATCCATCCAAATTGGTGCCATCGAAAGCTCGGGATACCCTGAACATTCACTTAAGACATGAGAAGCGAAATAGAACAACTGACAGCTGAGTTTTTTTTTTATCCGATGAGAAGCATAGCATCAAGAGGTGCAACTCATTCGCAGAATTATCACTTCTTCTCAAAGAATCAAAGTTCAATGTAGGATTCACGTAAATGAATCAGCTTTTTCTTAACTGATATATACATATGTCAACCTGGTCAGCAATTAACATTGCAACCTACTTACTAATTAAGTAGTTAGGAGTCATGTTCTAGTTAGAAATAAAATTATTAACATACTAAAGTTGGCAAAAGGAAAAACTATATGCTAAAAAAGATTAGGAGTCAACCTTTGGACTAATTCTTCAATCAAAAAACATGGAACGAGTGACACTGCTTCCTTTTCTTGATCCTCAGCATGGTTCATAAAAACTTTAACATAAACAATTAAGATGATTACACGCAATATACAACAAGACCAGCATGCCAAAAACCAGTTGAACGCCATTACCGTCTGAACTCAATGTAGAGATTACCATACCTGCAATTTTGTGGCACCCGCCAAGCTGATGTCTGCAATCTTTAATTTGGAGGCAAGGACAAATTGCTCCTCCAGTCTTCCATCATAATCTCAGATCATGAATCTTGCTTCTCAACATAATGCAACAGTTAGCATGCATACTGCAGACATCATTCAGATCTCTGCTTGGTTCACAGAATCCTCCAAAGTACTTTGTACTTAGAAACTTAATTGTCAATCCAATGCCTGGTTCCAGGATACCTTAGTCGTGATGGATACCAGAAACTGTAGAACTCTATGCTTCGTTCATTTGATTTCACATAGCTGAAGGCTCCATTAGCAATGTTTCTCAACTCAGTTGCATTGCCGACGTAGTGGTCAGAGATGCAATCTGAAAGTCTACATCAAGATAGAAATGTGGGAACAGATTGTGAAACCACATTATGTTTGCATCTTAGATTTCATTGAAAAGGAAAGATAATAAGACTACCAAATGACTTTCGTTTCATTAATCGTTATTGATACATCATGTAGTCATGTTAAACAAACAAATGACACCTGAATCTTCTCAATTGCAAAAGGCGAATAACTATTTATCAGGGTAAGTTAATGTATAACGAATTTATCGAGAATGTGAAGTTATAACCCTTTTCAAGAACCAACCGCAAGAAATCTAGCATTCTCCACATCATCTCCAGATATCCAGAAGTAAGAAACCTTTTCTCTTCAGAGAAATCCATACCCTCATCTCCTAGAGCAAAGCAATAGGTATGGATTTTGAAACATCGCTCATATGCATTCCAATCAAATGTTACAACAACAAGGTGTTTCAACAGCAAACTTGTTAACACCAGAATGAAAGCTATGGATGAAAGAAATATCATTGAACCAGGAGAAGCCCATGCAGCATTAAATGTAGTCAAGATAACTATATTATCTCCCACTGAGGCCTTCTTTACGAGTAAAATTGTAGAAAAAAGCATAAAAACTAAAACAAAACTGATTTTATGATACTAGGAGGGGCATAGAAGTATAGATTAGATGCTAAAATTGAACCAGATATTTCATTGAATACTGAGACAAGGCAAATATTTTAGCATCATCATTCATCACTACTTATTAGTGCTCATAAGCCTAGTTCACAGTTTCATTTGCCATCATAATCAGCATTTCCATAATTCCATATGAACAACCAATAGCCATTCGAGATTAACTGAAAGCCATACATAATTATAGCATGTAAGCTTCACAGCAATGTCATAGATAAATTGTTTGGCATCAGCGCGTATCACACTCCAAAAGTCCGGAAAACACCGAAGTCGTTATGGCAGAAATAACAAAAAAAAGAAAAGACTAACATAAAAATAGAAGGTTCCAAGAAGAGAGAAAAAAACTGTTGCAGTAGGATATTTTGGTTGTGTTCTAGACTTCGTTATTTCTTAAAGAAGATAAAGTAGTCCAAAAAATCATTCTCATCTAAACTTCTTAAATCTGAAGTCTGTCATCGCACATCTAAAACACACGGCCAACGGGCTTCATTCATCAGTAATCAGTCGTTTCATCCAAAGTAATAAATCCTCAAAGGCAACAAACATATGACACAACTTCGAACTCTAATTGCGCAATAGATCAAGGGGCTGCACCCTGCATGTCGTTATTCACTAGAGGTTCTCAGTCGAGCTCCTTTCTGGTGCCCTATACTAGGTTATATTAACATTGAAAAGGGACTAGTATACAGACATCCAACGGTTCAGAATAATTGTATACTTCGTAAAACTCAACAGTAGTATGGGGTGATATGATTGGGTAGTATAGGGTGGTATGGGGTATTATCGGAAAAACAAATAAAACAGCTTTTACAATTAATACCTCCTATAATTTGTTAATTAGAATCCCATATAGTACAAACAAAATTGTAATCACACACGATTCATTTGGAACTGTATGTTTCTCATCTTCCGGACCCATGTATTTTCTCACTCTCCTCTCTCTCATCTCTTCCTCTTGCAATGTTCCTCCGCCGGACTGCCTGCCGCCGGCGGAGGTCGGGCCGATCGCTCCCGGGCCAACACAAGCGGGTGACGGGGCGCGTGCGGGGAAAGGGTCCGTGAGAGCTGCGGGCGGGGGGCGCGTGCGGAGTCGGCGGCTTTTCTCGCGAGCAGCGGCCACCGGCGGCGAAGGCAAGGCCGCGCGAGCTGCAGGGCATGTGCGGCGCGCGGAGTGCCATTCACCTAACCCAATTCGCGTGGCTGCAGATTCGTGCTCTTCGGCGGCGGCTTCGAGCATGAGGGGCGGGCGTCCCCTTGTTCCTCATCCTCGGCACTTCAATCTCGTTCCAACCGCGGGCGCTGTTCCCGGCTTCCCGTTGTTCCACCGGCCGTGTTCTACAGTGCGGTCTGCGGTGGCGCACACCTTTGATTAATCGTCTTGCTATCTGTTGACTACTGTAAATTAATCGTCTATCATAATTTTCATCTTGTGAACCGAAAAAGATCCTCTCATTACAAATCTGTGTACTCATGTTTGCTCTCTGCTGTCAATTACCATTGATGATTTGAGCTCGTTTGGTGTTTGCTTCAAGCGATTGGGATGAATGTGTACTGAGGTGTTATACGAGCATACACATGAACAATCATGGTTGCAGACTTACAGTTGCAGTGGAATGCTCCCAACTGATTGGACCTGTTCTGATTTGTGAACTTGTGATATAGTACTAAAAAAGAATTCAAATAGAGACATCTCCACAGATCACAGTTGCGATTCGAGTTAACGATTTTGGTTGGATAAGCAATGTCATATGCTACGATCTACCAAATGGAAGTCCGAATATAGATTTTTGATCTATGACGGAAACGAGGATTCGAAATGATCTCATTACATATGTTACACGAGCACAAAGCTTTTTTTGAACCAATGTCACGGACACACTAGCTTAGTTTGTTATCGGACGACAATAAACAAGAATCTTATATTCCTTCATACTGCCCTCTTGTATGTATGCCTCCGGCCTCTTGACATATAATGCTTGTCACACCCGATTTTCCGAAGGAAACCAAGTGCAAACCTATATGCATGCCGGGATCAAGTTTCATGCATATAGTGACATATAAGTGAATACGAAACAATATCACGTAAAGAAAAAGAAAGATTATCGAGAGATTTACGCTTTATCCCGGAAACGAAGGCACCAAACATCACGGGCGATCGGCCGGGGGTTGCGTACGCCTAGCACCAAGAAACATCTTCACAAGACTTCAAAGTAGCATCCTTTTTCGAGCAACAATATTTATAGCAAGGGTGAGCACTTGTCGTACTCAGCAAGTGTGGGGAAAAGAATGAATGCAAAGGCTTTATAGTGGACTGGGCTATAAGCATTTAAGCAATTTTAGTTGGTCAAGTTTTATTAGCACCTGATTACTAATAAAGTATAAGTTTATACCAACCCACATTAAGCATAAGATAAGAAATACACCATGAGCACATGGCAAGCATAACCAGAGAAAGAGAGAGAGCGATTTAAGTCCATCTTCAAGTTTAATTATCATGTGAGGGTCCAGGCCGCTCTTGACCGTGAGCACGGCTAATCGATTAGTTTTACACTCTGCAGAGGTTGTACATCTTTACCCACAAGTCGCGTAAAAGTCCCGAAGAACTTTAAACCCAACCATGCGATGCTGCGCATGCATCATACCACACTTCCGAGGTGTGATTGCATAGGGACGCTACGAGGCCTTTACAAAGAGTCCTCCCGTGCGTATTAGTCCATAGTAGTATGTCATAGAGGCTATCTTTCGTACCACACTTCTATTACGGACGGTCAGCCATAGAGTACTTCCGTTCCAAGACCACTCCGGAATAAAAGTAGCCATAAAAGCATTCCTCCGTCCCCAACCTACTATGCGAGTAATAACCACACAAAGACTTCCCTAATTACTCGGCCAAGACCGAGCCATATAGTCCTTGTGGTTGCACCGTTGTCCCGGGTGGTCGCTCCATGTTCCGATTAATCATATGGTCTTGTATTAAGCAATCAAAGATATAGCATAAAAGGTATAACATGATTCATAAATAATGTTCATTAAAACCACCATAACCCAGGTATAGCAACTAAGCATAACTACCCGACATAAAGATAAACCCGTTTGATCAAGGCACGGGATAAATAACACTAGTCAAACCTTAAACATGGGTCCCATCATATTAATGCAAGCAAATGCAATGAGTGATTAAATATAGTTCTTAGGACAAAATCAAGGACACACTTGCCTTTAGCCAAAGTAATTGCTCGGAATCTTCAACTTCAAGCTCTTCCAAACTTCTCGAACGGCGTTCACTCTAAGCGCATCAATCATCGGGCACAACATACAAAGCGACAAACAAACGGACATACTAAGAACAAAACACCAATCAAAAGAAAACTTTAAAAGAACGCACTAAAGGATAGGCTTGATTAGATGGATCACTAAAGAACACAAAGGGTGCTTGGAAAGGTTTGGTTGGCTTTAAAGAGGCGGTTGCGGAAGATTGGAAAGATCACTCGGGATAGAGTTTGATTCTAATGGTTACGCAAGAAACGAGGGAACCACCGAGAACGGAACTAAGCTCAAAGCTATCGAAAGATTATTATCAAACCACAAGAAACTACGCCGGGCATATTTTAATTAAGAAATCATGTGAAAGAATATTTCGGAGAAATACTCTATGTTACCATTAAACAAGTTACATTTAATTAAAGAAATCACGATAAACCTAATCATATTTTATTTACAACATTCGAGTAGAAGTTATGTCAAATTAACAATTACTTTAAAAAGATAAGTATAAGATATCTAGACGAGTAACTTTATGTCACGTGTTCAACTAAACATATTTAATATTGAAAAGGCATTTATGATGTCATTAAGCATATTAACTTTATTACGAAAACCGATGTTTAACTCTAACATCTTTTATTTAGAAAAACTAGTTATAAATAGGGATTAACCAATTACATCATGATTAAAGAAAACCGGATTAGAACCTATTCACTTTTTATTCATAAAAGCATTGGAATAGGAATTAGTCAAGATTAACATGCATCTTTAATATTAAAACAAGTAGCAGGTGATACACGTGCTAACGCATAAGTTATGGTGAAACGAACTAGAACAACGATAAACGGACTATCAACGCATAAGAGAACCTTAAGATGGGTTTAGGAAAACTAATTTACGTAGAGAACTAGATCGAAGGGCAAGAACTGAGCAAAAGGTAAGCTAAACTAATTGGTAAAAGGAACTGATAACAAGATTAGCTCGAAGAAAGGTATAGCTACGAAAGATTGGGCATAAGAACATAGCCGATTTATAAAAAGACAACCTAACGAGAGATGGGATAGACATCAACTAGCTAGATGCCTGATATACAAGATTCTAAGATAAACATGAAACAAGAGTGATAAGATTACTTGATAGGCAAATGAGCAAGTGCAACTACTCACACGAGATAAAGCTACTAAGATAACGAAACTCTAAGGCTTGATTAGATGCGCACGGTTTAGCTTGGGCCAACACTAGAAAGGTTTAGAGCTTCGATAAACTTGATCAAAAGAGATACTAAGATAAAAGTCGACGCCGAACGTCTAACGAACTATTTGCATTTATGAGAGAACAAGACTATGAGCTAGGTTCATTTTAATTAACAAAACAAATATAAAGGATATTTCGAAATAAAATATCCCGTGTTGACATTAATGCAATATTAAACTTTATTTATGAAACCGGTGTAAAGAACTAGTCAAGTTTTTATTGATAAAGATTCATATATGAATTAAACCGATTAAACATTTAATTTAGAAAAACTAAACTAGATGAACAATCTAAACGAAGCTTTGTAATTCGAGTTCATCATATTATTATCAAAAACAGTATTAAATTGGTATTAATCAAGATTGACATTTATTTATAAAGCGGAGTAAAAACCTAATCAACTTTTAATTATAAAAGTTAATTAATCATTAAGCAAATTAATATTTGACTTATGGAAAACCGAGTAAAAGATCTAATTAGATTTTATTCATGAAAGCATGTAAAGTAATCATCAATCAAATTAAATTTAATTATGAAAAACGATATATAGATCTATATTGCTTTTATTTATAAAAGACATGTATACTAGATATTAATCAAAATTAATATTAATTTTATTTTCAGAAACAAAACATGATGAAAACTCACCACTAACGCGTGCTTTACATCATTATGGACCTAACGCAACTTGAACGGATTAAATCGGAGCTAAAACGAAAAAGATATGAGAGAAACAAGATTGTAAGGACTCGGTCGCGATTAACTATAGCTTTTAGGGGTTAGCAAAGAAAACCCGCAAGACACACCAAACGAGTGCTTGCAAAAAGGATACAACTCGGGGTTAGATCTATAAAAGTGCTCGGTTGGATCCGGTTGCGGGATCTAATAGATCTAGGGGGTTACATGAATGAGTTGCTAGACACAAGAAACGGATCAAAAATTAACGAAAAGGCCGAGGGCCTAAGTGCAAACCGGCCTTATCTTCTTCCTCGGGACCGGACCGCGGCGCACAGGGAAGGGGCGGCGGTGGCCCCGGTGGGTGGCGGCGCCGGTGCTCGGGCGACGAGAAGCTCGGCCGAGGCACAAAACGGATAGAGTAGATCAAGGGGAACTCGATGATGGTGCTCACCGGCGCGGAGGACGCGGAATCGGCCGGTATTCGAAGGTCAACGGTCGGCGGCGCGGTCGGTTCCGGGAGCGGCGGCGGCTCGAGCACTTGCGGCACGGGGGCGGCGCGCGGGGCGAGCAGCGGGGCGGGGCGCGTCGCGGCCTAGGGCGGGCGCAGCGCGCACGGGCCGGGGCCCTCCCCTTTTATGGGGCGCGGGCAAGCTCGCCCGGCGGCGGCGGCTATGGCCCGCCGGCCGATGGGCTAGGCGGGCACCGGCCGGCCGGGCCGGCGCGGCGCAAGCGGGTTGGGTCGGGCCTTGGCCCGGCCCAATCCGGTAGGATAGGGTTTTCTTTTTTTTTCTTTTTTTTTTTCGAAACTATTTCCAATGCGAAAAATAACCCGGAAAAAATTCGTAAATTATTTTAAAGCACGAAAAATACTCGGAAAATCAAAAAAATTCCGGGAAAATTCCTAGAGATAGATTAAGACACGAACAACCCAAATAAAGCATTTGGTGCTCATGAAAAAGATTTTAGAACCTTCTAATAAATAGAAATAGCTTAAGGAAAATGAGAATAAATTCCGGAAAAATCCGAAAATTCTCGGGAGAGTTTGGACACTCCCTAAACGCATTTTTGAAACCTTTTTGCACTCAAGGACCACTAGGTGCATCGGCATGAATGCAACACACAACTTTTTATTTAATTTAGAAAATCAAACAAAGGATTTTTCCTATACTATATTCCCTGTGAAGAAAAGTAAATGTTGGAAAAATTTTAAAATTATGAGAAAATCGTTATTTAATTATTCTTTCTATTCACATCCTGAAATTGGAAATTTCAGGGTGTGACAATGCTTAACTACCATTCCGATGACATTGCCATCAAGGTCAACCACTCGGTCCTCCACTTGCCAACCTGCATCAAAGAAGTATTATTGAGTAACAAGATATAACAAAGCAAGAATACATTATGAGAACACAATCATATAATCACTACCGAAGGGGTCGAACAACTAAGAAACATGTGGTAGTTGCGCCCTAAATAATCTGATTCTTCCAAAAATTCGATTGTCCCATGCCTAGCCATCAGGTATGAGTCAATGTCTTTTGCTAGCACAAAAAATCTCATGACCATAGTTTGGGTTAGATCCAAACGCAGGGACCTCGTAATAGTAGATCCGACTCGACAAAACCTCCAATAAAGCAATATCATAATGCACATTGAAGAACAACAGTTGTCCCTCTAAGACGGTCTTATTTGGCAACGGAACTTGTAGCTGAAAAGAAAGAAGAAAGATTTGATTAGATATAGACAAAAATGTTCAAAGGTCATAGGATTATCCGCAAGTTGTGCTAACAATTATGCTATGCGGTGCATAGGAACACGAAGGCATTGAGGGCAACAGGACTTGATTGTACCGAAAAAATAAGTGCAAAATGTAACTAACAAGTCGAAAAATGTTTTTTTAGAAAACTCAAGACGGACATGCAAGCACAATTAATTAAGCGAGCATCCTAGTGTCCGCGACATTTGATTAGAATCCCATATAGTAGGCGGCGATGAAATCCGTGGTTAACCGACCTATAGGCATTGATGACGGCAACACTACTGCTCTTCAATTCACCTTCAAGGGATGCCCTCCGAGCTTACTCGACCGCGGCCACCGTGGTCCGCCCTTCGCCGCCGCCAGGAAGACACCCCGCATAAGTCCGAACGTAGATGGGATAACGGACGATGTATTGATTGCTCAATTTCCTCTTGAAAGTAATATAGCCAGCCCAACTTACAATCCAACTAAAACCCAACTCTAATTCTAATCTACACAAATTCTAGATCTCCTTTTCGAACTCGGACTCGATTCTATTTCTTAACTTCCCGAACTTTCCTAACTCGAATTTTCCTTATCCATACTTCGACCACCAAATCGACCGTAACACATCTATTTCATTAAGAAGGTGGTCCATGCATTTGGCCCTTAATTTCTTACGCTTTTCTTGTCTTTGAAAATAAAGATACTCATGATGACTAGGATTTATCATTATAACACTTGCCCAATAAATTAGAGAAAATATAGGTTACATTTTTAAAAAAATAGAATTGGAATTTAATTGTCCTACCACTACAACAACACCTTCAAATGCCTTGAGTTCTATATGCTCGAGGGGTACGGGGAGGAAGACCCGGACCAGGATGGTGCATAATCATTGTCGTTGGCCGGCCTGGACGGATAGCTCCCTGGTGGGAATGGAGGCGCACGGGAGATCGAGAGGGAGGCGGACAGGGGATATTGGGTTCACTCACCGTAGATCGGGCGGTGGGGGAGGCCGGGGACGACGGCGCGCGCCGCCGCGGCCTCGACAACGGCGAGGGGCAGCAGGCCGCACTAGCGGAGGCAAATGCGGCGCGACGTAGGGTGTGACGGGGAAAATGAGGGAGGAGGCGACCGGTGGATGAGGAGGCGGACGACGGTGCCGCGACCTCGACCACGGCGAGCGGCGGCGAGGGGCTGCGCCGGCGGTAGGCGGAGGTAGGCGGAGGCGGCACCGCGTCCGCCGTCGAGGTGCGGCGGGCCAAACGAAACAGGGGTCACGAGAGAAGATGGGGAATAAAAGAGGTGTCACAGAAGTAGATGGAAAAAATCAAGGGGTCCAATTAAAAAAACATGAAAATAAACACAAGTACTAAATTACCCATGTCTATACTTCATACCACTGATTGGTGGTATAAGGCACCGGAAAAATACCCTCTATCTCTGTCAATAGTGCATTGCTAATTCTCAGCCCAGTAGGAGTCTCGAACCAACACCACAGTGCAAATTTAGCAAACACGAAACGAAATGGCAAAATCGAAGCCACTATTTTTTTTAACAAAAAAGAAAGAGGCGGGCTCACCAGATCCTCGCCCTCCTCCGCACCGCCAGGAGGCCCCAGCCCCCAGTGAAGGCGAGACGGCGCCGCGGTACATAACCGCGAAGTGCAGCACCACGAGAGTGGCGATGATGAGCGCGGCAGCGGAACTATGAGGTGCGTGTCTTGGGAGGACACGCTGACGCCGCACTCGTCGTACTCCAAATCCACCCCCTAAAAGGAATATTTTTGCTTGCTCATTAACAATTTACAGTACAATACCGATTTTCCCGCACCCGTCGTCCCTTATATCTCGTACTCTATTTCAACCACCAGCCACGGGACCCACATGTCATAGATTACCCTTTTATTTACCCCCCACCCACCCCTTCTCTCTCCCCCACTCCCCCACCTACCCCCGCCGCCCCTTCCTCCCTTCTCTCTCCCTCCACTCCTCCACCTACCCCCGCCGCCCTTGCCCACGGCGGCCCCGCGGCGGAGCTCGCCGCGCGTGGCGCCGTGGCGGACGCGACTCCGGCGAGGCGCGACGGCTAGCGGCGTTTGTGGGCGCGGGAGCTCGTCCGCCTCCCCGCGCACCCCGGATCGAGCAGCCGGGGGCGGAGGTCACCGGCCGCGGCCACGACGGCGGAGGTCGGTGGCGGTAGCGCTCCCCATGGTGCGGCGGCGGTGGAGCTCGGGGCCATGGCGACGGCCTCGACCCCCGCGCATCTCACCTCGACCTCGGCTTCCTCCTCCACGGCCGCGCCGGCCGGCCTCCGATGCCGTGGTGGCGGCGGCGCGGAAGCCGTTGGGGGGACATCGGCACCGGAGAAGGGGACCGCCACGGCGCGCGCTCGGGGACGCTTCGATTCGGCGGCGACGACGACCACCCCTACCTCTTCTTCCTCGACGTCGAGCCGGCGGGGAGCGGCGTCCTCAATCTCTTGCGCCGGGTGGTTGGAGATATCGCGCTGGTCGGTGGGTACCGCCCCCCCCCCGCTTGTGGCGTATCCTGGGCGGATGCCAGGAATGGGAGATCCGCAACACGAACAGGGCGTAGCGTTGCGGTAGCGCACGCCGGTGTGGAGGAAAAAACGGCACAGTGCAACGCTACGCCTCGTAGCGTTGTGATACCGCACGCCGGTGTGGTCAGCCTCAGCGCTTTGCGCGGTGGCATGGTCATGCCCGGCGGCGGGCCGGGAGAGAACCAAATATTTCGGTGGCGCACTAGCGCACTTCAGGAAAAGGTACACGAACTGAATGTGTGAACCGCCCGGATCGGAAGCGTAAATTACCAGTACGTCGACGTCCTTCGAACACGAAAACTCAAGCAGCTTTTTCACCCAACGGTATAAATTATTAATTAATATATACTCCCTTCATCCCTATTTCATGGTCGTTGTAGCTACAGAACTATGTCCTCCTGGCAGCTACTCCTGACAACGCACTATGCATCTGCTCTCACAAACTTTGCCTCATACCACCACACGCAACCAAAAACTGAGCACTAATGGTGTAAGTCAGTAGGGGCGTCAGAGTTTTTTTCACTTTGCATTTGGTACGAGTATGTTTCCCCGGAGACCATCAATAAGGCACGTAGGGAGTATGTTACAAATAAAAGTTCGAGGTGATCTCATCCTGGACAACATGACCTCACCGCAACTCTCTTCCTCGAAGGCCGGAGTGGACGGTTGCCTCGCGCCCGTCCGCGACGATGGTTCAGCAATCTGTCGATTTCCTTTGCGTGTGTCTATATGGTCTCGCTATCCGCCATGCATTTGTGCTCCTCGCATGAAGGGAGAAATTACCGCCCAAGAACTGGTCAATGCGATGGAGAGGGAGAGTGGTCAGTGCCATTCTGCGAGAGCGCTCGAGGATGAAGCGAATCGGGAACTTTGAGAGTGGAAAGGAGCTTGGCTTGCAAGTGTCTGAGGGGCCGAAAATAAAGTAGATGGATAACTATTCATTCATGCGAAAAACTGCATCTCTCCTTATTTTTCCGAAATTTTTGCCAGGGGTCAGTGAAAGGACCGGGTGATATGGTGCATGGATCGCAATCTAGTCTGCCGTGTAGGCTGCAAGAACCAGACGCTCTGTTCGCTTGGCTTATCAGCCACCAAACCAACAAGATTTTCTCTCGTGAACAAACCAGTCACCAAAGAACTAGCTAAGCAGATTTTCTCTCACAACAAACCAGCACCAGCTATCAGCCACCAGCCAAACGAACAGGCTGTGAATTGACGATGCATGTGCCTTAGCACTCAAGGGTCGTTGAGTGCACAGCAAGAAAAAATGGAGGAGTAGAAAGATTTGCGCGTGGCAGTCACTATCCCATGATGATGGGATGTGGGGAGTGTGCTCCACCTGCTGCGCCTTTTTTTAAAATGGAAATTCTATTCCATTAACTCACTAGCTCAGCGAGATCGCTGGCCACCAAGTTTACAAAGACCGATGGCATCACGTCCCAAGATTGGGCGGTGCCTGCTAGGGACTTACACCCATGCGCTGCCAAAGCATGCGCAACACTATTATATTCTCTAGGGCAGTACATAATCGACCAAGAGCTAAACAAAGAGCTAATGGCATTCCTGATCTCCAGCACAAAACCTCCTGTAGCTGTGAGAGCATAACTATTCGATTCCATCGTGGATTTTAGTATTGCAGAGTCAGTCTCAATCACCGCCCTGCTGATCCCCTTCTCACCTGCTGCTCGGATTCCCTGCAGGCATCCCAGCGCCTCAGCATGCAATGCGTCGAGGAGATAGTCAGAGCGCCCTGCACCAGCACATATAACTGAGCCCTCCTCATCTCAGATCACATAGCCCCAGCCTCCAGTGCCAGATGCTGCACAGTAAGCCCCATCAGAGCTGATCTTGAGGGTATCAGCCGGTGGTCTGGACCATCGCGCCTTCACTCTATCCACCCGGTGTCTTTTCTCCCCCTCGGCTGCTATTGCCAGAAATTCGTCAGTCATACGAGTGATGGAAAATGCAGACACCGACGGGTCTCTTCTCCTCTCCCCCTCCCTGATTCTGTTTCTCTCCAACCACCAATACCAAAGGAGAACAATAGCCTTCAATCTCTCCTTCTCTTCCAACTGCAGGATCATCTCCATCATCCTAATGGCCGAGCCACTGCTGATCAGGTTGAGTCTGACAGACTCCATGCCCAACTCTTGCCACACCTTGCACACATATTTGCAGTTCAGGAACAAGTGCCCTCCATCTTCATAGGAATGGTTGCACACCACACACCTAGTATCAATGTCCATTCCTTTTCTCCGAAGATTGATCCTCAACGCCAGTGTGTTATGTGCAAGCCTCCACAAGAAATGTTTAATTTTTCCTGGGCAATGTAATCGCCAGATCTCTTCCACATCCCCTCTGCCCTAGTCCTGCTTTGGGACGTTGACTGCCTGCCTCGCCGACGCTCTTTGGTCAGCTTCCCGTTTAACTTTATAAGCCGAACGGACTGAGAACACACCCTTTGCATCAAAATGCCATGCGACTGAATCAGGTAGGTCGGTATGTATTGGCAAGGATAGAATGAGCTTTGCATCCACCTCTAGAAAGGTATCCTTCACCAGCTGCACATCCCATGATCCGGTAGTGGGGTCCACTAGCTCATCCACCCGACTAATGAGGTTATTACCTCTTGGCGTCAGTGGCCTCCTTGCCCATGTCCTTGGGAGCCATGGATCAGTCCACACCCTTATTCGTGATCCATCCCCCACTCGCCAAATCATGCCATTCCTTATCACTTTCAGCCCTTTTTAGGATACTCCTCTAGGTGTAGGACATGCTCTGGACATGTTTGGGATTCAACACATCCCCATGTGGGAAGTATTTTGCTCCCAAGATCTTAGCACACAGAGAATCCGGATTTTGTATAAGTCGCCACACCTGCTTAGATAACATGGCCAGATTAAAAGTATGAATATCTCTGAACCCCAAACCACCCTCGCTTTTAGGCCGTGTTAGAACCTCCTTGCTCAGCCAGTGGATTTTGTTGTCCTTGTCTTGGTTGCTCCACCAATACCGAGCAATTAGGCTACTAATCTGATCACACACCTCTTTTGTGATGTCAAAACACCCCATCACGTATGTTGGGATGGCCTGAGCCACAACTTTTATAAGCACCTCCTTCCCCGCCTTGGATAGCATCTTCTCCTTCCTTCCCTGAACACGTTGCCAGATTCTCTCCTTTAGGTACAAAAACACATTCTTCTTTGATTTGCCCACATACATCGGCATGCCCAGATAAGGTTCGTTCATTATTTCCTTCTGAATCTCCAGGATTTGCATTACCTCTCCCTTCTTCGTCTCTCTAGTATTTGCACTAAACATAATGGCTGACTTTTGCTTATTTATAGTCTGACCCGAGCACTCCTCATATGCATGTAAGATTCTTCTCAATTGTTCTGCATCCCTTCCATCTGCCCGACATAAGATCAAGGAATCGTCGGCAATTAGCAAGTGGGACACAGCACGAGCACCTGGACATACTCGAACACCTTTCAAATTACCTTCCTCCTCTGCCTTTTTCAACAAAGCTGGGAAACCCTCTGCACACAACAAGAACAGGTATGGGGACAGTGGATCTCCTTGTTGCAAACCCCTCTCTGGTAAGAAAGGCTCAGTCAAGACCCCGTTCACCTTAATTCTATATGATACTGATGACACACACTTCATGATTAGATCAATCCACCGAGGGTGAAACCCCAACTTTCGCATCATATCCTGCAGGAAGCACCACTCCACTCTGTCATAAGCCTTACTCATGTCTAACTTGATGGCTGCATATCCAGTCTTCCCCTTTTGCTTCCTCTTTAGGTAGTGTGTTAGCTCATAAGCAATTAGGATATTATCTGTAATTAACCTTCCCGGGACAAATGCACTTTGCGTCGAAGAGATAACCTCAGGGAGAATGTTCTTAAGCCGGTTTGCCAGGACCTTTGAAACTAATTTATATAACACATTACAAAGACTGATGGGGCGGAGATCTTTTATGCTTACTGGGGTTGACACCTTGGGGATTAGGACAATTGTCGTCTCGTTCCAACCCTGAGGGAACGGGCCACCATTTAGTACTTCCCGGACTTCGCTCGTCACCTGCTCGCCGACAATATCCCAAAATTTCTTGTAAAACAAAGACAACATGCCATCCGATCCTGGGGCTTTCAAGTCCCCAATGGAGTCCAGTGCCTTCCTAACTTCGACCGCAGAAAAATCATGCAGAAGGTGATTGTCGGGGACCGCCCTAGGGGTCCCCTTAAACAATGGGGGAACCCTCACTTAAATCCCCGCATCGGAACAAGCTAAGCCTAACAATGCAGAAACTAACCATGCGGACATGGCCCATGCGGCAGGACTCGGAGGCCCATCAAGACGGCCCGTCGGAAGACCCCTCGAGCGAGGCTCCGCCCGCCCGAGGGCACGCTCCCTCCTCGAACGGGCTCCGCCCCGTTCGAGGGGCAACCCCCCTCCTCGAACGGACTCCGCCCCGTTCGAGGGGCGACCCCTTCCCTCGAGCGGTCCCGCCCCGCTCGAGGGCACGCTCTCCCTCGAGCGAGTCCCGTCTCGCTCGAGGGTCCGCTCCGCCCTCGGGCCGGGGCCCGCCACGCTCACGGGCGCCCCGCGCGCGTGCGCCGGCCCCGTACTTGGGCATTTAACGCCCTGACGCCGCAGGACGGCGCCATCATGCGCCCGGGCTCACGCCCGCGTGCCGCCGCACCAACTCCCCGGGGAGGAGCCCACCCCCGCCCCCGTGGGATGGACGTGCGGTACGGCCGGTGTCGGTCCCGTGACACCGTGCGCCCACTACTGTACGGCTAACGCGCCCGACCCTCGAAAAGGGGCCGGCGCACCCTCGATTCCACTTTCCCGTGACCTTGCGGGTTAGGTAAGGGGCGCTAGGCCGGTGGATGGCCATCCCGGCCACTGTAACGGCGCGGCCGCCGTACCCACGCGTGCAGGCGCACGCCCGACTCCGCAGGCGCACGCCCGGGCACTGCAGCAACCACTCCACTACCGCAGAGCTCATTGGGAAGGAACGCCGTTCTGCCCGCTCCTGTACCCCGTACCAGCCGTCATCAGCACCTCCCTCGAAGCCTATCAGAGGACGCCATCGCCATCTGCCGCCTCCTACCCTCGAACCGCCACTGTTTGGGTACAAGGTAGGCCATCATGGCCGGATCGCAGCGAAGATCGACCGGACGGCCGCCCACTCTACACCGTAGCGCGACGTGCTCCCTCACGTAGCTAGCGGCGCGGCGTGCATGTAACTCGCCGCCCCCTTGGCCTATAAAAGGGGAGGCGAGCCCCCGCCGCGAGGGGGGGAAGAAGGGCGAAGAACACAATACACCACGCACTCGTTCTCCCTTCTCCCACCACATCTTCGACCATTCTCCCGGGGACTAGGAAGCCACGCTTCCTCTCCCGCCTTGCTTGTATTTGCCCCACTACAAGCACCCCCCGTGCCGAGCAATATAGTGCCACGAGCACACCCCCCCCCGGACGTACGGCCCCCCTCGGCGGGAACCAGGATAAAACCTTGTGTCATTTGTTGCTTAGCATCGACCATTGAGGGATAGACCTAGGCGTTATCTATTGGTTAGTGTCGGGACCATATTCCGCACCGACAGTTGGCGCCCACCGTGGGGCAAACGAGCGCCTAAGGTCATCTTGCCAACTCCCTCCATGGTGATTCGCACTGAGTACCGTGCTACGCGCTACAACATGGGTAGCTCGGACCCTCTCCCGGCCGGGTTCGAGATCCGCTTCGGAGACTTGAACTTCCAGGCCACGGGGAACGGCTATCTCATGCGCCTCACCAATCGTGAGGAGCTTCGCGCGCGGCCGCGAGGCCGGGTCCGCTCGGTCTCCGCCGCACGCACGACACCGGCGCGGCGCCCTGCAGCATGGATGCCGCGGGCCCGTCGACGCCGCGACGCCGTCGTCGCTTTGGGCTACGCTCGCGTCGGGGGCGCGGTCCGAGCGGCGGCGGGCCGAGCGCGCCGCCGCCCAACGCGGTGCGCCCACCATCGCAACGGCCGCCACCACCCCGAGTGGGACCGCGTGCGGTCTCGGGACCGCGCATCCCCATCGGGCCGCGTGGCGCCACGACGGCCCATAACGCCAACGTGAACACGACGATGCGCCGGGTTCCACCCGGACGCCATGTCTTCGTCGCCGGGGATCCCGGCAATTCGGCCAGCGGACGAGTCGTCCCCCGGGCTCCGTCGACACGATGCCACCCGCCAACCGCCACGGGTACGCGGAGTGGGGACTTCTCCGGCGTGCGGACCCGGTCGCGTTCGGGCGCTTCCTCGACGCCACGGACTACCGGTTTGGCTGCTCCGACGACTCCCGGACCGGGAGCTACGACCCCACGCGGGAGTGTTGCGCCGTCATCACCAACGACCCCGGCCAACGCCGCCGGCGGCGGCGGGCGCGCGAGACGGGGAAGTCACGCCCGCCCCGAGGGATCGCCACGCGCCCGGCCGCGGGGCCAAGCGCTCCCCGCCGGGGCCGACGTCGACGCACGGGCGCCCAAGCCCGCGAGCTTGAGGCCAAGCCGGCGGAGGAGTACGGACAATGCGGCGTCGCTCCGCGCCTCGATGGCGGGGGGAGGCCTCCGCGCGCGGCGAACGCGCGCGGGAGCCGGGCCGACGGTCCGTGACCGCCTCAACCCCGTCCCCAACGTCGACAATGCGGATACTCCGCCACGGGCGAGCCAAAAGCTCATCGCCGCCGCGACGTTGCTACGCGCCATGCCGGCACCCTCGACCCCCGAGGCTCGAGACATGCACCGCGAGGTGCAAACTCTCCTTGAGCAAGCGGCCGTCCAGCAGGCCGAGAGCTCAGCCTCACGCATCCGCCAACAGGGGGACGCACGGGGTGAGGATCCCGCACCAGGAGGCGAACCCTCGGTGCACGTGGGTCAACCCGGCCGACCGGGGGCGCACGCCGGCCAAGGAACGGCTCCTCGACACGCGCGGGCGCCGGATGGCGATGCCCGCAACGTCATCAACGCCGGACGCACCGGCAAGGTGGACGCGCGAGCGGCTAGGGGTTACCACCCTCGAAGGGGTGGACGCTACGACAGCGGTGAGGATCGCTCCCCGACGCCGGAGCCCCCGGCACCCGTGTGTTCGGCCGGGAGATCCGCACGGCGGCGTTCCCCCGCCGCTTCCGTCGGCCCTCGACGATCATCAAGTACAACGGGGAGACGGACCCCCGTGTCCGGCTCAACGATTACCGCCCGGCCCCGTCGGTCGGGCGGGGGCCACCAACGACGAAGTAATCATCCGCAACTTGCCCCCCGCATCCGGGCGACGCGGCCCGGGACATGGCTCGAGCACCGCCCGCCGGCCGCATCCATAACCGGGACGATCTAGTCCACACCTTCGTGGGCAACTTCCGGGGGCACGTACGTGCGCCCGGGAACTCCTCGGGATGCGCGCTCCCCGCACGCGAGCCGGGCGAATCGCTACGGGACTTCATACGGCGCTTCTCCAAGCGCTGCACAGAGCTCCCCAGCGTGGCACAGTCCGAGATCGTGCACGCGTTCCTCGAGGGCACCACGTGCGGGACCTTGTGCGCGAGCCGGGACGCGCCGCCCACGGACTCGAACGAGCTATTCGACATTGCCACCAGTTTCGCCTCCGGAGAGGAGGCCGTGGGGGCAATCTTCGACGGCAAAAAGGGCAAGCGCGCCGAGGACACGCCCGCGGAGGGCGGCGGGTCCAAGGAGCCGCGCCGCAACGACAAGCGGGGCAAGAAGGGTAAAAAGCCGCGCCGCGAGGCGCGCGAGCGAGGGCGCAACGGCGGCAACGCCGAGGCCCTCGCTGTTGACCCGGCCCGACGGGGCCCTCGACCGGCTCCTCGAGGCCCGGGGGTGTTCGACGACATGATGAAGAAGCCATGCCCCTACCACAAGACCCCCGTGAACCACACTCTTGAGCAGTGCGACATGCTCAAGAAGTTCTATGGCCGTGCCGCCGCGAAGGAGGCAGAGGCCAAGAAGGATGGGGGCGATGGCGACGCGGGTGGTTTCCCCGCTGTCGAAAATGTATTCCTCATCTTTGGGGGACCCACTGTCGACATGTCGACCCGGGAGCGCAAGAAGGAGCGGCACGAAGTCCTCGCCGCAGAGAGGGCACCTCCGGCCTTTCTCAACTGGTCGAAGGATGCCATCACCTTTAGCCGGGATGATCACCCAAACCGCATCCCGAACCCGGCCGCACCCACCGGTGGTCGATCCCATCATTGGGAACGCCCGGTTTTCGAAGGTCCTTATGGACGGAGGCAGTAGCCTCAATATCCTCTTCGCGCACACATTGCGTCTGATGGGGATTGGGCCGGACCAGGCGCGGCCCAGGCACGAAGCCGTTTCACGGCATCGCGCCCGGCAAGCAGGTTCAACCCCTCGGGCAGATCGATCTGCCCGTCTGGTTTGGGACCCCCAAGAATTTCCGCAAGGAAACCCTCACCTTCGAGGTGGTGGGATTCAAAGGGGCCTACCATGCCATCCTTGGGCGACCATGCTATGCCAAGTTCATGGCGGTCCCCAACTACACGTACCTGAAGATGAAGATGCCGGGTCCAAACGGCGTCATCACCGTCGGGTCGTCGATCGAGCACGCATTCGACTGCGATGTCGAGTGCGTGGAACATGCGAGGCGCTAGCGCCGGATGAAGCGCTGGTGAACACACTGGAGAAGATGGTCAACGACGACCTCAGCTCCGCCGCCAAGCACGTCGGCACCTTCGAGGCCGCCGAGCAAACCAAAGGGGTCCCCCTCGACCCGTCGCCCCCGAGGGCAAGGCGTTGAGGGTCGGCTCGACCCTCGATCCTAAATAGGAAGCGGTGCTCGTCGACTTCCTCCGCGCCAACGCCAACGTCTTCGCGTGGAGCCCCTCGGACATGCCGTGCATCCCGAGGGAGGTCGCCGAGCACTCCCTTGATATCCTCGCCTAACGCTCGCGCCGTGCGGCGGCGGGGCCGCGCCGCTTCGACGAGGAGCGGCGACGGGCGATCGGAGCGGAGCCGCGGAAGCTCCTCGAGGCCGGGTTCATCAAGGAAGTGTTCCACCCTACGTGGCTAGCTAATCCCGTGCTTGTAAAAAAGAAAAATGGGAAGTGGAGGATGTGCATAGACTACACAAGTCTCAATAAAGCGTGTCCAAAAGTTCCCTTTCCTTTGCCACGTATAGATCAAATCATTGATTCAACAACGGGTGTGAACCGCTCTCGTTTCCTCGATGCCTACTCGGGATATCACCAAATAAAAATGAAGGAGTCCGACCAGCTCGCGACTTCGTTCATCACACCGTTCGGGACGTTCCCCGTTACGTCACGATGCCTTTTGGCCTCGAAACGCGGGCGCAACATATCGAAGACCGCATGCAGCACGTTTTTGGGGACCATATCGGGCGGACGGTCGAGGCTTACGTGGACGACATCGTCGTCAAGACCAGGAAGGCGGACGACCTGGTTAGCGATCTTGACATTGCGTTCAGCTGTCTGCGGGCCAACGGGGTCAAGCTCAACCCCGAAAAATGTGTCTTTGGAGTGCCGCGGGGCATGCTCCTAGGGTACATCGTCTCCCAGCGGGGAATCGAGGCCAACCCTGAAAAGGTCGCGGCCCTCGAGCGAATGGGTCCAATTCGGGACCTCAAAGGGGTGCAGAAGGTGTTGGGGTGCCTCGCCGCCCTAAGCCGCTTCATCTCGAGGCTCGGTGAGAAGGGCCCCGCCCCTCTACCGGCCGCTCAAGAAGCACGAGCGCTTCTCTTGGACCGCCGAGGCCCGGGAAGCGCTCGACAAGCCGAAGGCGTCTCCGACGCACGCCCCAATCCTTACGCCGCCGCGAGACGATGAACCCCTCCCGGCTCTACGTGGCCGCAACCACCCGGGTGGTCGCGCCGTGATCGTCGTGGAGCGCACGGAGGAAGGGCATGTCTTGCCCGTGCGAGAGGCCGGTCTACTACATCAGCGAAGTCCTGTCGGACACGAAGACGCGCTACCCCCGAGTGTCCGAAGCCGTTGTACGCGGTAGTCCTCGCGCGGCGCAAGCTCCGCCACTACTTCGAGGCCCACCCGGGCCACGGTGGTCTCTTCCTTCCCGCTAGGAGAGATCATCCGCAACCCCGACGCGGCGGGCAGAATTGCCAAGTGGTCCGTGGAATTGATGGGTGAGACGCTCGCCTACGCTCCGCGTAAGGCCATCAAGTCGCAAATCCTAGCTGATTTCGTCGCTGAGTGGACGGACACGCAGCTGCCGCCCCCTCAGATTCAAGCAGAGTGCTGGACTCTGTTCTTCGACGGCTCAGTGATGAAGACAGGAGCGGGCGCGGGCCTGCTCTTCGTGTCACCCCTCGGTGAACACATGCGCTACGCAGTGCGTCTCCACTTCCCCGCATCTAACAATATGGCGGAATACGAGGCCCGTCTCTGCGGCCTCAAAATCGCCATTGAGTTGGGCGTCAAGCGCCTCGACGTACGAGGGGATTCACGGCTCGTGATCGATCAAGTCATGAAGAACGCGAGCCGGCACGACGACAAGATGGAGGCCTACCGTAAAGCCGTGCGGGCCCTCGAAGACAAGTTCTACGGCATCGAGCTTAATCATGTACCCCGCCGGTACAACGAGGAAGCGTACGAGTTGGCAAAAATAGCGTCCGGGCGGATCACCGTTCCCCCCGAACGTTTTCGCGCGCGACATCGCGCGGCCCTCGATCACCTTCGAACCCTACCCCTCGAGCGACGGCGGACCCTCGGGGGCTCCCTCGAATCCGGCGGGTGCGGAACCCATGGAAGAGGACCCCTCGAACGAGGCGTACGTGCTCTCCCTCCTCGAGGGGTACGGCTCCCACGAGGGCGTCGCGATGGACATCGAGCCGGCTCCCGTCCAGGCGGACCGGCGGGGAGAAGTACATCGCCCGGATTGCTCGAGGGGAACTCCCCGCGCACCGGCCACGGCCAGGCGCATCGCCGGGGATGGCCAAGTCATTCACCCTCGTCGACGGCGAGCCGTACAAGCGCGCCGCGTCGGGCATCCTCCAGCGGTGTATACCCATTCCCGAGGGGCGCGAGCTCCTACGGGACATCCACGCGGGGATCTGTGGCCACCACGCCGCGCCGCGCACCCTCGTTGGCAACGCGTTCCGCCAGGGCTTCTACTGGCCTTCCGCGGTCACGGATGCCAGCGAAATTGTGCGCACCTGCGAGGGGTGCCAGTTCTACGCCCGCAAGACCAACTTGCCCGCTCACGCTCGCGGACGATCCCCCGTGACATGGCCGTTCGCCGTGTGGGGGTTGGACATCGTCGGGCCCCCGCGGAAGGCGCCGGGGGCTTCACCCACCGCTTGTCGCGATCGACAAATTCTCCAAGTGGGTGGAGGTACGCCCTATCACGAATTTGAGGGCCGAGCGGGCGGTCACGTTCTTCACCGACATCATCTACCGCTTTGGAGTGCCAAACTCCATCATCACGACAACGGGTCCTAGTTCACGGGCGGAAGTTCTTGGAGTTCTCGCGACAAATTCCACATCCGCGTGGATTGGGCAGGCCGTGGCACACCCACGGACCAACGGCCAAGTAGAGCGTGCCAACGGCATGATTCTACGGGGCCTCAAACCCGGGGTTTTGACCAGCTCAACAAATGCGGCCGGAAATGGCTCCAAGAACTACCAAACGTCGTGTGGAGCCTAAGGACAACCCCAAGCGAGCCACCGGGTTCACCCCCGTTTTTCCTAGTCCATGGCGCGGAGGCCGTCCTCCCCACGGACCTAGAATATGGGTCGCCCGAGATTCGAGGCTACGACGAAGAGGCTAACCGGCGAGCCCGGGAGGACTCACCGGACCCGGCTAGACGAAGTACGCCTCGTGGCGTTGATGCACTCCGCAAGGTATCAACGGTCCCTACGACGTTACCAAGCACGCAAGATACGTCGGAGAGATTTCGCCGAGGGGGACTTGGTCCTAAGGCTACGCCAAGACAACCGAGGGCGCCACAAGCTATCGCCCCCATGGGAGGGACCCTACGTCGTAGTGAAGGTGCTCAAACCGGGCACGTACAAGGCGGCCAACGAGGACGGCGAAGAACTCACCAACGCTTGGAACATCCAACAGCTACGTCGCTTCTACCCTTAGCTAGGATTTTCCAAGTTTTTTCTGTTGTAAAAACGCATGGCCAACACCCCGCTTGGTGTCACCTATGTAAATACTCCAAGTCTAATAAAAGGGCAACTCGGCTTTCCCCTGAAACCCAAGTTACCCTCGGGGGCTACTGCGGGGGGGCACCCCCCCAAAATAGTCCCATTTTTCGCGCAAAAATAAAAAACGACTCACACGCGCTAAGTTTGTCTTCTACTTCAACCTCGAGCCATGATTCGAACGGGGGCGCGGGTGGCACGGCGGAAAGAGCGCGCGAGCCGAGGGACGCCCTACGCCGCGTGGCTATGGCCCGTCTCTCTCGCCTCCAACCCAGCGGGCCCCCTGCGAAAAACGAACTCCCCTAACTAGAATCTACTCAGGAAGAAGGAGAAACAAAAAGCGTAATAAGCAAACGATTTCATTTACAACAACTGCCCATGTTCATGAAATGACTTGTTTATTCACAAGAGGCCACGAGGCCAGAATTCTGATACACATAAACAAAAAACGGGCCCAGCGTCCAGATGCTTTCAGGCGGGTGGAGCAGCAGCATCGGCGGCGTCAGGGAAGAGGAAGTCTTCGAAGGCCTCGGCGAGCGACCCGGCGGCGTCAGCAACAAGCGCGTCCGCACGCTCCATGGCCACCTCGTCCTCGACGCCCTCGGGCACGATGTAGCCTTCCGCCACCGCTTCGAGGTTGACCTCGTAGTGGGATCGCACCACTCCGAGGGCCTTCGCACGCCTAGATGCAACGCCGGCGCATCCGCTCCGTGACGTGGCCGCCGAGGGCGCGCAGGCGGCCGGCCGCCGAGCCGCCGCCCGGGCCTCGCCTTCCTCGACGACGCGGCGGGTCTCGAGGGCCGCGTCACGCGGCTCCCCGCAGCCTCCCGCTCGGAGGAGTTGTAGGAAGCTCCGCAGGCCTCGGCCCGCCCGGCCGCCGTGCCCCAAGGCGATACGCAAGCCTGGAATCATCAAGACGACAAGAAATCAGAAAGGGAGAAGCGAACCCTCTAAAAGCAAGAACCAACAAGCAGGGTCAAACAGTGACTCACCCTCGACTTGCTTCCTCTCCAGATCGAGGTCGCGGCGCGCGGACTCGAGCTCCAACTCGAGACGCTGGACGGCCTCGCCTTGCTCGCGGAGGGCCAGCTCCTGGCTGGCGTTGCTGATGCTGAGCGCGAGCGCCTCGTCCTCAACCTCGGAGAATGCGGCGTTCCGCTCCTCCAGCGACTTCTCCGCCGCTTCGCGAGCAACGCGCTCCCGTTCCAGCGCCGTCCCGGCGTCGCCGAGGGCGCCCTCGCTCTCCGCCGGAGCCGCCCCTCGGCCCCCGGCGGGCGATGCGCTCTCGCCGAAGCCGCTCCTCGGCGGCGACGAGAGCCGCGGCCTTGGCGTCGAGGGCGGCCCTCGGTCGTCGGCCTCCTTGGCGCGCCGCTCCAACCCACGCGCCCGCTCCTCGGCCCGGCGGCTGCGCCGCGCCCGCGCTCCCTCGAGCGACGTGCGGAGCTCCCGGGTCTCGGCGCGAGCGGTGGCCACCTCCGCCTCCCGGTTGGCGGCCGCGTCCGCGTCTTGTCCGTGTCCTCGCGTGCGTTCCACGGCGCCTCGTCGCGATCGACGAGGGCCGCGCGGATCCGCTCGAGACTCGAGTGACGCGCCGTGTCCCCGCCTCGAGCTCTCGGGAAGCACGTCGCACCACGCCATCGCCCGTACACCCGCCCCGGTGTCCGGCGTCCCGAGAGCATCCGCAAGCGCGTCGAAAGCGCTGCATCGCTCCCGGAGCTGGCGGGCCTCGGCGTTCACCTGGTCGAACGCGTCGTACTTCTCATGGGCGCGGCGCTCGAGCTCCTGGCATCCACACATCGAATCTCGTAAGTGCCAAGGCTTGAATGTGGCACACGAAAACGAAAAAGGAAGAGAGATGAGCAACCGTGGCTCACCTGGAAGACGAGCCAGGCCGGGCCGCCGTGGACTGCGGCGCCTCGTTCAACGCGCGGTTGAGCGTGGCGTCGTGGTTCCGAGCTCGCCCCGCAGCTCCCGCTCCCCCCGGCGTCGGCAAACGCAGGGGGGATCCTCCACGGCCCCCCCACCTGGGCGGGGCGACCGGCGTGGGAGGACGAGGCCTCGGCATCGTGCCCTCGGCCCCCACTACCATGCGACCCTCGCGCCGCCTCACGAGGGCCCCCTCCTGGGGGTCGGGGGAGTTCGTGGGCCAGCTAGCCCACTGGTTCCACCCGGGCGGCGGGGAGTCATCCGAGAGCTCCACCACCTCCGCCCGGAGACCGCCGGCGGGGAGGAGCCGCTCGCTCCGCCTCCGCCGGCGCCCCCACCCGCGCCTCCGCGGCCACGGCGCCCGTAGTGGCGTCGTCGCCGCCACCTCCGGCCGGTGCCGCCGCATCCGCGGGCGCTCCCGCGAGGTTGCGCCCGCTCCGCCTCCTCCGCGGTGGCCGCCACGGCGGGCGGCACCTCCACCGTAGCCACCGCCGCGGCCCGCGCCTCCATGGCGACCGGCGCCGGCCGCCCCCGCGTGACCTGCGGGCCGCGCCGCGGCGGCGATCCGCCGGCCGGGGCCTCGAGGCCCCGGCCGGGCCCTTGCGAGCTCGTGCCCGCCGCCGCGCTGTCCCCGGGCGCGACCCCCTCGACGAACGCCGCCGGGTGGGGATCGACGCGTCCGTCCTCAGCACCTTGGCCGGTGCAAGAGGAGGAACGGTGGGCACCGCCCTGCGCAGACACGAACGGGGGGTTAGAGCATCTAATCACCAGCAAACTAAAACCAAACAAAGGAAGACAGGCTCCTTACCTCGCGGAGGAAAAGGCCCGCTTCCTTTTCCTCGAGGCCTCCGCGGACGAGGCCGGCGCAGCGGCCGCGCGCCGCCCGCGGCGCCTCCCCGACGGCGCCGCCGCACGCGCGGGCACGCCCGCCCCGCGCGTGGGCGCGCCCGATGTCGCACCCCCCGACGACGCCACCGCGCGCGGGGGGCACGCTCGCCCCGCGCGCGGGCACGCCCGCCGACGCGCCCCTTGGTGACAACGCCGCGCGCACGGGCGCGCTCCCTCCGCGCGCGAGGCACGCTCGACGCGCGCGCGGGCGCGTCGCCGCGCGTGCCTCCGCGGCACGCGCGCGACACCCTCCGCGGCGCGCGCCACCCCCGACGACGAGTGCCCGGCGGCGGGCGCCGGGCGGCCCCGCCCCGGCGAAGCCACCCCCGGCGCCGGCGCGGGTTCCGGCGACGGGGGCGCGGGGCGCCACCTCGTCCGAGGGGCCCTCCCCCCTCGGACTCCTCCTCCTCGTCTGCTCCGAGGACGAGGGCTCCTCGATATCCGGGAGGAGAGCCCCAACTCCTCACGCCGCCGGTACTCCGCGGACCGACGGTCGCGGCGCGCTTGGCGACGCCCGGCGTGCTCCCGCTTGCGCGCCGCCCGCTCCCGCTCGCTCCCGCCGCGCCGCCCGCCGAGCGCACGGGAGTCGGGGGGTGGGTGGAACGGACTTGGCGGCGTTGAACTGCACCGGTGCGCGCGCAAGAGCGACAATGGCGCATCAGGAAACGGAAGCAAGAACAAGGACTAAAACAAAATCAAAAACCACACTCACCAACGGGCCGGTGGGGAGCATCTCGACATCCCACGGGGTCCGACCCGCAGGTAGCGGCGTCCGGGTGTCGATGGCGCTCCGCGCCCGGGTGAGCGCGTACGGCCGCTCCCGGCGGCGTCGGGAGCATCCGCGACCTCGCCAGGTCGACGGGGTTGGCCGCCTCCGTCATCTCGAAGATGCAGAGGGGCCTCTCCATCAACGGCACGACCCGCCGGTGGTGGAGGAAGGCGAGGACGCCCATCGCGTTGAGCCCCTCCTTCGCCAGCCGCTGCAGGGCGCGAAGGACGGACTCCTGGCGCGCCCGATGCTGGGCCGTAGACAACCCGTAGCCCCAGGAGTCCGGCCTCTTCTTGAACACCGGCCGGTGTAGGGAGGGGAGGCCGGGCTCGGCGTTGCGCGGGTAAAACCATCCCCTCTCCCGGCCCGGCGTTGTTCGTCGTCATGGTGCGGGGGATGTAGAAATCCTTGAGCCGCCCCCGCCGGGGGCAAGCGACATCCCGCCCGGCGCGCACCGCGCGGCGGGTCCCTCGGCTCCGACGTGGGCCGCGTGATGAGCTCCCCGCGGAAGAGGTGTACCCGCAGCTCCCAATTGACCGGGGATCCCCGGGTACCCTTCGCGGCGCCCACGAATGTGGCCGCCCGCGAGATCGCGTTGGGGGCAAAGTTGTGCGGCTCCGCCCCCATAGTGGTAGCACAACGCCCGCATAAAGGTGCTCGTCGGCGCGTTGAAGCCGCGCTCGTGGTAGCGGAGGAAGCTCACCACGTAGCCCTCCGGCGGGTTGGGCTCCTGGTGCGTCGCCGGTGGCACGATCCACTCTCGCCGGGCGCCCTTCTTCGTTGGTCGACGGTGGCCGGCGGCGACCGGCTCGCCAAGCGCGAGCCGGGTCACCGTCGACTTCTCCCGTGCGTACGGCTCCAGGATCCCGATCGGAAGCCGAGGCGGCGCCATAAGGGGGACGAACGAACGCGAAGGCGGAGGACAAGGAGCGGAGGAAAAAAAGCTCTAACGGCCGAGCCCGCGCGGTGGCGAGAGCGAGGCGAAGGCGAAGGGACGGGGGGACTCAAAGTGGTAAGGTGCCAAGGTAAAAAACCGCCGTCCACTCCTCCCCCGCGCGTTTATAGGCGACGGGCGAGTTCTCCGGAGCGAGACGCCCCGCCGCATTAACTCGCGGGAATCTTTCCATCGCGTCGACGGATGGGCCCCACCACGACTGCAGCGGCTCTAACACCGCAGGCGGGTCATCATTACGGCGAGACCGGCGGCGACCGAGGCAAAACCGTCACGTCCGCCGGCCACGCCGCCCACTACGCTCGCGCGCGCGGCCGCGGCGCCTAAAAGGCGCGCCCGCGGCGCAAAACCGCGGCCACGACCGCAAGGCAATTAAATGCCGGGCCCCTTGCCAAGCAAGGAGAGCCCTCGAGCGAGGCGAGCCCTCGGCTCGAAGCAAAGGCGACCCTCGATGGGGCATCGGCGTGAGAAGGTCGTCCGAGACCCGCTCGACGTAGAGCGGACCACCGCGGGCACCCATGCCACGTAGGACCCTCGAGCGGCATGACCCCCAACTCGAGACAATGTCAACCCTCTAAAAGAAGGCACGCGCGTAAGAGGATCGCCCGAGTCACGCTTGAAATAGAGCGACACCGAAAGCACTCATACCGCGCCATGCGCCAACAAGCACCTCGAGGGCCGGCACGTCCGGACCCCTCGACGGCCGCAAACGCGAAAAGACGGGGCTGTCCATGCACGGCCCCGCACGGCCTTACGATCGAGGTTCGAAGCCCGACCCTCGACGGGTTCGAACGGGCGCCCCGGATCACGAGTTAGGGACGACGAGGGCACGCGCATTCGAGCCGTTCCTCGAGCCCGTCGGCTCGAGGGTGCCCCGCATGTCGTGTTCGAGAGCCGGCGAGGGCGACTAGCCGGGGGGATCCCACCGAGGGAGAGCTTCCGCGCCCTCGGTCCCTAGCGAACGGGACCGAGCCCCACCTAGCAAACCCACGCAAGCGCTTCCATGGACGTGTCTCCGGACCGCGCGGCCTACCCTTATCGAACGGGGCATGGACGTCCACTTGAACCACCCGCTATGCGGCTCGACGAGGAATCCGCGATTCGCGACCCGCTCGATGGGAGTCGTGGAGACCTCACCCTCCGTCCCGCGGAGGGACGGCGAGGGCGCGTTAAAAAACAAGTCGTCAGGCTCGACCCGATCGCCTCGAACGAGCCAAGGCTCGGGGGCTTGACGCACGGCTACACCTCCTTGAAATTGCACCCGCCGGAGACAAAGGACGGGGGAGCGTGCACCCCCGATGCCGGCTGAAATACCGCCGATGCCGGTTGGCATATGTGCCACGCCTTTCTGACCAAATTGCTCGCGGTTAACCCCTACAGGAGAGCCCACACTCCTGCAGGGCTTCGGGGGCTAGACCCGCGGGTCCGCTGACGCGGCCCCACGGAAAGCGTTCGCAAACAAGGAGGGAAGAACGTCCTATCAGTAGGTTCCAGCATCTGCGGGAGCCTCAATGGCAAACCCGCAGATGCTCGGGGGCTACTGTCGGGGACCGCCCTAGGGGTCCCCTTAAACAATGGGGGAACCCTCACTTAAATCCCTGCATCGAGACATGCTAAGCCTAACAATGCGGAAACTAACCATGCGGGACATGGCCCATGCGGCGAGACTCGGAGGCCCATCAAGACGGCCCGTCGGGAAGACCCTCGAGCGGGCTCCGCCTCGCCGAGGGCACGCTCCTCCTCGAACGGGCTCCGCCCCGTTCGAGGGGCAACCCCCCCTCCTCGAACGGACTCCGCCCCGTTCGAGGGGCGACCCTTCCCTCGAGCGGTCCCGCCCGCTCGAGGGCACGCTCTCCCTCGAGCGAGTCCCGTCTCGCTCGAGGGTCCGCTCCGCCCTCGGGCCGGGGCCCGCCACGCTCACGGGCGCCCGCGCGCGTGCGCCGGCCCCGTACTTGGGCATTTAACGCCCGACGCCGCGGACGGCGCCATCATGCGCCGGGGCTCACGCCCCGGTGCCGCCGCACCAACTCCCCGGGGAGGAGCCCATCCCCGCCCGCGTGGGATGGACCGTGCGGTACGGCGGTGTCGGTCCCGTGACACCGTGCGCCCACTACCGTACGGCTAACGCGCCCGACCCTCGAAAAGGGGCCGGCGCACCCTCGATTCCACTTTCCCGTGACCTTGCGGGTTGGGTAAGGGGCGCTAGGCGGGTGGATGGCCATCCCGGCCACCGTAACGCGCGCGCGGCCGCCGTACCCACGCGTGCGGGCGCACGCCCGACTCCGCGAGCGCACGCCCGAGCACCGCGGCAAGAACCACTCCACTACCGCGAGAACTCATTGGGAAGGAACACCGTTCGCCCGCTCCCCGTACCCCGTACCCGGCCGTCATCGACACCTCCCCTCGAAGCCTATCGAGAGGACGCCATCGCCATCCGCCGCCTCCTACCCTCGAACCGCCACTTGTTTGGGTACAAGGTAGGCCATCATGGCCGGATCGCGGCGAAGATCGACCGGACGGCCGCCCACTCTACACCGTAGCGCGACGTGCTCCCTCACGTAGCTAGCGGCGCGGCGTGCATGTAACTCGCCGCCCCCTTGGCCTATAAAAGGGGAGGCGAGCCCCCGCCCGCGAGGGGGGAAGAAGGGCGAGGAAGAACACAATACACCACGCACTCGTTCTCCCTTCTCCCACCACATCTTCGACCATTCTCCCGGGGGACTAGGAAGCCACGCGTCCTCTCCCCGCCTTGCTTGTATTTGCCCCACTACAAGCACCCCCGGTCTTGAGCAATATAGTGCCACGAGCACACCCCCTGTGGACGTACGGCCCCCTCGGCGGGAACCGGGATAAAACCTTGTGTCATTTGTTGCTTAGCATCGACCATTGAGGGATAGACCTAGGCGTTATCTACTGGTTAGTGTCGGGACCATATTCCGCTCCGACCGGTGATCATTCATGGCAGCTGTCACCTTCCTCTCCACCACCTGTGTGACTTGTTGGGAATCAAACACACCATTGGACCTGAACAAGAAAGAAAAATAGTGAGTAATAAACCTCCTCTTCTCCTCCTCTCCTTCCACCCACACTCCATCAGATCTCAACAATTGTTCCTTTCTTCAGATGTCTCTGACAGGTACAACAACTTGAAGGCTTCCTGGGATAGCCTGATGGAAGCTGCAAGTCATGGCAATCCCCGAAGCCTCTTCGTTGCGGTTACGGTGGCCCTGGAACAGGTGAAGAGGGAACAACTGAAGAGGAAGAACACGAAATCACAGAAATGAAGCATACTTTCACTTCTTTCTCCAGGCCTTCTGCTTCCCACCCTCTTGTAATCTTAGGTAGCTAGGTTGTCAAATAAAAGCCTGCAAGAAACATTTGTAATGTAGAACATTTTTTGTGCTAAGGGCAATACACTTCAGTATTAGTCATCTCCTCTATCAGGATTTTTTGTTCTAAAGGCGGCTTCTTTCCCGAACGCGGGTGTTTCTGATGCTTGTAATCCTGGTGCTTGTAATCAACGATCAACTTCAATACTAGGATAATATTTCTTCAAGTCTCTCCCGTTTATAGCTGCAGTAAACTCTTCTCCTAGTAATGTTTTCAAGATATAAGCATTTCCAGGTGTACATCTAACTACCCGAAAAGGACCTTCCCAATTCGGGGACCATTTTCCGAATGTACTATACTTAGTTCCAATCGGCAATAATGCTTTCCAAACCAAATCTCCTTCTGCAAATTGCTTGACCTTTACTTTCTTGTTGTAATACTTAGCAACTCGCATCTTGCTCTTTTCTATATTTTCCAGGGCCCTAAGACGAATCATATGCAAATCCTCTAACTCGTCCATCATTAAGCCACTGTAATCTTTGGAACTTAAATCCTTTTGCAAAACCACTCTCTTTGAGTCTGACTGCATTTCCCATGGCAAAACATCATGATGCCCATAAAACAACTCATAAGGAGATGTTTTTGTAGCCCCATGAGGAGCCATTCGGTAAGCCCACAAGGCCTTGGCTTCGATAAATCTTCTTTTGTATAATCTTGATCATGATCTTATTAGAAGCCTCTCGCCCGACCATTAGCTTGGGCATAATAAGGAGAAGAATTCAACAATTGGATTCCCATGCTTTCGACAAATTCTCCGAACTACGAGGATACAAATTGAGCTCCTTGATCAGTTGTAATTGTTTGACGAATTCCAAATCTGTAAATGATGTGTTCTGTAACAAACTCAACCATGTTTTCTGATGTTACTTTCTTCAATGGAATTGCCTCAACCCATTTGGTGAAATAATCTGTTGCCAAAAGCACAAACTTATGCCCCTTGCTAGATGGAGGATTTATTTGGCCAATCAAATCTATACCCCATCCTCTGAATGACCATGACTTGATAATAGGATTCAAAGCTGATGCTAGAACTCTTTGGATATTCCCAAACTTCTGACAATCTTGACACCCTTTGTAATACTCAAAGCAATCCTCCAGCATCGCCGGCCAATAACATCCAGTGTGTCTGATAACCCATTTCATTCGGTAAGCCGACTGATGTGCTCCACACAACCCATCGTGCACTTCACTCATCATTTTCTTTGCTTCTTCTTGACCCAGGCATTGCAGCAACACCCCATCTAATGATTTGTAAAATAAACGCCCATCAAGAAGAACAAACTTTATAGCTTTATACCTGAGCTTCCTAGAGACCTTTCGGGATGGATTTTCCAGATAATCGACGATTTCTTTTCTCCAATCATCTTCTGCTAGATCACTTCCGAAAGCACATACATCACTGGCAAACACTTCTTGGTTTTCTCTGTAACCCGAAGCACTTTGAGCCAACCTGTTTGCCTCTTCATTGTGTTCCCTAGGAATATGTTGCAGAATCACTAACTGAAAACTTTTCAAGATTTCCTTGCATTCCTCATAGTAATTTCTAAGGGTGTCATTTCTACATTCATAATGGCCATTCAATTGTTTTATAACCAACTCCGAATCTCCATAAATTTCAACCGAAATAGCCTTTGCTTCTTTCAAATAATGAAGCCCTCTAAGCAATGCTTCATATTCAGCTTGATTATTTGTGACAATAGGTTGTATAGGGATAGCAAACTCAAACATCCCACCTCTGGGTGAAATTAATAAAATTCCTACTCCACCACCTTTGCCACATGAGGATCCATCAAAGAATAAAGCCCAAGGAGTGATTTCAAGCAAATTAATCGATGGATCACGATGCTCAGTGATGAAATCAGCAATAATCTGACCTTTCATAGCTTTTGCCGATTCAAACTTCAATTCAAACTCAGACAAAGCTAAAATCCACTTGCCAATCCTTCCATTCAAAATTGGCATAGATAACATGTGCTTAATTACATCAAACTTTGAATATACAACACATTTGGCATTCAACAAATAGTGCCGAAACTTTGTACATGAGTAATACACACAGGCAAAGCTTCTCCGCAGCCGAATATCTTGTCTCGGGATCAAGAAATTTTCGACTAAGATACGCAACTATCCGTTCCTTTCCTTCAAATTCTTGTATAAGGGCCGATCCAATAGTTTCGGTATCGGCCGCCACGTACAACTTGAAAGGCTTGTTCAATTGTGGAGGCACCAACACTGGTGGTTCCTTCATGTACTGCTTAATCTCATCGAAAGCCTTTTGTTGTTCGTCACCCCACACAAACTTCTGATCTTTCTTTGATCCTCAACAGTGGAGAGAAAGGCAACATCTTTTGCGACAAATTTGAAATGAATCTTCTCACAAAATTGATCTTGCCAAGCAATGATTGCAACTCCTTGAGATTGGTTGGAGGAACAACTTCATCGATAGCTTTCATGCTTTTCTTGCCAACTTCTATTCCTCCTTCATGCACCAGAAATCCCAAGAATTCTCTAGCTGAAACCCCAAAGGCACACTTATTCCGGTTCATCTTTAGCCCATGCTTTCGAGTGCACTCTGGAGTCTTCCTCACATCGTTCAAGTGTGATTCATGATTCAAAGATTTGATCACGACATCATCAATGTATATCTCAACAATTTTGCCGATCAACTCATGAAAAATATAATTCATGGCTCTTTGATAAGTTGCACCGGCATTTTTAACCCAAATGTCATGACAATCCACTCAAAAAGGCCTATATGTCCAGGACATCGAAGGGTTGTCTTCGATATATCTTCTTTTGCCATAAAAATTTGATTGTACCCTGCATTGCCATCCATGAAACTAATAACTTTATGCCCAGCAGCGGCATCAACCAACAAGTCAGCAACAGGCACTGGATATCCATCCATAGGCGTAGCTCTGTTCAGATCTCTAAAGTCTATGCAAACCCTCATCTTCCCGTTTTTCTTGTAAACAGGGACAATGTTAGAGATCCACTCTGCATATCTGCATGGCCGAATGAAATTTGCTTCGATCAATCTCTCAACTTCTTTTTTCACATCGCTCAATACTTCATCCTTGTAGATCTTTCGGGGAGGTTGCTTGTAAGGTTTAAAACCAGACTTGATTGGCAATCGATGCTCAACAATGGAACAATCCAAACCAGGCATCTCCGAATAATCCCAAGCGAAGCAATCTTTATATTCTTTCAATAGTTTGATCAATCCTTCTCTGAAACTTGAATCTAAGTTAGCACTGATAAATGTCGGCCTTGGCTTATCACCATCTCCAATATCAATTTCTTCCAATTTGTCAGCCGACATGAATCCACGTCCTAACTTTCCATCAGTTCCATCAATTGGATTATCCATTAAAAATTGCAATAAGAGCCGACTGCTTGAATCGGTGTTGATCACCGCCGATCGGTTTAACGGGACTTCACCCCGATCCTTGCACGAGAAGCGATCTATACCTTGATACTCCCAGAAGGCTGGTTCCACATTAGCCATACTCACTGAATCATTTGCTTGGACCACCTCTATATCATCATCTACCCATTGAACAAGCTGTTGGTGCATGGTAGATGGGATGCAGCAATTTGCATGGATCCAGTCCCGTCCAAGCAGCAAGCTATATGCTCCTTTGCCCTCAATGACAAAGAAGGTCGTGAGCAAAGTTTTAAACCCGATCATCAGGTCCACATGTATGCAGCCCTTGGTGTCTGAAGGATTCCCAGCGAAATCATTCAGAACTATACTTGTTGGCGTCAAATCCCCAGGGCCCATGCCAAGCTTTCTGAACGTGGTGTATGGCATCACATTGACCGCAGCTCCACCATCAACGAACATCTTGGTCAATGGTTTCCCATTGACATATCCTTTCAAGTACAGCGGTCTCATATGCCGATTTTTGGCCGGCTTGTCAAAGGTTGCTTGCTTGGCCAATACCAGCTGTGCCATCAGCCCAAGTTGCTCATCTTCATTGATGTCTGGCGACGCTTCTTCCTGCACAACCTGATTAGCTGGAACCATGAATTCATTCGGCAAGAAGCATACCATGCATGTAGGAGTCGAATGACCAGACCCATCAGGTTTATCCTTTGGGAGCCACACCTGTTTCCTCTTGATCCCAGCTTGTTTCAACTCCCGATTTCTCAAGTGCTTTGAACTCTTCTTTTTTGGCTTCTCCTCAAGCCAGGTGGGCACCATTGTCCTTCCTGCCAGACATATTCACGCTCCTGCTCTTCATGATCAACCCACTTATGATCAGCATATCTTTTCCTTGGGTGATCATAAACTTCATTTATTTTTACACGCCGACCGTCACTGGGATATATCCTTCCAATTCTTTCATAGACGGATCGGCGATTGACAGTATCCTGCCTGTACTCCGTGTATTTGTCACTGCATTCAGGACAATTATTCAACGTGGGAGCTTCAAACCCTCATTCCAGCAGTGCCTGAAGAACGCACATCCCCAATGCGCACGCTCTTGTTCACGTGCATGTTCTTCCCGTTCTCTTCTGTGCGCCTCTTCTTCAAACCTTCTCTCCTCCTCCTCATATTTCTGTTTCTTCTCTTGTTGACGTGCCACTTGTTAAGGAGAATACGCGAAGTTACTCTGGGTTTAGATTTGGAGGATTCCCCTATCTCAATTTGGCTTTTCAGGATGCGAGGCACTTCTTTGTGGACTTGTTCCACTGTTACTTGTTGAGCAGGATCAACTGACCCATCCTGCTTTGCTCTTGCTGAAGTTAAGACCTTCACTTTCCCTTTTTCCTCAGCGGTCACCATGTTGACTGAAAACCCAACCATGTTTTGAGGAAAAGGGTTGCCATCCAACTTCATTTTATTGTCAAATTTCAAGTGACCTTCCTGGATAGCCTTCTGGATCCTCATCCTGAAAACCCTAGAATCGTTGATGGAGTGAGAATTCCTGTCATGAAACCCGCAATATTTTTTCTCTTTAACTCCATCAGGCCGAAGCATAGAATGCCCTTCTGGCAACTTGATTCGGCCTTCTTTTACAAGGAACTCAAAGAGCTTATCAGCCTTGGTCACATCAAAATCATATGTGCCCTTGGCTTGCTTGATCCATCTCTGGTTCACAGTTAATGACTCTTTGCCCCACACCATCTCAGCTGCGGCTATCTCCTCCTCATCATCAACTTCTTCCCCTTGATCAGCTCTTTCGAGGAATTGGTTGTAGATGTCAGCTATATCATTGTGTTTGGCAAACCTAGAGTCTTTCTTGAATCCATAAGCTTGGTTGCTCATTAATGACAACCTGTGTGACAGTTGGCCAAGATTGTCAAACTCCATGCCGAATAGCTTTTCCCGAATAGCTGGCAACATACCCGCAATAGCCATATCAGCCAATTGATCGTCTGGCAGATTCAAAGAGAAGCACATTCTCTTAGTTTCTTTGAACCTCCTGAGGAACTCCATGGGCGTTTCATTGTGCCTCTGTCTCAGGGTGGTTAGATCAATGAGCTTCTTCTCATTACTGCCAATGAAGTAATGAGCATGGAACTTCTATTCCAAATCCTTCCAGGAACAAATTGATTGAGCAGGCAAAGAAGCGAACCATGTGAAAGCTGAGCCTGTCAATGATAAGGGAAAGTATCTGATCCTGAATGCTTCATCAGCTGAAGCTTCTCCAAGCAGCATCAAATATCGAGCTATGTGCTCCACAATACTAGTATCATCTTGCCCAGAGAACTTTGTGAAATCTGCAGGAGGTTTCACCCTGTGTGGCAAAGCCACCCTGTGGTACCATTCTGGGAAGGAGGTGTATAAACTTGCCCTTGCATCTTGGGTTTCAGGTCGAATTGATTTTGTAATACATCAGCCATTTTCTGCATCATAAGGTCAACATTAGCATCTTGATCACCTGGCCTTCCAGCAGGCCCAGTAGGCATTCCTGTGGCCGCATCATATCCAGGGTTTGGAAAAGCGTCAATGGCGCCGTAATCCATGAATTCCGAATACCCCTCTCCATACATATTCTTCTGTAGCCTATTGTTTGCTGGGGCTATTCTGTAAGTAGAGCCAGGTGGAGCTCCAGAAGAACCGAACGCCAAATCTCCATAAGTAGGCCTATTGGGCATTGCCTGATAAGGGTTCTGTTGTTGGACTGGACGACCCCCAGCACTTTGTAGGGGCGGCTGGAGTGGTTGACTTCCCATACTTTGCAGAGGCAGCTGGATTGGTTGTCCTCCTGTACTTTGCAGAGGCGGCTGAGCACTTGCATCTCGAGCTGATTGACTACTGACAGCAGCACTAGTTTCTCCAACCTCTACAGTAGATGCTTGAGGTGATACTCGACCAAGCATCCTTTCCATACCTGGGCCAAAAACTCCCACCATCATCTGTTCGAACATAGTCAAGAAAGCAATATGATGTTTGGCCATTATGTTTTCCATAGTTTGCCGAAATGCATTCATAGCCTCTTGTTTCTCCTCAGCAGACATGGTATCAGGTTCTCCTGGTAGTAGAACCCTTGGCATGTCAGATTTAAGATATGGTACACCACTTCTGTTTTTGCCAAACGACATTAGACATTTTTGCTGAAACTGGTCAATGGCATCCTTCAACTGTATCTGCTGTTCCGGAGACAGGTCATCCATGGTGACATCCATGACATCATGAATATCAGGCATCTTGATCTGCTAGATGGGTCCCACTGGGCGTGCCAAAAAGTGTGTTGACGCAAAATCAGCACCTCGCGCCAAGCACACAGCAAGCCGAAAAGCTGGCTTAACCCACGTGCCGGATCCGAAGCGTGCCAGTCAATTTTCTTGAAACTGACAAAGGATGAAAAGTAGTTAGATAAAACTTGGAACTTGCCGGGTGGTACCAGACAGTTCCATATTTACGACTAAGGAGCCAATTAAAATGACATATAGCTACAACAAGCTATCTGTCAGCAATTTAAATATCATTCGGGAGCTTTAAAACATGAAACTAGGATATAGCCGAATGCATGACGTAAGCATGACAAAAGATCGGTCTTTGTTTGAACATCATTGCTCGCACGCGGTCATGACCGATTTTCAAGGATAAATAACAATGAAAAGTAAATAAGGTGAAAACATGATCATAAATATGAGGTAAACAAGCATGCATAGGCCAAAAGCACTAGTCTACCGCATGTCTAGGTACTTACAAACCCGTCGAGCGTGACACCAGACAAGTTAATCCACCGCATGATACGACTTGTTTGAAACCAAGCCACCAACCACAAATAGATTAATCCACCGCATGATACGATCTAAATATGAAAGGCTAAAAGCATACATTATTTAAAACAAACTTATGAACACGTTTCACTTGTGGTAGCATTACCGAATACGGCTGTACAGCCGATCTGGGTTCCGTGAAGAAGGAACAAACATTTGAAAAATCAACAAGCTTGAACCCGCAACACGTGACAATCTAGATTGATCTAAATTCGGCTATCAAAAGCACTTGATCCTCTTATAACAAACTAAAGGCTTGAAAGCACAACACATGGATCTCAAAGAGATAAAGCCGAAACCAACCGATCTAGATTGGGCAAAAGAGTGTTACATGAATTCTCACATAAAGCAAAAATCCAAAGCAACACGTGGTAACTTAATGAATCTATTAGATCTTGCCAAATCTAATAGAGCCGATAACTAGCTTCGAGCTAGATCTTAGCCTACCGCATGGCTCATGATCTAACAGGAAACCCTCTTGAACCAAGCTTAAATCCACCGCATGATACTAAGCAAGGTAACAAGACTACTTGTATCACGGTCTAAATCCACCGCATGATACTAGACATGATACAAGGTTGCCGGTACTTACGGAGGTCGACGGATCGATGGCTCCTCTCGAAGAACTCGACGACTCGATCACTCGACTAAAGGACTCGAAGTTTGGCATGGGGCCGGTTTTGTTGTATAGAGGTTCGATCCCTATTACAGACATCAAGGGTTTATATCTATACCCTTGTCCTAACACGACTCCTGGTCGACTACGAGGACAACATTTAATACCTAAATTAAGGTTCTGGCGCCAATGTCCATCTCGTACCCGTCATCAATTCGTCCCTTCCTTATATCCGGGCCACGTCATCACGCATTCTCGAAAACTTCCTTTTTAAAGCGCAAACAGTCCTTCTGCCGAATGATGGGGTACTGCCGGCCGCAAGCATCTTCACCGAATCCTCTAAGGAGATTTTTCCTGCCGAATGGCATTTCGTTACTAAACTCGGCCCACAAGTCAGTCCTTTTCCTGTGCCAATTTTTGGTGTTAACACTGTGCGACCAACCCGCCGCTGTGCAGCCATCCCGGGCGTTGTACCATTGCTGTGCGAGATGGCCGATGTCACTCCGTGGCACTGTACTGCCCACTCCTGTCTTTTCCACACGCCACACCCCTCGAAAGAGGACGGTGACACCCTCGAAGGGCGTATGACCACTTACCCGACGCTAGCCCAGGATCACGTCGTGACGTGAGGATGATGGAGTGCATCTCTTCCGTCACCTCCGGGCCCGCGCGGCCATCCCCGCCGTTGTGCCACCATCCCGAGCACTGCAGGGCCATCCCTAACACCATGGGAACCCGAGCTGACGGGACGCCGCCACACCTTCCGCTATACAGCTCCGGATCCCCCGTCGGCTGGACCCTCGAGCTGGCGTACGAACGACGACCGAGCAAGAATTCCAACACGACCACCCTTGAAGCCGCCACTAGACAAGCACAGGAGCCGCACCGTGACGCCCCCGGTTTCTAATTAACGTCATTAGCGTTAACAACCGGTTCGTACCGAGTCAAACCCGCTGACAATGGTCAAACCTAGGTCAACCTGGGTCATCACCCCGAAAACCTCGCCACTGAACCCTATTGAACCCCTTGACCAAGCCTACACACACCCGTGGTCAACCCTTGGCCAAAGACACGGTCAAACCCCACTGGCACAGTGACGTCAGCGAATGTCGTCCGGAACTTTTGCCGCGTTCTCCAAAATTCACCTAAACACTTCAAAATCTACCTTTATGAAAGTTGTCCATCTTGTTGAGGGACACAACTTTCGTGTAGATTGGCATTTCAAATTTTGGGTGGAAATTAGCGAGAAACTCGATCGGCGACGGTACCTCCTCGTTTTTCGAACGAGGCCAACATTCAATGTTGGCACGACGTTCTGCAAAATCCGTTGAGAAAAACACTAGACGGCCTTTACGAAAGTTGTAGAGGGTAGTTAGATCTACAACTTTCCTGTTGACCACCTTGTGCACTTCTATTCAATTTTTTTGGAGAAAACCACGGTCAAAGACGTCTTGGCCGGTTGAAAACCGGCGCGGCCGCGCTCCACGAGCGCCGCCGGCGCGCCGGCCGTTCCCCGCCGGCCGCGCGCGCGCGCGCGCCGCGCGCGGCCGCTCGCCTCGACGTCCACGCCATCCCTCGCTCCTTCCCGGCGCAGCCCCGCCTTCCTAGGCTCGCGCGCATGCCGAGAACACGTGAAGTTCCGTGCCGTCGTGCGTCCCCGTACCGCCGCGCGTTCCTACCGAGGCCGGCTCCGTCCGGGCGACGTAATTAGGCACCGGGGGCTCGCGCGTCGTGTGGGGGGGGGCCGCGCCTCACCTCCCGGCCACCCATATAGGTGCTGCTGTCCGCTTTCCCCGGCGCACCGGTCCTCCCGCGGCCAACCGAGCGGTCCGCCGGCGCCGGGGCGAGCACCGCGGCAAGACCCCTCCCCGCACCTCCCGGCGCCACCCAAGGATCCCCGGCGCCTCCTCTAGCTCCACCATAGCTCGCCGGCTTGCTTCCCCGCTCCCACGAACCGCCCCTCACCGGCATTGCCGGCCGTGGCGGCCGGTGCCCCGGCCGTCGGCGCACGGCACCGCCGGCGCCGCCCCGCCCCGTGCAACCCCGAAATCGGTGCGTGGTGAGCCCCTAACCCTCCCCCTCCCCTTTCCCGGCCGTTTCCCCCACCGGCACGCTGGAATTTGGGCCGGCGCCGCCGCCCTCCATGGCCGGGGGTGACATTGCAAAGGAGGAATTATTTCCGGGGGCCTTGGTGCAAAAAGAAACTCCACTAGTAAAAACTGTTTTGCTGTTTCTTGTAAATTGCTTAGAAAATCACAGATAAATCAGAAAAATGCAAGGCCAATTCTGTTGGATTCTTGGTGAATTATACGACAACTTTTGTTATCCTGTTCTGAGCTAATTCCTTTTAGTTTTTGCATGAAAAATACAAATGTGAAAACCCTAGATCTGCAATATCTCAAAAATTATAAATGATCTGTAGCTAATTTTTGGATATGTTGTGTGTTAGGTCATGGCTAGCTCCTGAGCCAAAAATTGCACAAAGTTATGATGTAAATCTTTTTATAAAAATGTTTTTCTATTTCAGGCAGATCTGCATAAGTGATTTTTCTTGTTAAATATATTTATGTTTTTGAGCCCAACTTGTGCACACTGTTTTGTAATACCAAAACACACATCTTGTGATTTAACCATGATTTTTGGATTAACAGAAATAATTATTCTTGATTTATGCATGTTTTCCTTTGTAAATTAATAAACCAAGTTTAGAAGAGATTCCATGTGAACATGCTGGCTTTTTAGACTTGTTTAGGACCAGAGAGCATGCACAAGAAAGTTTGGATCATTTTAATGCTTATTTATTTTTATATGTATTTAAAATGGAATCACTAGCTAGCCTTTGATATTTCCCCTAATATTTATTTTCCTAGCACCCAACACTTGCATGTGGGTCCAATGAACAAGGATAGATGCTAGTAGGCTTAAGAAACACTCCTTTAATTTTTGGTAATTTAATTGCTTAATAAAAAGCTTAAAAGCTCTTTTAATGTTAAAGGGAAATTAATTAAAGAAAAACCCTTATTTAATTCTTTTTCCTTTTTGAAAGTATTATCTAATTTAATTAAAAGATAATTAATTCTCATCACTAATAAGAAATTAATTCTTAAATAAAAATATTAATTACACTTTATTGGAGAAGATAAAAGGAAATGAAGCTTTCACATGAAATGATAAGTATAATAAGAACCTTTATTCAAAATGTATAATAGAATTGCATATTGCTCCTTTTTGGAAGAGTATGCTAATGTATCTAGGTGAATGTGTCCAACTAATGCACCATGTGGTTGTCCTTCATTGTTTGTGATTAATTAAATTGAAATCGTCAATTAAATCTTGCATTTGCATCCTCGTGTAGATCTCCGAACGGTAGGCCGTACGCGTGTGCCGGTCGGAGGAGACGGAGGAGGCGATGGAGACGTGCATCACGTCGTTGTAGAGCAAGACCCGGACCAAGTCCCGAAGGGCCCAAGGCCAACCTTGCCATCGAAGGCAAGCCCGGATCATTAACCCATCTTTTAAAGTTATGCAATTAGGTTTGCTACGATTGTGCATTTACGTTTCAGGAGTTGAATTGAAACCCTAGATGCATGATCCCTAGGTACCTATGCTCTATCACTAGTATGCTAGGTCGATAGCTGCTATGCTATAGGACCGATAGAAGTCGAGTGATGTTCGTCACTCGCGAGATTAGGTTCCTAGATAGGAATCATAAGATATCCTTAAATGGATTGCTCATGTGGTAAGAGCATGGGATTTGGGCTCCGGTCCAGTGGCTTTCGTGGGCTAAGCTTTTGAACGTACTAAACATATGCCGGGTATGGGACCGGTAAGCCTAGTACCCGATTGACGCGGTAAGGGAACCTTTCCCTACTAAACCTGGGGCACTTGTGTCCCCCTGCTTGCAACAAAGGTGGTACCCGAGTGAGTCCGGACGTTCGTGTGGGAGCGATCCGGTAAACCTTGTACCAAGGAATGTAGGTTCCGCTCCCGAGCCGAAGATCAACGGAAACGGACGGGAAAGTTGTCCTTGCGGGGGCAGCCTACCGTGTGTTAGGGTTTACCTTGCAAGGTTTAAATCAATCGATTGTCGGCCTCTCACCGTTATCCGAGACTGCTTAATCAACTGGCCATGATATCCCATAATGATGGAACTCGAGGAATATGTTGGATGAATTAATTGCTTGTCCAATTCTTGATTGAATTAGATGGCACACTTAGAAATGGTAATCAACTAGAACTTGTGCTAAAATTTTGAAAGTAAGGATCTACCCTTAGTAGCTGTTTAGCAAAAGAAACTCCACCGGCCAAAAGCCTTTCATGTCTAGAGTTTGGTGATGTAGTTATCACCCGACGGTTAAGTCTTGCTGAGTATTAGTATACTCAGCCTTGCTTTAAAACTGTTGTTGCAGGTGTTGTTGACCAGAAGGGTGGCGACAAGTGATGACATCACGGATGGCCTCCTGTGATGTTTCCCGTTGCGCTAGTTCTTTTATTTCCGCTGTTTTCAAACTCTGAACCTTTACTCCATGTCATGAACAATAGTTTGTAATAAAATGTTTAATTCATGTTGTACTCTGGACTCGCCTTCGTGTGAGTTTAATGCATGTATCGATCCTCTGCTCGATGTCCAAGTGATTTACCGGGCGTTAACCGGCAACTAACGACGGGACGATACTTTACTATTGCTTAATGACCACGGTGGATCGGTCTTAGGCGATAGTACGGTATTTTCCTGGGCGGGTTGTCACACCACCACAACGCACGCTGGGGCCGAGATTCGTCAGGACGGCCATCAAATCACCCGCACTGTGCGATATGCTGCCACACCACAACTAAATCCATGCGACACAATTGTAAATCGCCTCCCCTTGACGGCGGATAGCTCAATCACTCGCTCTTCCGCCTTCACTCACGATATTGACATTTGCTTTTCCCCCTCCATTCACTTTCCACTCCTTCGTCTCTTCCTCGCCGCTACACGCCATGGAAGAGATACCTCCAAGCACCACGGTCCCCCCTTCCATGGAGCATGTCCCCCCGGACCCCCCAACTCGCAACCGCCAACCCCCCGCCCCAACACAATCTTCCCTCCCTCCTCCCCAACCACCCATCCCGCCGAATCTTATCGCCACTTCCCTCGTCCAATCTTCACTCCACTTCTTTGGACAACCAAGAACTCATCCGCGCTCTTGAAGCTCTTCGTGTGGCTTCGCTAAAGGCGTTCCCGGTTCCAAAGATCGCTACTCAAGACCAACGGGGAGCTGCTCGTGGTTCCAAGTTACCGCTCATGGTAGCCGACCCCGGAGAAGGGAGTCGCTCCATCCTCGAAGAAATAGCCGGGTCGGATCTGTCTAATTTGTGGAGGGGCAGATTGGTATCTCTAGATGAGGTAACTGCGAATTTGTTCCTGGCTACGTTTCGTACAGAAGGAGATAGTATGTCTGTCATTAGAGGTCAACGCTGGACTCTTCGCAACAATAACTTACTGATAGAACTTTATGTGCAAGGTCGTGCCACCAATCAGTATGCTTTTCAGTTTCTAGAGGCAAATGTCAGATTTTATGGTATCCCTGGTAAATTTAGAACTGAGCATCACATTTCAAGAATTGTTCAAATGATTGGTCATCCCTTGATTGGCACAAAATTAATCCTAGATACTTTGATTCTGATCTGCATTATGTTGCAACTAAAGTCAAGATTGATGCCACCAAACCTGTTGTTGACAAAATATTCTACTCTGTTCCTCAATTTGGCTCGTTGGGTACTATTATAATCTGGGTGCACTATGAGAAGATTAAGAGGATCTGCACTTACTGTGCTAAGCTGTTCCACAATGCCGAGCAATGCCCTGATAGAGCTCAAAGTATCCTGGTGGTAGGGGAAGACCAAGGCTTTGATCGTTTTGGCCATTGGATGACTCAGGCCAATAGAATTCTGATGCAACTTGTTGAGAATCAATTGACAGCTTATCAAGATGTGGTGCCGAGCCCCTCCACCGCTCTTCAAGAATTGAGGCGGGCTTTTCTTTGGAGTCGAATGGGAACTAGTACGGTTCGGCCTCCAAGGCCTCTTTATGCAACCCGGGGAATCCCTTCCCATACTTCTGCTCTTTGTTACTACTGGGATACCCGTTACTACTTCAACCGATGATATGATTCTGGATAATCGGCCCTAGTGCCTGTTCCTACTTCACAACCGAAGCCGAGATTTTTCAATCCTCGCAAAGCACCAAACCCAACGAGCTTAGTTCCGGTTTCAATGTCTCATTGCAACCCCCAGACCGGATAGAATCGGCGAAGGCAAATTGGCCCTAGCCTTGTTCAACAACATTTCGAGCCAACTCATGCATCCACTTGGATCCAGAATCAACCTGCTTACAACCCCAGTTCCCAGGTTACCACATCCCAACAGGCTATGCTCCAATTCACTCAGTATAATATTCAACAAACTCAAGTTCAGGTTCAGGTCACTACTCAAGTTGACACATATCCTATTATATCCACTCGGCGCGAGAATCGGTCAACTAATTATGCTACCAATGAGTCATTACCACCTCACTTAACAGACTCCGTTGAGGTCTCTCGCCTTTGCATAATCAATTCCCATTGACCGATTTGCCCCCAGAATCTCGGGCTGTTCCACCTCCGCAACGTCAGCGCCGTATACCTCTCCACCCGACGGGGCAAAACTGGAACCCGGATGTTGACAAGGGCAAAGCGGTCATTACACATGTGCCATCGGCTACTATTGCCCCCCCTCAAACCCTAGTTACGGGTATAAATCGGCAAGAATCGCGCATGGGTGAGGCCATGAACCTCAACCTTTCTCCCCAACAGCTTCAAGCTTATGAAACTCTCCTGGCTCTGGGTATTCTTGATGGCTCCTCTGCTCCAGACCCTGTTACTCTGGATCACCTTATGGAGTGCCTGGATCTCCAGACTCCCCTACACTTCCCAGAACGTTCCCCAGTCAATGTCCCAGTCAACCCACCCGTACTCCCCTACCTCTTTCTACTACCACCCTACCACTCACTCAACCTCATCCTCCAACTAGATCTACGCCTCCTTCACCCTCCTCCCCTCCGCCAACCCAGCCTCCACCACCACCGCACCAGAGTTCCCCACCATATCCCTGCCCTACTCATTCTCATACTCTGCTTCCACCCGACTCACGCCATGGCGAGTCCCCGTCCCCGAGCTTCGACATCGAGTCACCCCCACCCGCAGAGCTCACTCAGAGGCCCCATCAGCTCCAGATCGTCCACCGCCTCCACGCCTCCGAGCTTCCCCGCCACCTTCTCCGGCCCAGTCTGGCACCGGTGACTGGAACCCGCCACCGGAGCACGCTCATCAGATCTGCGCCGACCCCCGAAGACTCACCACCGCCTCTCGGCGATGCCGAACCAACGACGACTCCGGGTTGATGTCCTAGGCATCCGCCCCCGTCTTCGCACGCCGGCTCGTTCCCCGTTCCCGCCTCGCCGCAAGCGAGGAACGTGAACGCCTCGCCGCCATTGTCGCTACCTCGGCCTCGCATACCCGGGGGCTCGTTCTTTGTGCCCATGGATACCGAGGCGGCCGGGGTCCACTCCGCCGTGCCCAGGGCACCACCTCCTCCTCGCTTGTCAGGCCGAGGAAGACACGGTTCCTCCCCCGTACCTCGCCAACGACATCGAAGCTCCACCTCTATAGCAGCTGCCGCCCCCTCGTCACGGAGCCAGCAAGATCCGGAGCTGCAGCACGACCCCCTCACGCACGAATCCGAACTTCAGTTCGGCCTACTCGCTGGGACTGTGACGTGGGGTCCCCCGCAGCAAGTGGAGGTGTCGGGCTCCATCCTCGGAGGCATGTCGCAAGTGGTAACCCAGATTCCAGTGGACTACTTCATCACCCAACCTCTCCGGACTTGTTTTGCCATTCTCCCGATAGCTCTTCTAGCGGCGATGTGGGACATGCGTCTCCACTCCATGCGCCGCTTACGGGTCGACTACCTACTCCCGGCTCGCCCACCCGCCTCTACTACCCCGCCCGGACCGGTTCGGCGCAAGTGCCTCCTCATGATACTCGCTAACCCTCTCATCAACGGGTCTACTATGGATAGCACTTTTCTCCCTCATGACGCAGACCTTCAAGCCCGTACTGATGCTCCGACTCAAGATCATGGCGGTGGTGAAGGTCTCCCTCCTGATTGCCACCCTCATCATGTACAAGCTTCGACCACGACTGATCAAGCTAAGGCGCCAGCTTCAAGGGCGCCGCGGGATCCATGACACACCTAGCATGGAACTGCTGAGGGTCGACTACCTTCTGCCGAGGTTCAGACGGGAACCTTAGCAGTTCGACCATGCTTCATCTGTCCCGCCTAATACAGTCTACCAAACCTCAGGTAATATTTCGTCGAAAACTCGTAATTCTTCCATTTCCATTACTTCTCTTAAAAATCATTTCAATCTTAATGATGCTTTCATCGTTCCTTCTCAAGGCCAATCGGGTGGCCTATGGCTTATGGGGAATGACGAGATAGAGCTCACTATCTTTGATCACTCGTCGAACTACATCTTAGCCATCCGTACAAATAATAACAACAACCTCCACTATGGTCTAGTTTGCATGTATGGTGATCCTCGCCATTGTTCGATGTCCGTAATATGGAACAATGTTAAGAACTTCATTTCGCTTAATAGTACTTTACCTATGCTTTGTATGGGAGATCTTAATGAAATTATGCATCCTACGGAGAAGTTAGGTTCTCGCTCCCGTTAATTTCAATCGTATCAATGTTTTCTGCTCGCTTATTAAGCAATGTGGCTTGTTCGATCTGGGTTATGATGGTCCTGCTCATACTTGGTCTAATAAAAGATTTACTTCGATGCCTACTTATGAACGTTTGGATCGTTGTCTAGCTAATGCAGAATGGCGTCGTGCTTTCCCTACAACCACGGTTCTCCATCTTCCTATGATGTACAGCGATCACGCCCCCATTCTGCTCCTTCCTACTTCTCAACGTCATGGACCAAGGAAACCTTTTCGTTTTGAAAGCTCGGTGGCTCATGGAGGACGATTTCCGAAGCAAACGGCTCAACGGAGCCGGCAAACTTCGAAAGTAGGTCGTTATCTCACAAAATTAGTTTTCTTGTTGCAGATCTTAAGAAATGGAGAGCTAAGAAACCCAAAACCAGCGATCAACTTCAATCCATTGAAGACCAAATCCTAAGCCAACAAACTCTCACCCCTCCAACCAAAACCACACTCTACTACATTCTCTGAATCAACAACACCAACACCTGCTAGCCAGAGAAGAGTCCTACCACATTCAGCGCTTTAAAAAGCAATGGGCCATACAGGGAGATAGAAACACTGCTTTCTTCCATCTGGCCATCATCAAAAGACACCACAAAAACAAAATCTCCCATCTCCTTAACCCGCATGGTTCTCCCTCCACTACCCCCAATCGGATCTCCCTCAACCCTTCTTAATTACTTCCAATCCATATTCTCAACCACCTCCTCTCGCCCTCATTCTCCTTCTCCAAACCATTTTCATCATCTCCCCCAATCTCACGGCCCCCACCGGACCCCTCAAACTCGGACCTCGGATCCGCCTAACCCCGATTCTACCTCTTTCACCTACTCCACCCTTGATCTCAATGAAATCCACTCCATTATCAAGAAAATGAGGAGCAATGCGGCACCGAGTCCGGATGGTCTAAACGCTCGCTTTCTACAAAGCTTCTTGGAATTGGGTAAAACAAGACCTCTTTCACCTTGTTTCGCATTTCTACTCATCGGCTATCTTACCTCGGAAATCAATCAAACCTTTCTTACCCTTATTCCGAAAAAACCTAACCCCTCCATCCCCCAACATTTTAGGCCAATTAGCCTCTGCAATGTTATTTACAAACTTATTGCCAAATCTCTTGCCGATAGAATTCAACCTCATCTCTCCAATTATATCTCGCAGGCTCAATCGGCTTTTGTAGCGAGTAGGCACATCTCTTCCAACATTATTCTCACTCGGGAAATTATACATTCCTTCACTCTTAAATCCCGGAACTCCCAAGCCTTCCTTCTAAAAATTGATCCGGCCAAGGCTTTCGATCGGCTTGAATGGAACTTTATTACTACTTTGCTTTAAACCGACTAGGTTTCAATAGTCACTTTATTAATCTTGTTTCCACTTGCATTTCTTCTTCCTCTCTTTCAATCCTTGTCAATGATCAACCCACATCCTATTTCTTTCCCCAACGTGGTCTCGAACAGTGCCCCTCTCTCCCCTACCTTTTTGTCATAGCTATTAATGAACTTTCTCTCAGTTTGCAGGAGGCGCTAACTCAAACCAGTTTAAGGGGAGTCACCCTGGCTGAAGGAGCCCCACCTATACATTCTCTTCTTTTTGCAGATGATCTTATTTTATGTGGAACAACAAATCTACAGGAGGCTCAAGCAATTCACACAATCCTTTATGATTTCTGCCATCAATCAGGTCAAACCCCCAACCTCAACAAATCTTCAATTTTCTTCAGCAGCAATGTCTCTGAACAGGTAAGAAATCAAATTCGCACCATTTTTCCAGTGCCAAACCTTATTCCTAATACTATGCATCTAGGTCATCCCATGATTTTCTCTCACAAGGACAGAAATAGGGCCTACAACTTCATTTACTCTAAATTTCATGCTAAATTTGGCTCTATTAAGGCTAACAAACTTAACCATGCAGGTAGGCTTCAATATATTAAATCAGTTCTTTCTTCTATCCCTGTTTACTATATGTCTACTGTTCTTTTCTCCAAAACTTTTACTGCCAAGATCAATGCCATCATTAGAAAATTCTGGTGGGCAGGTATTGAGGATGAAAATCCCACTAATCCTATAGCTTTTCGTTCCTGGGATGATATTTGTAAGCCCACTAGTCAAGGTGGTCTTGGTATTAGGGATATGGAGCTTATAAACAAGAGCTTACTTATTCACACTACCTGGAATATTATCAATAATGTTAATCCTTTTTTATCCAATGTTCTTAAAGCCAAATATTACCCTCGCTTCTACTTTACGGATCGCAAATTCTACGGGACCTCGTTCCGTGTTTTGGTCCTCTCGTTTTGCGGTGTAAGGCATCACCTTGATGACAATTCCATCATGCGGATTTATGCGGAAATTCCCCCATTTGGACTTCACCTTGGGTCCCCGGGCCGGAGCTCCATTCATGACAATTTACTCTTCTTTGGTTACTAACAACCCTTTACCTTCTGTTGTCTCGGATTTATGGTTGCGGGACACTCAACAATGGAATCAAGCCATTCTAAACTCAACTTTTACACCCCACTTTGTCCGGACAATCAACAATATAAACTTAGTGCCTTCTACGGATCCCGATGTCCTTCGTTGGATTCCCGCCACCAATGGTAGATGCACTTCCAAATCCTCCTACTTAATCTCCAGCAACAACGAGACCACTCCCTACCCTCTCTAGGATCCAGAGCCATTTCCCCTCACACACACAAAACCCTCAATAGAATCCGGAAAGCCAAAACCATTCCACCTCTCCTCAAAACTTTTTCTTGGCGCCTTTTCCGTCATGCTTTATGAACTGCCGATAGAGCCGGCCGTTTTTCCACAAACATTGACAACCTTTGCTGCGTCCGCAATCGGATTGAAAACGATAATCACCTCTTCTTCCTTTGTCATCTTCCTCAACGGTCCGGGCTGCCATAAATACCCCTCCTTTCATCCATCAAATAGACCCCTGCAGTGAAGGCCTCCAACAAATGCTCCCCCACCTCATACCTATTACCACAAATGATGAAACCCTTACTCGGATCCTTCTTACTTTGTGGTACATTTGGAAAGCAAGAAATGATCATCGTTTTCACGAAAAAACTTGGAGTTTTTTGCGGGTATTACATGCAATTTCAGCGCACTTGCATACCAACGATTGGCTTGGGGAGAAGCTCCACCTCCTCCCATGGAGAACGGACTCTTTGTAGCCTCCCCTTCCTCTATGGAAGGCTTCGAAATGTTACACGGATGCGCTTGCTCGCTCCGGATCACATGTCTAATGGAACCACTTCTCAGGACTTGGAATTTACATTTCAAATTCCCAAATACAACCTTCTCTTCTTGTCTCCTTCAAGGCTGTCCTCACCGACTCCCGGTCGGTGCTTACGACCGAAGCGGCGGCTCTAGGCGTTGCAACTTCGTTACTTCATTTCATGCGGATGGATCACGTCAACTATTTTACGGACAATCGGCTCCTTTCTCATCACTTAAACAATGTGGATCGTTTTGACATTCCGATTGGAGGGTCGCAAAGATATACCCACATCATCAAATCCTCCTTGACGGGTGTTTCAAAGGTGTTCCACATATCTAGAACACACAACGACATGGCCGATTCTCTAGTTAAAGAAGGATTACACCTACACAACTCTAATTCTCTCGCTTCTAAACTTCGGTTGTACTAATCCTTCTCATGTTCTTGGCTGCCCATTCCTAGGGGCACTCCCGATCGTAACCGTTAACTCGTAATGGTTATAACAGCTTCTTCTGTTAAGTTAATGCAAAGTTAATTGTCAAAAAAAGCGCAACGTACGGGGGGCAGTAGGTACACGAATCCTTTTTAAGAGCTAACTCAACCCCAATTGCTGAAGAAGGCTTTTGTCTTGGCGAAAAGACTAGACCGTCAACACATCTATGCTCATTTCTCGCTCTACCACATAGGATTATGCTGATGTGGCTTGGCTACAAGTAGCTTATTGTACCTTCTCGGAGCCAAAGTTTGTCCTAACATTAGACACACTTTCATGTTAAAGTTATATATTTAATATGTTGCATCGGTACTACCCTGTGTCCCGATGCATAAGGACTTGGTGGGATATACAAAACTAAATAAGGTTGGTGGGTGGGTGAAGAGTTGACGTGTACTCCTTTGTCCCTATTTAAGTGACATTGGAGAGATGGACTCAATGATTAAGTGACAAGGTTATTAAAGGTGAGTTGGTGATTTTTCCCATTTAATTGACTATTAAGCCTTAACTTGCTCTCATAGCTTTGGCTCATAATTTAATTAATTAAAATTCAGTGGAAGTGTGTTATAGGCACTAATCACCTATAACAAGCCACTGGACATACATGCATGCTTAGATAGCTAAGAAATTAATTATTTTTGAAAATAACAAAAGCTAGCTTGAAGAACAAGGTAAATGGACACAAAAATAAATACTTGTCAAAATGATACTAACTTTCTCCCATATGTTATATGGTCCAAAAATAACCTAGGAATGCAACATATACATCTAGAACTATTATGAATCTTGAATTATGCATTTACAAAGAAATTCAAGCATATTGCAAGAATAAATATCTCTGGTAATTATACAATTGTGATTAATTCCCCAGAGGTGTGTTTTGGAATAAAAAGGCAACATGCAGAAGTTGGTAGCAAAAACATAATTATTTTTTGCTACAAAAATCATTTGGACAGATTCTGCAGAAATGGAAAATAATTTTTAGAAACATATTTCAGCATAACTTTGTGCAATTTTTGGTACATAATCTAGTCATGGCCTAACACACACCATATCCAAAAATAGGATACAGAGGACTTCTGGATTTTGAGATATCTTAGATTTAGGTTTTTCACATTTCTATTTTTCATGTTAAAAATATCACGAAACAGCTCAGACAAGAATAACAAAAGTTGTAGTACTTCTCACCGGGAATCCAACAAAATTGGGCTTGCATTTTTCTGAATTTTCCACGATTTTATATGGATTTTAGAAGAATCAGCAAGGCACATATACTATTTGAGATGCCGTTTTGCGAGAAAGACCCTGGAGGTTTTTGATTCCTTACAGATATGCCCTCAGTTTGTAGTTCGGCCCTCAGAAAGAACTGAGGTCTCGCAATGTGGTCCTCGGGGCGGTGGCCGGCGCGGGCGGCGCAATTCCGGCGAGCTCCGAAGGTGGGTTCGACCGGGGACGGGCGTGGGGTGGCCCGGGGGTTCCCTAGGCTCGATTTCGACCCGTGGTTGGGGCGGTGGTGGCGCCGACGAGCTCCCTCGGTGGCACCGGCGGCGGCGGCCATGGTGGCGCGCGCTCCGGCGAGGTGGCGGCTCTGTGGAGAAGGTGAGCAAGTGGGCGAGCTTTAGCAGGTGCCAAATGAGGTGGAGGGTGCCTCAATTGGGTAATGCGACTGGCCGGACCCTGGGTTCACCGCGGCGGCCTCTACTAGCACCGGTGGGTGGCTCGGGCCGGGATGGCAGGGCGGCCGGTTGCAGCCAAGGCGAGGTGGAGGAAGCACGGACGCGCGATGAGAAGGCCAGTGGCTCTTATAGGCGTCTTGCGCCCTTGCTGCACAGACGAGCACGAGGCTCGGCACTGACGTCGCAGGCACGTCACGCCGCAGGCACGACCCCCCAGGGCGACCCGGGGTGCGCGGACTTCATGGGCCTTGGAGTGCTCCCAGCCTCGGGACGGAGCAACCTCGGGAAGATGCGAGCGGGCCCGGACTGCGAGGCGGGCGCGGCTAGGGCGCGCGCGCGCGCGCAACGCGCGACGCGTCGCGGCGCGGCGTCGGCCAGCCCGCAACCGTGTCATTGTACCCTGTTTTCAACGCTTAAAACTCAAAAAAATTGAATAGAAGTGCTCAAAGTGGTGAATAGGAAAGTTGTAGATCTCACTACCCTCTACCATTTTCACAAAGGCCGTATGGTGTTTTTCTCAATGGATTTTGCACAAATTACTGCCAAACTTTGAATGTCACCACATTCCAGTGAACAGGAGCTGTTGTCGGTTGACCACGTTTTTCACCAATTTTCTCTCAAAATTTGAAATGCCAATCTACATGAAAGTTGTGTCCCTCAACAAACTGGACAACTTTCATAAAGGTAGATTTTATAGAGTTTAGGTGAAATTTGGAGAACGCAGCAAAAGTTCTGGAAGACATTCGTCGACGTCCGCGTTTAAGCGAGGTCTGATCGTGTTTTTGCCCAAGAGTTGACCACAAGTGTGTGTTGACTTGATTAAGGGGGTTTAGTAGGGTTGCTGGCAAGGTTTTCGAGGTGATGACCCAGGTTACCTAGGTTTGACCAACGTCACCCGGTTTGACTCGGCTGATTCGGTCATTAGTGTTAATAACGCTAATAAAAAACGCGGGGCGTCACAGCCTACCCCCCTTAAGAAGAATCTCGTCCCGAGATTCGAATTTTCAAGACGAAGTGGGGAGCTGGTTCTTGGATAGAGATGTTACCCATAGAGGTAAGCTGGTCTGGCTTCCCTTGAAAGACCGGTTTCTTGTCGTGATCCCGCTTAGCTGCTCCGAGGTTCCGATTCTGCTGTTGGGATTCGAGCAATTACGTATGAAATGCCCGAGTTGTCTACAATTGTAGCAAAGGCGGGGTGGAAGGTCTTTGGGCTTGGAAGTTTGTTGTTGATCTTTGTTGATGAGGCAGAGCTTCTTCTTCTTTCTCTTTCCTAACCTCGCGGCTTGCAAGTGCGTTTCGCCCGCAGGGAGCTAAGTGGTCTTGCTAGTGTCGCATCTTCGTTTATCCTCACGCGGGCGAGTCTCCTTATAGGTAATTTCCCACTCACTTACATCTATTTCAGATAATACTCGCTTGTTTCTCCGACTTGTTCTCTCTTCTTTTCTAAGGTCCATTGGTAGTTGAGAAAGTGGTAATATGGAGTCGGAGGCCTGGGGTTGGTCTTGATTAACATACTCCACCAACAGATTGAACAATCAGGCCTGCTCGACCATAGAGGCAGATAAAGACTGAGAGAGACTGTCTGCCAAACTAGTTTGAGATGGCCCCCCATATCATCCTTGGATGATATCGTACACCATCTGATTCAGCATGGCATTTTGCCCCTCCAACATCTGGATTGCGCCGACAATGGCGTTCATGTCAGTCTGGGTAGGTACTTTGGGTGAATAGGGCTTGGAGGGTCGGAGCTTCGGTTGCATCGGCGGCTTTTGCTGTAGTTGTTGAGCCATTCGCTGTTGTGCCTGCAGGATCTGGCACAACATTTCGGTATGTGCTGCCACAAAAGCTTCGGTCAGTGTCGTGGGCGGTGGTGGCGGTAGATCACCACTACCCGACGCACCAAAACCATTGGGGGTACTCCGTGTCGGTCTGACCATCTGAAAATTGAGTTCCCGTTTAATACACATTCAGGAACTTGCTCAGAAAATTAACAAGTCGAACATACACTACGAATCCTGTTTTTAAGTAAAGCGAACCAGACATCAATCGTCACAAGCATCAAATTCATAAATCCCTGCTCATGCACTGCAAAATTTCTTTTTGGTCAGTCGGTGTAGGACTTCGTAATTCCACAGTGGATATTAAACTCCGAGATGAACTCCTGGGTTACCTGTGTCGGCGACACCACTAGGAAAACTCACAGTATCCTCCTCTAGGCATGAAGGGTGTATCGGGAAGAATTTTAGCCCAAGCTTACAACGCTCCTGTGTTCGTTCCTTTTTCAATTCGGAGCATGGGAGGGTATGAGCACGGATCATGGACGGATAAACGATGGAGGACTTCACAACATTAACTTTTGGAGAATCCTGATTGCTTAAGAAACCTTCTACTGCTTCCACTTGGCTAGTCGGAAGGGAATTGATGCTACACGGTCGTCGAGATTGGCGGCAAGAGACCAAGTCGACAGTGATCATCCAACTAGATTTCTAGGAGGAAAAGGAGGAGGCTAGTGAAAGCGTTCCGTAACTTCGTTGTACGGAAGGCAATTTAGTGGGGAACTTTAGAAATAATCTTGCTCACACTTTAATTAGCTTGCGAATTTGGGTGTGGATGACTCATTACTTTGAGGTGCAATGGGCATGTTTGGATGGGGGTGTTAGTGTTAGTTTGAAGCAAACTAACACCAAAACTAACACTTTTCATCCAAACACATGTGTTAGTTTGGTGTTAGTTGGAACTAACACCCTCAAAAAACTAACACCTCCAAGAGGTGGTAATTGGTGTTAGTTTGGTGGACCCCACCACTTTTCTCTCTCCCTCTCCTTTTTCAAATGATTGGAAAAGTTGCTTTAAATGCAAACTAACACCTCCATCCAAACATCCAAGGTGTTAATTTTTTATGTGTTAATTTGAAGGTGTTAAAAACTACCACTACCACTAAACTACCACTAACATGTACCATCCAAACATGGCCAATGATTTTAAAAGTTGAGGTGATGCACATGCTTGTGAAGACACTATGCACATGCTCGTGTAGTACGGTGCTCATGGTGCACGTTAGCACATCTCGGTTACCCACTTGTTGTGTTAGTGATTGCGAGGGCAATCATAGGCAGAGAAACAAACTGTGTGGTGAGTCGCATTCTCACAACCAAGATACCTAGCGTGCTCCTAGTGGCAGTCATGTGGCTGCAACACGCATGATGCCCTAGGTTCCGTCGCGGCACCTTTGATTATGGGACAACAACATCACCAAACGAGAGAGATAGGGTATGCGTATGAAAATTTCCATGCGAGTGCACGTTAGTTCACCCAAGGTTCCCACATGCATATTCTATGCCATACATACTCAAAAAGTGACTTTTATTTTAATTCAAAAAGTTGCGAGCAAGACCAAAAAGATTTTAAGTTCAGGATTGAGAGATCGGATTAATCACGATTGGCGTGAATTTCTTGGATGAGTTTGATACTCATCACGGGTCTTTTGATCGGATCACACTAGCAGAGGTAATGCCTTACAAAGATTACTGCGGAAAAAGGTTCAATCAAGGCATTGCATTGAAGAAAGAGCTAGAAAGTACCAAAACGACGTTTGGGATTACAATGCAGACTAGCTGCACAAAAGGAGGTTCTTAGCTCAGCCAACCACAACGACTATCCAAACGCGGCTGTACACTAGGGTTCCTTACAACTACTACCCTTGTACGACTCAAAACTAAATTCCAACATACCAACCTCTTAGTCTTGGATCTTCCATGCTGAAGGACTATGGTGACTCGGGTCCAGAATCTACCCCGAACTCTCCTTGGATGTCCTCGACATCTTCTTCTTCTGCTGGTCCAGGAATGACAGGTTCTGGAGGCGGAGCTGCTATAGCTTCCAGTTGATCCTCCAGTTCAAGCATATACTGGTCGTTATGCTGCAACAAGAAGTTTTGCTCATGGATAACTTCACTCAGTTCTCGTATCTTTGCCTTGTCCTTGCGTCTTTCCTTCTTGAGAGTAGCTATCATTGCTCGGGCTTCCTTCAACACTTGAGCTGTGTTCTCCACTTCTTTAACCCGATACCTATAAATTTGGTGTCTATAGAATACATTTTCTCCCACCATTCGTCGGTAGATGTCATACATGGCTTCGGAGAAACGAACTGAGGTGACAAGATCAGGACTATAGTGAGAGTTGCCCTGAGTTGGAAGAAAAGCTTCGTGTTCGACCCAAGGTACAGTGTGTCGCTCAGGTACAGGAATTACTTTGGCTGCAGAACCGGCTACCTCGTCAGGGTGCTTCCCACAAAAAGTTGTGAGCGCTTCGAGAGCAGCCTTCTGCACGGTGTCAGCCAAGTTCCGTCCTTGAGCCTTACACTCCCACTCTTCCCAAGCAGGATTGGTCGGGCACACGGAAATCTTCACCTTCACTTCACAACGAAGGAGCTGGCCGGTAGTCATGACCTCACGTATCGAGTATTCTGGGTAAGCAGTATACCCGAAGTCCTTCAGGGTGTCCCACAAGAGTGCAGGAAATCCACCCTCCTCGAGGTAGTTCACGAGGTCCATGCTTCCACATCAGCCGATGCAGATTCAAGGTGGTCCATCTGGACATAATGGCGAAAGTGAGAACCATACGGTGCGAGCATACAAGGATAAACTCGATCCATGCCAAAAGGGTATATGGTTAAGCAATGGGGTAGCCATGGGTGCCAAGGTACAATCGTAAGCATAACTCGAAGCGAGCAGACATACATAATGACATAAGTTCTGGCAGGTGTGAACAAAATTCATAACTTAAAACCAAAGTCCCCAAAATTTCTCAAAATTGCGTAGCAACTTAGCAAGGTTATGAGACACAAGGTTGGGTATGTAAGGTTGAGCTAGAAGATTAGGAAGGTGATTAACTAAGCAAGAATTTCAGATTTGGTCTCTGGAAAAACAGCAAAACAGGGGTTCACAAAACTTGAGCACAACTCGAGGTAGACCAGAACTATGACCGTGGATTTCGGCAAGCAGAAACCAGATTAGATTGGACAGGGATCAACTTTGGTAGAGATCATTTAGGTAACAAGGTTCTTGGACAGGGGCAACAATCTAAGCCAACAACTCTATCAATTTATGGATAACAACACATCGACACCTGAGAGGCTAGGCAGAACAAACATACTAGCAATATATTACTTAGGGAGCACATAAACAAGTATGGGTTCCACTTTTAGCTTTTCGTGATTTTCAACATGATGCAAGATGTCCTATACGTCCTCACAAGGCAATCAAGCCAAACTCGAAGTTAGCACCGGTGGCAAGGCACATATACGTTTCTCCCTATAATAACTAGTCGAGAACTAGTCGATGCTCACTTAGAGACTTACGAAACGAGGTTAGTGTACCTGCAGAATATCACAGAACACACGAATCTTTCATGCCAGCACTTTTGAAAGCGTCCACATACATTACCGTTCACTATAAAAACAGCACCCATGCGTTAGGCCGCTGCATGGACAGCGTCCAACCTCGGACACCCTCCATTTGAATGGAGTGTATCCTTGCCTCGCATTTTCGACATGCGGAATGCTCACGTATGAAACACGTGGCGACAACACAACTCATAAACAGACGCGAAGATGGGATCCGTGGAATGGATCACTCCATCAACCCTCGCAATTCCCGTGATGCGGCACAGCACACGTATAAAACACGTGGCTCATCTAGTTTGGTTGTGCAAGAAAGTAAGTTTGACATAAAGTAAATGTGCTGGAAGTTAGCAGAATAAACCATAGGTTAATAAGCCACCTGAAAGAACCCAAAATTCCATCTAGGGCCTCTCGGTCTAGTTTATCCTTAACGGACCAACGTGTTTTGCAAATCCAAACAATCTTGGCAATTTTTATTCAAAAATCATGTGGTTAAGATTGTTAACTAACTCTGGTGCATACAATCGCTCTGGTACCAGTTGTGACAACCCGCCCAGGAAAATACTGTACTATCGCCTAAAACCAATCCACTTTGGCCATTAAGTAATAGTAAAGTATCATCCCGTCGTTAGTTGCCGGGTTAACGCCCGGTAAATCACTTGGAATTCGTACAGAGGATCGACATATGCATTAAAAATCACGCGAAGGCAAGTCCAGAGTACAACACGAGTTAAGAGCTAGTTTATTACAAACCATTGTTCAAGGCATGAAGTAAAGGTTCAGAGTTTGGAAATAGCGGAAATAAACTAAACTAGTGCAACGGTAAACATCACATGAGGCCATCTGTGATGTCATCACTTGTCGTCACACTCCTGGTTGACAACACCTGCAACAACAGTTTTAAAGCAAGGCTGAATATACTAATACTCAGCAAGACTTAACCGTCGGGTGATATCTACATCACCAAACTCTAGACATGAGAGGCTTTTGGCCGGTGGAGTTTCTTTTGCTGAAAGCATCTAAGAGTAAGTTCTTACTTTCAATATTTTAGCACGAGTCCTAGTTGGTTACCATTTCTAAGTGTGCCAACTAATTCAATAAAGAATTGGACAAGCAATTAATTCATACATCAATATTCACCAAATTCCATCATTACGGGATATAATGGTCAGTTGTTTAAGCAGTCTCGGATAACGGTGAGAGGCCGACAATCGATTGATTTAAACCTTGCAAGGTAAACCTAAACACACGGTAGGATGCCCCCGCGAGGACAACCATCAGGCAGTTCCCAAAGTCCTCGGGTTGGGACCAAATCTTACAGTCTTTGGGTACAAGGTTAACTGGCACACCCCGCGAGGCATCCAATCTCACACATGCACCCCCTTCCCGGTAGCTAGCCGGTTAGGTGATTCCTCAGGAGTAGTAATAGTAAGTTCCCGCACCGCCTCTTTAAGGTATTAGGCTTACCGGTCCCATTCCCGACAAGTGCTTAGTACGTTCAAAAGCTTAACCCACGAAAGCCACTGGACCGGAGCCTAAATCCCATACTCTTACCACATGAGCGATCCATTTATCAAGATCTTATGATTCCAACATAAGAACCTATTCTCGCGAGTGACGAACATCACCCGACTTCTACCGGTCTTTAACATAGCAGATATCGACCTAGCATACTAGTGATAGAGCATAGGTACCTAGGGATCATGCATCTAGGGTTTCAAACAACTTCTGAAACGTAAATGCACAAGCATAGCATGGAACAATTGCATAATTTTTAAAAGACAGGGTTAATGATCCGGGGCTTGCCGTCACTGGCAAGGTTGGCCTTGGGCTCTTCTGGACTTGATCCAGATCTTGAGCTACGTCCACGTACTGCAGCTCTTTGTCAGCACCTTCGTCTCCTCCTTCCGGCACGAGCGTATATCTACCGTCGGGAAGATCTACACGGAGATGCAAATGCAAGATTTATTTGACGATTTTTAATTTAATTAATTACAATTAACAAATGACAACCATGGGGTGCATGGTTGACCACATTCACCTAGATAAGAAATACATTCAGCATACTCTTCCAAAAAGGAACAATATGCAGCTTTTTATTAAATATTCCTTTTGATAGTGACTGTGTACATATATATGGAAATAAATTAATTTTTATTCACAAGCAGCAATGGGTTGATCATTAGCTTTTTGAAATGATTTACATCCATACACAAGGTTATTAAAGGTGAGTTGGTGATTTTTCCCATTTAATTGACTATTAAGCCTTAACTTGCTCTCATAGCTTTGGCTCATAATTTAATTAATTAAAATTCAGTGGAAGTGTGTAATAGGCACTAATCACCTATAACAAACCACTGGACATACATGCATGCTTAGATAGCTAAGAAATTAATTATTTTTGAAAATAACAAAAGCTAGCTAAAATAACAAGGTAAATGCACACAAAAATAAATACTCATCAAAATGATCCTAACTTTATCCCATATGTTATATGGTCCAAAACTAACCTAGGAATGCAACATATACATCTAGAACTATTATGAATCTTGAATTATGCATTTACAAAGAAATTCAAGCATATTGCAAGAATAAATATCTCTGGTAATTATAAAATTTTGATTAATTCCCCATAGGTGTGTTTTGGAATAACAAGGCAACATGCAGAAGTTGGACACAAAAACATAACTATTTTTGGCTACAAAAATCATTTGGACAGATTCTGCAGAAATGGAAAACAATTTTTCGAAAACGATTTACAGTATAACTTTGTGCAATTTGTGGTACAGAAGTTAGTCATGGCCTAACACACAACATATCCAAAAATAGGATACAGAGGACTCCTGGATTTTGAGATATCTTAGATCTAGATTTTTCACATTTCTATTTTTCATGTTAAAAATAACACGAAACAGATCACGCAAGAATAACAAAGTTGTATTACTTCTCAACAGGAATCCAACGAAATTGGGTTTGCATTTTTCTGAATTTTCTACGATTTTATATGGATTTTAGAACAATCGGCAAGGCACATATACTATTTGAGATGCCGTTTTGCGAGAAAGACCCTAGAGGTTTTTGATTCCGTACGGATACGCCATCGGTTTGCGGTTCGGCCCTCGGAAAGAACCGAGGTCTCGCAATGTGGTTCTCCGGGCGGTGGCCGGCGCGGGCGGCGCAATTCCGACGAGCTCCGGCGGCGGGTTCGGCCGGGGACGGGCGTGGGGTGGCCTAGGGGTTCCCTAGGTTCGATTTCGACCCGTGGTTGGGGCGGTGGTGGCGCCGGCGAGCTCCCTCGGCGTCACCGGGCGGCGGCGGCCACGGTGGTGCGCGCTCCGGCGAGGTGGCGGCTCCGTGGAGAAGGTGAGCAAGTGGGCGAGCTTTAGCAGGTGCCAGATGAGGTGGAGGGTGCCTCAATTGGGTAATGCGACCGGCCGGACCCTGGGTTCGCCACGTTGGCCTCTACTGGCGCCGGTGGGCGGCTCGGGCCGGGATGGAAGGGCGGCCGGTTGCGGCCAAGGCGAGGTGGAGGAGGCACAGACGCGCGACGAGAAGGCCAGTGGCTCTTATAGGCATCTTGCACCCTTGCTGCGCAGACGAGCGCGAGGCTCGGTACTGACGTCGCAGCAGGGCGCGCGGTACCTCGGGGCGCGCAGACTTCAAGGGCCTTGGAGTGCTCCCAGCGTCGGGACGGAGCAGCCTCGGGAAGACGCGAGTGGGCCTGGACTGCGAGGCAGGCGCGGCGCGGCGCGATGTCGGCCAGCCCGCAACCGTGTCATTGTACCCTGTTTTGAACGCTTAAAACTCAAAAAAAATGAATAGAAGTTCTCAAAGTGGTGAATAGGAAAGTTGTAGATCTCACTACCCTCTACCACTTTCACAAAGGCCGTATGATATTTTTCTCAACGGATTTTGCACAAATTACTGCCAAACTTTGAATGTCACCACATCCTAGTGAACAGGAGCTACTGTCGGTTGACCACGTTTTTCACTAATTTCCTCTGGAAATTTGAAATGTCAATCTACATGAAAGTTGTGTCCCTCAACAAACTGGACAACTTTCATAAAGGTAGATTTTGTAGTGTTTAGGTGAAATTTGGAGAACGCGGCAAAAGTTCTGGAAGACATTCGTCGACGTCCGGGTTTAAGCGAGGTCTGACCGTGTTTTCGACCAAGGGTTGACCACAAGTGTGTGTTGACTTGATAAAGGGGGTTTAATAGGGTTGCTGGCGAGGTTTTCGAGGTGATGACCCAGGTTAACCTAGGTTTGACCAACGTCACCCGGTTTGACTCGGCTGATTCGGTCATTAGTGTTAATAACGCTAATAAAAAACCTGGGGCGTCACAGAGGACGGCTGCGACGCGCAAGTATTGGGTGGCGGCGGCGGCGCGCAGGTATTGGGTGGCGACGAGGAGGGCGGCGGCGCCTAGGGATTGGTTGGCGAGGGGATGGACGCGAGAAGTTAAAACCGGGGTCGCGGGGGCGGGGGCCGGGGCCGGGGGCTTCGTGTGGGCCGCTCGCGGCGTGATGCGGGGCGCGGCCGGCGCGGAGGCGGCGAGTCCCGGACGGCGGGCGCGGAGGCGAGGTCGCCAGGATGGCCCCGACGCACGAGGGCGGACGCGCTACGGAAAGGAGGCCTCGAGGGCGGACGCGCGGACGGAGTGGAAAATGACGTACCAATTTTTTTCTCGTAAGTTCATTATTTTTAGTAGTAGAGATTAATTTCAGCCTACATGTTTTTGTACCCTTCAGAATTTAGCTGATGGGATCACCGTTAACTGCAGTTGCTGCTATCTGTTCATGAGTTCGTGTACTGCGTGGAGTGAGATTTGGTGGGGCTAAACTTAGAAGCTGAAATTTAAAAATTCCAGTGTCTCTGGTGACATGCTCAAATCTGGAGAATATGACATGGGGACATAAAAGTGATCTTTTCGTTGGCCAATGACCCAAAATAGTGCGAATTTTGTTGTTGTGTCTTGTACTGATGTCAAATCTCATTCATCAGGAAAAGGGGCTTCCACCAGTGTATTTTTCGCTGATCTGTCTTTCGTTGATTCTAAATCTCATTGATCAGCACAGAGCTCAGATGATGAACAGTGAAGACCTTCGACATTAGTGAGATGGTTCCTCTCATCTGAATCTGAGACGCCTCCTGCAAACTGCAATACACAGCCTGCTCGGTTGGCTTATCAGCCACCAAAGTGCGATCTTTTCTCTTAGAACAAATCGATCACCAAAGAACCAGCCAACAAGATTTTCTCTCGAATAAATCAGCACTACCATCAGCCACCAGCCAAACGAACAGCTCTAAAGCTTCTGGACACATTGATGTTGTGTCTCTTCGTGTCGTTTGATTCCGTGTTCATTTATTACTTGCGGCCTTGCGTTTCTGTACTCATCAGGATCTGGCCGGTGAAAACTCCGTTAATTGCAGCAATTTGTTGTTGACTTTGTTTCATGTATGATATGCAGTATTATGCGATATGCGATTGGACTTATAGGCTAATGGTAGGACGGTCCAGTGGGACGCTACCCACCAGAGTTCAAATCCTGGTGCTCGCACCTTTTCCTGGATTTATTCGGAGATTTTCTAGTGTTATACGGGTAAGCGACGTACCCGTCGACACGTCAGTGGTGACTTCGAGAAATGCTCAGTCCTTCGGAGGTGCTCACAGGGGGTGAGTGTGCGTGCGTTTTGTGAGCGTCTACGTTGTACTGCGTGAATCTAAAAAAAATATATCATGTATTTTGGTGAAGTCAGGAAACTCTGCAGTTGTGTCAGTGTTATTTGATTTCGCTGAATATTTGCTTGAATGCTTGTATACCAACCAGAATTTGCACGGTGAAATATATCATCTGTAGGGCTTTTATTCTGTCATTACAATCCACCACTTCCAACTGCAGCTTGGAACTAATGAAACGGAAACATGCAAAGCACATACAACTTTCATTCAGATGAGTGGACGAAAGATATATCAGGAACCTTCAAAACCACCATGTGTCCTACCTACATAAACCAGATTAGCAATTTGTTTCTACACTACCATGGAATGGAAATTGGAAGCTATAACTATACTAATTAAGATCTAATTTCAAAACAAGCAAAAAAGACAACATCGGCACATTTGAAACCACATGCTTCTACAGCTCCGCTTCAATTTTGGCTGTAGCTTCGGTTTGCTACAAGTACATTCATCTCCCCAAAACGATTTTCAGGGGATTCAGGAAAATATAGGAGGACAAGAGCACTGTTGTTCTCAGTTCCAATCTGATTTCTTTTGCTTCTCCTCACTGGGCTCATCAAGCTTCCTCTTAAAAATGTCTGAATTGCGAAGCCTTTCTCTAGATTCATGCGCTGATGGTATTCTCCTATTGCGTCCGTCTCCCTGGGGAAAAATACAGAACAAGACAATCTAAGTTTGGCTGACAATGATTTCAGAACCTAAGACATGTAGTTCCTTGATTCGTACCATTCCAATTGAATCTCTCTTGTTTCCACGGGGGCCATCCTTCTCTTTAACAGCACTAGGAAAGATCAGCTTCGATGCTCTCTCGATGATGTTGAAACTTTCAATGTCACCACTCCTGATGCCTGCTTCTAACTGAAAGGGAAGGAAGCATCTCAGAAAAAAAGGATGCATTGAATAGTTACAAGGAAGCTTCCACACTGACCTGAATATGTAAAATGCAGATAAAGATACTAGCAATTGGTAACCAGCTCTCGTCAGGTGACAATGATAAGTTAGCTCTGAAAAAATGTCAGAGTTTGTCAGTGAACTGAGAAGGCAGTGTGAATTTCAATCTCCAACACAGAGATCAGAAAATTAGAAATATTTTGAGGAATAACAACAAATGTTCGTAAAACATAGAACCGTTAGTATTAATGGATGACAGCAATTTGTATATGGTTAGCTGCAACTGCAATGACAAGAGAATGACAACAAAGGATGGCAAGAAAATATTTTCCATTGGCAGTATAAGTAACTTAATACTTGATTGAAACAGAAAACCTACTTAAAATACAGCACAGCAGCAATTTCCATGGAAAAGTTTGAATTCGACCAAATTTTGAAGAAACTTCGCACTAGTGGACCCCTAAGAAAGCAAAAAAAGTTTCTAGCTCCACCCTACCGCTAATGGAGTTAATAAAGTACTCCATCGGTTGTCGTTTATAGGGCGCCTCACGATTTCTCGGTTTTTCCTATTTATAAGGTGCAGCACCTCGTAAAAATACCGTGACCTCAGGTACTCCACCAGAATTTATTCACAAGAGATTAATTGGGCCCATGGGAATCCAAAACGCTGCCTCTGGCAGCGCGAGATTTGCATGCATGCATGCAAAATCAGCTGGCTACCCAATAAGCAATAGGTACGTGCCTGCTGCAGAAATGCGGGTCTTGGAAGTGATGCACGCTCGCTTGAAGTAATGCTCGTCTTGGTTCCTGGACCGAAGGTTGAAGCGCATGATAAACGGAAACGGAGGGAGTACGTATTACCTACCAATCTACGATGCACGGGTTCTTGAGAAAGTTCTCATATCAGATACTGCTACTCATTCGATATTGGCAGGACGTTGATAATCCTTCGATACTTGTTGCACAAGTATAGGATATTTTAAAATATTTGTTAACAAGAAAATAATTCCCATAACTTGTTTGACACCTTGATGATTCTTCCCCGATACCTAGAAACCCTAACCCCTCATCCTACCTATAAATACATTATTTTTCACAGCACTAACAAGGAAGAATAATAGCTGATATAATGCATTATTATAACTTCTTTTACATGATGCTTACAAATTATTTATGCATTTTGATTTTTATTTTCTATTATATATTCGTGTATCCCCGTATCGATGTGTTTGGAAAAATGTCGTGCCGGAGTATGATGTATCCATATCTGTATCAGAGTATTTGTGCAACCTAGCATATTACTCGGCTGCCTACTACCAAGGAAACGAGAGCAGTTCAATACAACCATTAGTTTAATTCGTTAGGCCGCCAGGGCAGCACAACTCAAACACTAACAATCATCTTTTGTGAATTCTACAACTGCACATAAGTATTTTCACAGCAGAAGTTACCCACAGCAGCGCAGAGTCAGAGGCAGCTTGGCCATATAGAGATGTAAAGCTATACGAGCTTTACAAAAGGAAAGGTCCAAACTCCAAAGTAAACCAGTATATAATACAAATCAACTGATATAAAGCAATTCGATATCTGAGGGTATAGAATTAGAAACCACCTGAGGTAAGGAGCCAAGTAGACGGCAGCATACACGAGATACCTCCGCCTCCCGCTGTCCAGCCACGCAAAGATCCAGCTCTAGTTGCACGAGGGAAACACCGAAAATCCCATCAAATCGAAGTAACAACGGAGAGGCAAGAGCAGCAAAACCCTTCGGGTCCCGCTCACCAGCCAGTTGAAGTACGGCAGGAAGGAGATGATCCCCATCACGCCCATCCTCGTGTCCGTGGCGCCGAAATCCCCGTCCTCCTCCTCCATCCCTTCGCTCGCCTCCCCGCGGGGCGTGGGAGGGGGCAGCACGAGCGAGGCGAGCACGCAGGCGCCGATGGCGGCCGCGAACGGCGCGTCCTGCTGCAGGTCCGCGCGGCATGCCAGCGCCCGCCGCCTGGGCCTGGGGAAGAGAGGGTTAGCCCCGCAGGAAACTCCACGGGAGGCGCTCGAGGGGAAGGCGCCGCTGCCGCCCCGTATGCGGCGGAGCGGCGGCCGGAGGGAGGCGGCGGTGGAGGCGAGCATCGGGGCTGGCGTTGCGGGGGAGAGCGGGGGCATGGGCGAGCAAGCAGGCCACAACAGGGTTGGTAAGGACAGTCTTTTCCGCCTTCAAGTGGCATCAAAGCCAAAGTTTACGCTTTCTACAGTGCTGCACGTATAACGTTGCTCCTCCTCTACATAGATACGCGGGGCGGGACTGTGTTGGGCCGCTACGAAACGCGCACCTTCCGGCCCAAATATTGCGAAACTTTTTTTATGCAGGCCGAGCGAGTCAGCTTTATGCGGCCCGGTCCTCCGTTGAGAGAAAAGGAAGTAGCACTGTTCTTTCAAGACTGGCCTGCCTGGCCGGCCTTTCTTCCCATGCTCGCATGGGCCCCGGCCCCACATGGCATGGTCGCATACCGGAGTACACTCGCATTTGACTTTGTTCAACAGTTTTGACTCAGCCACTGTGGATGACCACCCACCCCCGCGGCCTGCGTCAGTGAAAGCAACTTGCTTCCCCCAGTCAACCACCCCCATTACTCAAAACAGAGAAAGCCAGGGCAGAGATGACGCAAGACGGGGCAGTCTTTTTGGGTCGGTTCGTTGGTCGCTTTTGGCAGCAGACGCCAACTCGCCAAGAAGCGGCGGTGGCCGGTGGGCTAGGGCTCTGGGCAGTAAGCGAGCGAGGCGCCATCACCGACCACAGTCCTTCCCTGTGAATCCCCATCAATTCCGCCCGCCGTGAGCCGGCCCCGGCCTCGCCATGACGCCATCGTTTTCCTCCGGCGCGCCAACGAGCGTGCACGGGCGCACATGGCCGTCGGCGTTCCTTTCTCGCACCGGGAACTTTGCCGCCTACCGCTGCGGCGGTCCTTGAGGAAAGAAAAAGGAGATGGATGCAGGCGCCGAGCGGTGCTGCGAAGGAGGGAAGTCGGTGGAGGCTGACGAGCGGGCCCGCCCAGCCTTCCTGCACGCTCAACCTTACTTTTTCCATAAAGCCGAGCCGGCGAGCTTCGTGGGGGGCTAGTCCGCTCTCGCGTCAAATGGGGGCATTCAATTCCAGTGCTGTTCTCTCGCGTACAGTACAATGCTCCACCCCGTCGCGCTTCAACCCTGCCCTAAGTGCCCTGCACTTGGAGCAGCGAAGGGTCAATGCGCCATGGATTCGGCGGGGTTGCAAGTTCCTGTCGTTTAGCCTGCGGCGCGAGTGCATCTGCTGTGGATTCGGCGAGGACAGTACTCCCGGTACGAATCGACTTTTCTGGTACTCCGTACTACATTATTTGCGACACATCCGTACGCGCGGTGAAAAGCTCTAGTCAAATCCTACGCACTGCTACAACCAGCACCATGAAGCGGCACACGTCATTGCACGGACCATTCGTCCCGTTCGCTGCCAGCGAACGGCACTTGGCACGAACAAGGTACGTTTTTGCATTTCCTTCCAGTCAATTCTGTAAATATTGCTCAAAAGGTAATCTTTTTTGGAGGAGTAAACCGGATCAGAATACGTTAACCATTCCGAACATAACAACATGCCACGTATTAACGACTAGCAAATTAGCAATTCACACGAACAAAAACGGCCACAAGTTAGCCTGAAAAGCACTTCCGTCGTCTTGTGACTCGTTGCCAAGACACAAGATCTTTGAAGACATGAAAGCATGATTTCACATGAGTAAAGTCATGGCCTCACAAGGGTCCATTTATATGTCTATTTCTTCTGTAGCCATACGTTTCCATGAGCATTAGGAAAACCTTAAGCCTACTAGCACCATCACCAACTGTCCAACTACTACCACATAGAGAATTTCACAAAATCCCCCAAAAACGAAGACCAGAACACCGATACAAACGAACACAGCAGCAGGCAACAGCAACACCAGGCTGCTTGCAGTCCTACACACCAGCACAACACTCTCGCAGGTAGGCCGGCAGGCATTGACACATCTCTATACATCATCACAGCGATACAGGTAGGCCGGCAGGCATTGACAGTGGAAAAGGTCACAGCGCCACCTACCAGAAGCGCAAGGGGTTTAAACAAAAAACACAAACCCTTATAGGTAACTGTAAGCGGTAGTTCCTGATGGTAAGAGGGGGATCTGATCTTTTTGGTTTGGGGGAGGGGCGGGGAAGCACAACACAACGAGCTCGTTTCTGAGTTTGGTGTTAGCCGGCGAGGATTGACCCGGCCCGGGCCTTGGGAGGCCTCGGCGGGGACTCCACGCCTGCGTGGGATGCCGCCCTCACCGCCACCTTCTTGGGGTTGCTGTTCTCCTTCCGCTCCATCTCCTCGTCCATTTCCATTTGCTCCCTCCTGCACTCCTCGGTGCAGAATGGGATGTCACCTCTGCAAATGTACAAAAGACAAAACCATGCATAAGATTAGCAGTCTTGGAAGAGGATGTGACGGGGAACATCACTGACACCGCGTGAATTTTCACATGGAAACGGTATATGTACAAAGAAAGGATGGATGTTTTTGGATGCCTCATCAGTTCTTTTGTCTCAAGAAAGGAGAGTAGAACTGAACGCTATGTACAAAGGAGAATAGAACATAACTCATGGAACTGATAACAGCTAGCTTCAATCTGCCGACCAATTCAGTTCACGGACATAACACCCAACCCGTCAAAGCAGTAGATAATTGGGTTTTGTTCCGACTAACAGTAATAGGTACTTAACTGCACTGATAAATCGCCTGTGCTTAGCTGCTAAAGTTTTCCAGGTTACCAACTCCACGAATAAAGAACAGGCGACAGACTGTCTGCTGATCAGTTCTCTTGTCTGAAGAAAGGAGAATAGAACTGAACGCTACGTATAAAGAAAGAAGAATAGAACTGAGGCCTCGTAGTTGCAGCAAATTTCGTAACTTTATACTGTTCATTTGTCATATTGATTATGCGAACACTATTTAGAAGTATTAAGCATAGGATAATGACAAAACCCATTTCATAACTTCAAATTGCAATACGAATCTTTTGAGGCTGGTTAGGTCATGATTAGCCAATGTCACGCTACATTAGCCTTGTGATTTTTCGTCCTTCCAGGCAATTAACTTTATAATAAAAACTCTAAAATTAACTTTATAACAAAATCATATTTAGTTCTTCTAATCTTAGTATTAAATTGAATAATGAAAAGTTGCTAAACTGACTGCAAAAGTCCTGAACTGGTAAATCGGCTGTGCTTAGCTGCTAAGCTTTCCAGGTTACCAACTCCACACATAAAGAACAAGCGACAGATCGTGTGGTAAATTGGCAGGAGCTCACGGCATATAGTCATTAAATAAGCGCACCGATTTAAGGTCCCGAGAATTTAATGGATTCACGCGCGAAAGCAGCCCGAACGAACAGCATCAAAGATACAAAACCTTGGCACCAACAACGCATCGGAAAATTGAAAAGGGGCTATCACCAAATTTTCCATCCTCTAGCACTTTATTTTTCACCCGTGCCGCACATATAAAAGGTTAAAGCGCAGGGGCAGAAAAAAAAAGGAAATTCTGAGAAATACGCGCCGACTCCCACTTTTCGAGCAGCTGATTCGGCGGTCAATTTTCCTGTTCTCCCCAGGAAAAATTCACCTTCCAAAGACGCTGGAAATGTCCATACCGCGGGACCCACTCCAGAAAATTCCAAAACCATTCCACCAACGAGCGTACACTAGCAGGCAACAGGCAGCAGGAGCCAAGGGGGACGACGAACACGAACCTGTACATGAAGATGTCGCGGTTGCTGGCGAGGGGCTTACGGCAGAGGAAGCAGGCCTCCAAAAAGTGGCCCTGCGGCAGCCCTCCCGCTCCCGCTCCCGCGCATCCTCCTCCTCCTCCCGACGCGAACACCAACTCGTCCTCCACGCCGGAGCTGACCAGCCGCGTCCACGCCGCCGCCGACGCGCCGCCCCCGCCGAGGGCGAACGTGCTGTTCCTGCCGCTCCCACTCCCACCCCCGCCCCCGCCCCCGCTCATGCCACGGGTACCCCCTCCCCCGCTGCCGGCCCTGCCCGCCGCGCCGCCGAGGCCGAGGTCCATCGGCGGCGGCGGCGGCGGCGAGGAGCCCGCGCCTGGATCCACCTCCGCGACGCGATCCGTCCGGGCCCGGTTCGGTGGCTCGCGCGTTCGTGTCCGCGCGACGGTGCGAGGCGGAGGGGGGAGGGAGGTGTGTTGTTTCGGTGTGTGTTTAAAGGGGGGACACGAGGTGGAGGTGGTTTTATGAAGGGTTAGATGGAAATATCGCCATTATAATTTTCACGGTTGGAAATATCGCGATGGTATCTCACTTTGACAGTGGAGTGGCCACACGATCACACGCGTGGGTCGGGATGGCGTATCTCCAATTTAAGCGAATTATAATGGCGTGATTCAAATTATCCCTTTTATGAAGAGTGCGGAGAGGGTGGTTGGTGGGTCCACAGCGGGCCCAGTCTCGGGCCCGCAAGCCGGTGTCGGGTAGTGGGATCCCGGTGGCCCCGGCTCGACTCCCCGGGTTGCTCTGCTTTCCTGGTTCTCTCGAGCGTTCTTTTTCAAAAGGGACCCTAGGCCGGTGCCGTTTCGACTGTGCGAAACATCTGTTACACTGTTAGGTGGGGACGGTGCAATTCGGGCCCACTTGACAGTGACCTCCACGTAGGCTTACGAGGTTTTCCGCGGCTGCGCCTGCAGCTCTGGGTACGGATGTCTCTAGCAGCTTCGGCACCTGCTGCAACACGAGGCGCCCTCGGCACCGGGTATCAGATTTGGCGAATCACGAGGTCTGTGAAGAAAAATCAACGTGTTTTGTTCGAAAGAAAATTCTGTTAACTATCGCCGTGCCATGAGAAAAAAAATACTTCACCATCCTTTTCTCTCTTCGAGGCCCGAACTGCCTCCGCGGCCCGAGCTCTACGAGATGTTCATCTGATTTTGTATTAAATCAAATCATCTTATATTTGACCTAATTTATATAAAAATATATCAATACTTTAAATTTTAATTAGATTCATTATACATATTTAGTGTTTAAACATTAGTACTTTTAAATAATTTAGCTAAGAAAAAAATCAAAGTGGGCATTTTTTTGTGAAATTCCCAGTGGATCGGTGCAAACCACTGTTTTTTTAAGTAAAACCACTGTTACCCGGCGCTGCGTTCACGCGAGTTTTTATGACGGAGCAGACTAGCAGAGCGCAGGCAGTTGCTCCCTCCGGGCCGGGAGGCAGCAAATGCCATTGAATCAACGCACGTCACGTTCCCTCGCGGTCGGTGGATGGCAAGCCATCGTACTACCCGTTCACGGCGAACGAGCAAGCGGGGGCGGCGGCACGCCTGCTCGGCGGTGATCTGCTCACCAACAGCGCGCCGCCCCGGACGGGTCCGGCCTCGTGATGCCCGGCCCGGCACGCTACCCTGCAGCCGGACAGCCGCCGGTAGGCCAGGCCAGATCAACCTGCACCCCCGGCCTGACGAACGCAGCAGCCTTCCACAGCCGTCGTCGTACCCTAATCTACAGTCTAGTAGTAGACGGCATCCCATGCGACCTGGGCCTGCAGTTTGACTCCCCCGGTCAACCGGCGATCCTCTCCGGCGGCAGCCTTCGAGCCTCGACCTCACCAGCCAACTGTATTGCCGCTAGCTTTGGTCCAAGCACGTCGTAGTACGGTCCAGACTCCAGACTCCGAATTATATGAACCCATTCAAGCTTGGATCCTTCAAGCTTTGACTATGTCAACTTCAACTCTACGCAAATCACACACTCTCCTTCCACGCCATGATCGGATCAACGACGCCGGCGGCGAAGTGCTCGTCCTGTGGCCCCGTACTCGAATTTATTCCCGGCGGAGTAGGGCTCCTGTTTCACATTTAGGAGACCGGGGTGATGATGATTAGCTCGAGTGCTCGATGAAGATTGGGGAGAAGTTTAATAATTCGGAAAAAAAAAAGACTAGAGAGAGCAAAGAATTCGCCGGACGCAATGGATGCGCCAAACTAGCTAGTCTTGCAACCATCCCAGTAGCTATTGCTCAACAGGAGTACTAGTAGCTGGCTAGGGTTCTACAGTACAGTATGTTCCATATATGCTCTCGATCGAGCTCGGCCGGTGGAATCGGTGGAAGCGAAAGCGACGGGACGCACCAGAATCCCGCGCCCGGGTTCGTGCGCGGCGTGCTCCGTTCCTTTCCTTCCCCACTAAACCAGGGCTCGGTTGGCCGGCGCGCGCACGCCAATGGGGAGAGAGTTAACCGGCGATCACGACCGATCCGACGCATTTGAAAGCCAAGTTACCGGCTTAACCTCGCCGTGATTAACCGCGCCGTGATTAACACGATCGACCTGAACCTCACTGTCTCCTTTACGCCGGCCTGCGTCGGGCAGTAGTACTGAGTACTGACTGACGCCGAAATCATTTGATGCGGGGGCTCGAGCCGAGTAAACGTAAAGTCTGGTAGATCGATCGAGCTCCTCGCCGTCCTCGCGTCACCGTGCTTAGACAATAGACACACACAGGGGGTAACTTTCGTTTTGACGAAATTGACGGTACTGCAAGGCTTCTACTACTAGCTTGCTGCCGTGCCGTGATTTGTGGTGTGCCGGCGAGAGACAGTGAAGCGCGGTGTCCTGATCGTGACGACAGGGGAAAGGGGGAAAAGTGAGGAGTTTTTTTCGGGGACACGGGCCGCCGACGAGTGCCTGTTACCCTGTCAAGTCGTGGAGGTCGAGATGGTTATTGCATTGGGAGGACGACACTCTAGTCGAGACATCACTTTCACCGTGGAGCTGGTGTCAAGCGGACAAGCACCCATGCTGCAATGCTTCAGTGTGTGGTGCCGGTTCTGAATGTCGTCTGCAAGTCTACTACACGAGTCATGACTGCTGACTGCACCTGTGGGACTTTAGCATGCCGTGACCTGATATCTGAAATACTGAATATGCTGTAAATCTCATGATTATGCCCTCGATTGATCTTTTAACGAAGGTACGTACATTCAGGTGGACCTGTGCTGGAGCAGGTGCGTCTCTTCTTTTACCATCCATGACCTTTTTTTTTTTTGCTTGGAGGACTTTTCCTTGTTCACAACACAAGGATGCGGTAGGGAACACGTCGTGTTCAGAGAACGCACGGGGTCCCTGGCCGCCCGTGCTTGATGTGCTACCTCGGCGGAGGTGAAAACTAGAGAACCGCCAATGTGAGAGGAGATGGCCCAACCCAAGAACTCGCTTCAATCAACTCCAACCGCTGTCCTTACACGAGCATTCTTTTTTCTTCAGAGTGATTTTGTAATGTTTTTTTTTACAACACAAAGGACATCTAGGACTCCTTGTAGGTTCGTCACTGTTGGTGGGAATCGGGGCGAAGGGTGGACGCCGACACAACGCCCTTTGAGTTCTCTCCCTCCCTTCGCTCGCTCCCACAAGGCTACCACTACAACTTGCGCAAGGAGAGGGAACGCTAAAACTTGACGGGATAGTAAAAGAAACAAGGATAATACTCGACGGACCGAAGACCAAAAGACTGCCGGATGCCTTCGGTGCTCTCTTCTCATTACGGTGTGTCTGTTTCATTACAAGGGGTTCCCTATTTATAGGAGACCCCAGGTATAGTCATTCTGCCTCAATTACACCTTTTCTCGTTCCCCGACAAACTGCTTTAAACACTTTACAAGGGTATAACGGTAAGTCCCCGCGCGTACAGCCTCCGGCGTGTCTTCGTACGGCCGAAACGTCTTTACACGCGGCCGCTCTTGTCTCTGCCTCGTTCGGAGCCCACTTTACACGTCGGCGGCGGCCACGTGTCCCGGGATCGCCGCGCCTTCGGCGCCGAAGCGCGACCCCGGACCGAGGGCGTCGCGCCTCATCGGACGCCCGCCCGCGCCGCCGCAGCCCCGGACGCGATGCCCCCGGCCGGCGCGTCCCGTCCCCGGTCCATTCGGACCTTCGTCGCCGGAGCATGGCCATCCGTACCTTCGGTGCGAAGGTAGCGCCGCCACGTGGGATCATTCCCGCACAACAAAACTCACATGGCACGGCGGCATTAGCGTTTCGTCGGCCGCCGTGGCGAAGGCTTCCCCACGAGACCGAAACCGTACGCGGACCGAAAGTGGGCGGCGTGGCCGAACGAGGGTGATGATTCCAAGACCAACTTCCCCAACAGTCACTCCGTGCCAGAAGAAAACCAAAAATGTGTGTTTGGTGAGCACCTTCCAATTCGTTGGATCCTCAGCCAGCTTGTGCCCGCCAAAGCAGAGCGACTCAACAGTTAGGTGCATGTACGTACTTCTCATCCCGAATCTGAATCTGACTGCAACTAGCGTCTAGGCTCTCGTACACCGGACTTTCTGGTTGTTGAAACGTTTCCGTTCGTAGTTCAGACAAGGTCACGTTCCGGCCAGTGTGGCGCTCGGATTTGTTCGGATTCGGAGCACACGAACAAAGTTTGGGGAGATCTCACTGAAGCTCTGGATCCAATGTCGCCGTCACGATTTTACCTTCGCTTTTGCCTTCTTGTGTTCTCGTTAGCAGTTTTAGAAATTACTCCTCCATGACCAAGGTAGAGGCTCCCATGAATACATGACTTGAAGAAATTTACAACTTTTTCAATACTAGAACAATATACTGGTCCGGCATCGTATCGTTTCAGAAGAAGCCACACACATCGTTTGTTTGTGTGTGTGTGTGCCCATGCATGTACTTCAGCAGTGAAGTCGCCGTTTACCATCGCTGTTAACGCCAGAAACTGTTTACCCGTAGGCAACTTGCGTCACTGGGGAAAGAAATTCGCAAGTTTCCATGGCGAGCGCGACTCGCCGGCGACGTCAGCTTCCAAAGAAAACGGGGAAAGGGACGTGACGCGAACATAAAACCGGGCGAAAAAGGGCACGCCGGGGGGGCTGCATGTCAGTGACCGCGGGACGGTGCCAAGGCGAAGGTCACGGGCGTTTTTATTGCGCAAGGCCAGTGGAAAACTCACTCCGCTACGAAAGCGACGGTGCGTTGCGGACGACCCGCGGGCGCGCAGCACCGTTTCGAGCCAGCAGGGGGCCGGCCCCGCGACGCGTGCAGGTGGAGTGGGTGGGTGGGTGCGCCTCGGGGGTGGTCCACACCCAGTCACCCAGGAGGCCAGGACGCGCCGAGATATTTTCGCGGGGACCGTCAGAGCAGCGTTAGCAGCCCCGCATCGTACCGTAGAATACGGCGAGTCTACACGAAACTTATACGTTTGGTTAGTCGCATGTATACAGGAGACGTCAGCGTGGTTGTGAAATGGGAAGCAGTGCGATCTGTATGGTTTCTTAACGTTGAGATTATGTCGGAAACGTCAAATAATCATGACCGGAGAGAGTATTTATTCATCTGGGCCCAGTTACAGCAGTAAGCAGCAAGCCAAAGACACCATCTCCTTCTTTAGTAGGAATGCGGAGACAATGCGCTTGGATATGATGAAAGGAGGATGGCAACATATCCATCGTTCTTTAGTTTTTCTTTTTTATCGAGACTATGGCTTGTGTTTCCATCTTTGTGATGAACTCAAAGTGTCTTTCTTTGAAGTTTGTGTATGCATTAAATGCGTAGAGGCCGGATTTGTATATCCATTATCTAAAAAAAAATCTGGAGCTCAGTTATTTTGAAACAGCATAAAGTGTTAAAAACTAATTCGCAATGCGTAGGCCGAGATGTTGAGTTTCGGTCAGGGCCTTCGTACATGGTTACATTGCGTGATGTTTCTGTACGCACGGTTAAGCACACCGACCGAGTACTCCATTGGAGTAGACAAGTACTCCATGAAACAAGAGTTAAGGCGTCTGCAGCATTGCTGACTTATTACCACCCTGTCTCATTCAGCTTTGGCTAGTCAGTCAATTACCATAACCCACGACAAGTTTTCCCTTCTGCCACCACGCACAAAAAAGGTTGGAAACATTAGAGGATCGGACAGGTGCGCTTTTAGGGTTGGACGATGCACCACCAAGATTACAAGGGACAAAGTGCACCGGCAGGTAGGCGCTCGAGTTATTTAGCTGAGGCGCCTCTTTTATGACAGTGATTAGGAAGCGGTGCGGTTAAGTGAGCTCTGAGCCCGTGAGGTCACTCTTTGGTCAGCGTCAGCCAAGCCCTGCTTGAGCCCTGGGTGCGTAATTAAGCCCGGACCAGTCACGCGCTTCTCTCCAAGTCGCTGCTAGAATTAGTACGCTAGAGATTACGAAATGTCTGAGAGCGTCCGAGGAAACGTACGCCTAGTTCTTGTATGATATGTGCACGATCGATCGATGTCATGTGTCGCACTACTCGATCTCCTTTTCTGACGAAAACAGCGCATCGCTGCTGCTACTTTCTACCTAACGTCGCATGTGCGGCAGGTTTGCAAACCATATAGCGACTGCTAATTAAGTGACAACGAAAACAAACACGTACTAATATAATAAAACAAAGCCTGGACCTTGACAGTTTTTTTTCTTTCGAATTGCCTGGACCTTGACAGTTTTGAAGCCGGTAGAGTTCCCATGTTAAAAAATTTGTCTGGGCCAGCCTGGGCCGCTTTCCTGGGATGTAAAAGCTAGAAGAGCTATGGTGAGCCGGGCCAAATTAAGAAAATGTGTTCAGCCAGCCCAGTCCGTAAAAACTACTTAGCCAGTGTCATCACGGTTATCCTCTGTACCTTAAAAAGGAGGCTTTTTTAAATTCATTTTTTATTCATTTTGGAAAATTTACGAACGTTTCAAAATTTAGGAAAATTAACCTACCACCGCCGTGGTTATTGTAGCACCTGCAACCGCCGTGGTCTGTAACGGTTAAAGTCAGTATGTTTTAAAAATCATAACTTTTTTTATGAACTCGGATGGAGATAAACTTTATACAAACGGCGCATTCGTTTGGCTGGTGGCTGATTCTTTAGTCTTTGGTTTGTTACGAGAGAAAATCTTCTTGGTGATTCTTGGTGGTATTTAGTTTGTTTTGAGAGAAAATCTTTACTTGGTTGGTGGGTGATAAAAGCGAGCGAAACAGTCGAAAACTTGTAACTTTCGACGAGATCTACAACTTTGTAGTTCAAACTTTTTTTCATTAAAGTCATCTTGGGGCTAAAAATATATTGTCTAAATCTTAGTTTTCGGTATCCAGATCTGAACAGTATATCAATTGTTTGAGTCCCAAAATGACTTTAAATAGAAAAAGTTTGAATTACAAAATTGTAGATCTCGTCAAAAGTTACAATTTCCGTATAAAGTTTATCTCTATCCGGGTTCAAAAAAAATTTACGATTTTCTGAAAACAGACTGACGCTTACCGTCATAGCCCAGTGGGGTTTGCCCCTACCATCATGGACCGCAGCGGTGTAGGTTAGTTAATTTTGAAATGATAGTATATTTTTCTAAAACGAATAAAAAATAAATGTAAAAATAAAAAATTCGTTAGTGGGAGCTGGCGGCGCATAGTTAAAATGAACTGCAGCCTAAAATCTTTTCCATCCGAGTTTTTTCACCACGGAGTCCGTCCGTCCGTCCGTCAGCAAGCGAGGGCGGTCTTGCGTCGCCTCGGCACGACGTGCTTCTCTCCCGCGAGCTCGCGTGCTGTGTCGCCCTGCGCGCCCACGGGCCGCGTTGTGCTGCCTTCTCCGCACCGTGCCCTGCGCTGCTCTCGTGTGACCTTGTCATGGAGTAGACCTGAGCATTTTTAGGGTTAGACCGGGTTCGGGCCGGCTGAAAAAATTCTGCTATCTCGGCCGAAAAATTTCTGTCAATGACCATCCCACTGGACGCATCGGACCTCGATTTTCGGGTAGGGTTTGGGCAGGGCTCGGGCTTGGTGGGCCGCTCGCGCATTTTATAATGTAAAACAACTAAAAACAGCATTTCGGGCCGGGATCGGGCCAATTTTTTTTGCGGGCTTCAAGATCTTTGCCCACGCCCGTCGAGTAAGGTCCGTGGACGGGCCTGGCGCGGGCCGGACCCGGACCGGGCTCAAAATGCTCTGGTATATCATGGAGGAGACGGATGCGATTGTCAGGTACGATGTCGACCGCCCCCGTCTACTTCAATAACCTACGCCGGCTCTGCGTGCCCCTACGACTCCCTGTCCTGTGCCGTTGCCGCCACAAGCAATGCGGAGTTGCAACATCGAGGTTTGCTTCTACCGCGCCCAAACGATTGCGCTGCGGCCTACGGCCGCCGCGGCCCCAGGCGGAGCAGCGGGGAAACCTTGTACCGCTCTCCCACGAGCACGACTAGAGGCACAAAAGCTTTGGTGTCGTCCTGTGCCAGTTCCGCGTCACGAGCGAGGCGGCGTCGAGTGCTTGCTGTGCAGCGACCGGACCACCATGGAGGTCAAGTTCGCCACCAAGTCCGGCAACGACGAGGACTCCGTCTCCTCGCGTACGTCCGCTTGCCTTCCTCACCTTCGCGGCACGCCGATGGTAGCCCAACGCTAGAAGTAGTATGGGGCATTGGATTCGATTTGAACGTCAAATACACAGCCAAAAGGTACTTAGTGCCTTTAAGGCACTCAATCCGCGCCGGCCTCGCGGCCCCGCGCCGCTTGCATGCCCTAGGCCGAACCGAACCACGCGTCCCCTCGCTTTGCTTCCCTGTGCCGCCGCCATAGCTAGGGTTGCGCACCGCCTCCCTCGTCCAGCTGATTTGGCTTCGGCACCGGATCTTCCCCTGCCCTGCCAATTCCTCAAATTTCTCCTCTCACCTTCCACTCTTCCTCCGTCTTTAGAGCAACTTCAGCAGCTTCTCTATCCCCTCCCCAATAGTAAAAAGATAGCCATATAGTGGATGAAACCTTCTCCGGCAGATTCCCTATAACACTCCATTTTTTTCTCCATTGACTACAAACCCCTCTCAATCCCCTCTACAGAGGGGATCTCTCCTCCACCCCTACTCTGTGGAACCCACCCACGCAGGAGTTGCTGTTGGCATTGGCGAGCGTGCTGAGGTTGGTCGCGGCAGCGAGAGAAGGAAAAAAGAAATGTTGGAGGTCGCGCGCGGGTTGCTCACGCCTGTGGTGTTGTTCGTGCTCGTGAACGTCGTCATCGCCACCATCGCTGTCGTGTCAAGGCTGATGCCGCTGGGATGGCGGTGGCGGCCGCCGCCGAGGCGGGCGGAGGGCCGCCGCCTTTCGCGTGTGCTTGTCGCTCGGCGTCGACCGCCTGCGCACATCGTTCGGCTTCTCGCTCGCATTCGCGGAGCCTCCGCCCACCGGCCGCCGGCCGACGTGGCGGGGGTGGCGAGGAACGAAGACGAGCGCGAGCGCAAGGAGGAGGAGGCGCGCATCGAGAGGAGCCGGTCGGAGGCCGCCGCCGAGCTAGCGCCCAGCAGGCTCCGTCCGCGGGCGAGGAAGACGCGGATGGCGCTGGTACCTACTGCTGGAGCTCTATCTACCGCTGCCAATCCCGTTGTGCTGCTCGAGTCAATCCCAAACATTCTTGCGGTGCTTGTGCTAGTACACCGGGCCAGGCCAGCCACATCTGTCGTTCCGCCGTGAAGCCTCTGTCCTCCAGCTTCCAGCTCCTACCAGAAAGCCAGCAGCAGAGCAGGCCAGGACCGGCAACTAGCTCCCAGACACGCAACACCTTTCCGTTTCATCTCCAGTTCTCCACCCTTGCGCATCGCATGCTCCGAGGAATAGCAATGCGGGACTTCTCCTGCTTCGGTGACCGCGTCGTCGCCGTGCTGGCCGCCGGGGCCACGGGCGCCGGGGGAGCGGGCGCCGCGCTCGACCGCTCGCTCGAGACGACCACCACCGTCGTTTACGGGGGTCGCGGCTCGTCGTCGCGCAAGGAGCTTCGAATCAGGGTCACCTCGGCCTCGACCTCGACGTCGGCGGGTAGTGGGGCCTCGGTCGTGGGGTTGGTGGAGGTGGAGGCGGAGGTGCCCGGCGACTACGGCGACCTCCACCCGCCGCTTCTTGGGCGCCTTGCGGTCGCGACCAGCGGCGGCCATTGGGGATCGGTCGGGGGTTTCGCTGTTGATGTCGTTGCGCGCGCATGGACACCATGGACAGCAAGAGCAAGGGGATGAGCAAGAAGCAGAGCAAGAGCCTGCTCGGCAAGTATGAGCTCAGGCGTCTGCTGGGCCGCGACACGTTCGCCAAGGTCTACCTCGCCCGCCCCGTCGCCGGTGGCGAGCCCGTGGCGGTGAAGGTGCTCGACAAGGCCGAGGTCATGGGCACGGCGGGCATGGCGCCGCGCGTGCTCCGCGAGGTCACCGCTATGCGCCGGCTCCGCCACCCCAACGTGCTCCGCCTCCACGAGGTCCTCGCCACGCGCGCCAAGATCTACCTCGTCATGGAGCTCGCAACAGGTGGAGACCTCCTCTCCAGGCTCGTCGCGCTCCCGTGGCACTGCCTCCCCGAGCACACCGCGTGCCGCGTGTTCGTGCAGCTCGGGGTGAGGCACGGTCCAGCGGGCTCGTCGGCGACGCCAGCCCCCGTCGAAGGACGCGCCGGATCTCCGGCTTGTTGCACCCGCGCGCCATGATCCTCGCCTTCTTCACCATGCCTCGGCTCGGCCGTGCGGCGGGATCTCTTATATATGATTCATGCACCAAAAGCTGACTTCCCAGCGTGGCCACGTCGCGGGCCAACCGCGACCGTCTAATCGGGCGGACGGACGACCCATATCGGTGGTTCCTCGGTCTTTTCAAAAAAAACCTCAAACTTTAGAGAAATAGCACCCTCCATCCATCCTTCTCTCTCTCGAAGATCTTGCAAAAAAGGCTCTCAATCTTTGCCTAAATAGCACATGTCGTCCATCGCGACCGAACCGCCGCATTTGGCCCAAATGGTCTTCTCATTTTTGCCCATACCAAAATAATGAGAGCTCCTAAAATCAAGAAAGTTTTTGGGCAACCTCTCCATCTATCTATAAAAAATTAAAAATTAATAAACGAAACTTCCATCGTTTGTACACATTAAAGTATTAATCCTAAAATTATAAAATTTAGTTTGTCAATGCTTTGTGATGTTGCCACCCTCCAAAAAAAGGATAAATTTGAATTGTTTCAATAGCTTATTGTTACATGCTCGGTCAAGAAATTAATAAAAAAGAGTTAATGTTTCCTCTTTACAAAACTCAAAATATGTATACAACAAAATGAAAAACCATCCACAAATGTTAATTTCCGGATAATAACATCCACAAATGTTAATTTCCAGATAATAACACTAAAAACACTAATACACACCTAACCACAAAGAGAAAGACAAAAAACTAACAATGGCCATGCACATGGCCATAAGCGGCAACGCCGCGTAAATTTCTAGTACGAACAGAAAGATGGAAGATTTGGGGTGGGGAGGAGAAGACGACGTGGCCATGTGGGACTCACGAGTTGGTAAGGAAAATAGGGAAACTACTAGAGCAAATTGTGTTTTAGGATGAAAATATTTTTACTCCACCCTCGATAACTTTATATAGGGGGATCAAATTTACTCCATCTGCCAGAGTTACTCTTACCCCTTCATTTCTATCACTAACTACTACGGGGAGGACACCTCCAGCTTCGCCTCCTCGATCTGCCTCCTGCCTCAGTGATTAGTTCTCCAAGGTTACCTAGGTAAGTCCTCCTGAACCATGCAATCAAATCAGAGAAAGATGCATCGATTAGATCGAATCTGTTAATCCCTGCAAAATGTGTATGTCTGTTTTTTTGGCATAAAGATGCAATGTTTTCCATAGAATTTCACTGGTACCTTAGAAAAAAGGCATTTTATACGTTCTGTATGTACTTGTTCTTTTTATCGATGTTTACTTTGTCCCAGTTGCTTGACGCAGATCGATCCCAGTAACTCTAACACTCCCGTACTTTTGCAAAATCACCGTATCGGTTATAGGTTTCTTACTTCTAGTAATTCTGACCCTCCCGTCCTTTTGCAAAATCACTTTATCGGATATAGGTCTCACGATGCTTGTCAGAATTGGATTCAAATTCGATATGGCAGCTGCTTTGAGAAAGGTAACTAACCCTTGTCCAACCAGACTATAGCTGGGTTTTTCTCGCTCTTCTGTCTATATATATATATACAAACAAATACTAAAGTTCCAAGTATTTGCTATGGCAGGAACCTATTCGAACCCCGGCTGGTCCGACCTTCCAAAGGATACTCCTCCTCATCCTGCAACGCCTGCAACGCCTCCAGCTTCCCCAATCAATTGCCTTTGCAGCAGTTTGCAAAACATGGAGGGCTGCTGCCATAACCACGGGTGTTCCTCATTCTCGCACACCATGGATCTTGTCTTGGGCCCATCTTAATTAACAAAAGGTTGGCCCATGGGGAGTGCTCCTCAGTTGTAACCTGCAACATGTACCATCTTCTCGATGGTAACAAGGCCTACGGTGTTAGTTTCCCACGTAGGCGCTTTTGCCTCGCCGTGGAGTAGACCCGAGCATTTTTCGGGTCGGGCGGGTTCGGGCCGGGCTGAAAAAATTTATGTTTTTTCGGGCCGAAAAAATCCCGCCCATGACCATCCCACTGGACGCATCGGGCCTCAATTTTCAGGTTGGGCTCGGGTCGGGCCCGGCTTGGGCGGGCCACCCGCGCATTTTATAGTGTAAAACAACTAAAAACAACATTTCGGGCCGGGCTCGGGCCAAAATTTTTTTTGCGGTCTTCAAGATCTCTGGTCACACCCGTCCAGTAAGGTTCGTGGGCGGGCCTGGCGCGGGCCGGGTCGGGTCGGGCTCAAAATGCTCGGGTATACTGTGGAGCCTCTCATGGATGGATTGTGTTGGTAAACGAACTCTCCAATCTTGTGTTGTGCAACCCCTTCACCACGAGCATTATCCCTCTGCCACTAATCACGGATTTCTCATGTGTGGAGACAGTCTACCATAGCGGAGAGAACTTGAAAGGTTACTATTTTGAGGGGGTGAAAGAGTCTATGGTTGAAATGAACTAGGAGAATGGTTTTACCAGAAGGCAGTATTGTCTTGCAGTCTATCTAAAGGTGGTGACTACATCGTGATGATCATCCATCGTGATGCTGATTGGCTTTCTTTTGTTAAGGCAGGACAGAGAAATTGGCAAGTGGCTTCAAATTTAGCTGTAAGAAAGGAAGACAGGTATGCAGACTGTGCATACCATGACGGCAACTTCTACACGGTTACATTTAGGGTTGGATATCGAGCCTAGCTCGGCTCGTTAAGGCTCGACTTGTTATGGCTCAGCTCGTTAGAGCTCGACTCGTTTTAGCTCGGTATCTTAGCGAGCTAGGAACCTAGCTCGGCTCGGCTCGTTAAGAAGCTCGAGCTGGCTCGTTAAGGTCGCGAGCGAGCTCGTTAACAATTATAAATTTAAAAAAAATCATAGTTAACAAGTAAATATGGAATAAAAATGCAACATGTTTACAAGACATCCAACAATGGAACCAAGTAGTCAACAAAGAATTTAGTACTCCAAGTTATTAGGTTATGATTTGAAGTTGGACCCATTAGGCTGTTTGTTGGTTGCTGCAACCCTGGCTCGTTAGGGCTCGCGAGCGGCTCGCGAGCCAGCTCAAGCTTGGCTCGTTATCGTAGCAAGCTAAAACCTGAGCTCGGCTCGTTACAAATTTACTAACGAGCCAAGCCGAGCCGAGCCACTAACGAGCGAGTACGAGCGAGCTAACGAGCTTCGAGCTTTTCGTCCAGCCCTAGTTACATTCCATGGAATGGTGGAGAAATGGTTTATGGATGGATCCTGGACCAACAAGGGAGGTGGTGGTTGCCGCAAGGCGCCATGTAGGACTGATCCTTACTAGGCATTTGGTGCCTACACAGTGGGGCGATCTCCTACAGGTTTGTACAGTTCGGTCAGATGGATACCCAGATGGCATCAGATTCCAAATCCGTAAGGTAGATCTGGATGGATACAAGTAGTTTTCATATGAGGATTTGATGGATCAGGCTTTGCTCCTTGGATTGAATCACTCAGCATGTTTGCACACCAAGGATTTTCCTGGGCTTCAGGCCAAATGTATCTATTTCTCTGCTCCCTGGATGGTGAAAACATTCGAAACAATTCGTGGAGGCTCCACTTGGGGAGGTGTGAGGATTTATGACTTTAAATGTAAAAAGTTTCAGTGTGCTCTCCCCATTTATTATGGCAAGGGATTTATCAGTGTTGATCCTACTGAGGTCTTGTTCACCCCTAATCTGTAATAACTAGGATGATAGCGCGCGCTCCGCCGTGCTTGTTTTAAGTGGTTTTTTGTTCTTTTCTATTTGTTGTGCTGGTTTAGTTAGGTGGTTTCTTGTTCTTTTCATGTTCAATTTTGACAATTGTTTGGCAGTAATACTTAAGTTCTACAAATCTAAAGTGGGTTGTGGTGTTTGATTGTTGTATGCAAAAGGAGACCATGATTAGAAGGCTTGTTACGTGTGAAGAGTGTATGAACGCTAACTTATGTGACCACACGAACTATACGGTTGTAGGCCAATAACCTAATATGTGAAATACGCGGATGTGTTCTTGCTGTTTTCCTTCTGATATACTCGTTATTTACATGCATGTTTGGTCATATTCAAGTCATTCACTAACAACTCTTCTCGACTATGCTTCCTTGAATGTTTTTCACATATGCATTTTGGTGGATGAGCAGGAATGTTGTTGGCCATGAGTCAAACTACAATGGTAAGATTCTATTCTGCTCTGTAAATTTATTTAATTTAATGCCCTTAACAAAGTTGTTTGGACCAATTCGTGGAACACCCAACTTGATTTGTTATGTGTATGCCATGTTAGGCCATCTTGACAATCTGCTCCACAGGGCATTCAGTGTGTTCCTTTTCAACTCAAAATATGAGTTGCTACTTCTATGATGCACAATTGTTTTCTATTTTATTGCAATATTGTTTTATCAGGGAGTAAGATAGATCAATCCATATAAGTTCATAACCCATGGATAGATATTGTTAGGAAGAAAATAAAACTTAAAACTCTTGTACCAGAAAGGATGCAACACCTACATGCTCAATAATCTAGTGTCCTAGCTTTAATGTCGATATGATATTATTCTGCATCAACGCTGGCCGCTGGGATTCCTATCCCGTCCTTCCTCCTAAGATGAGTGATGGCCGGGTTTTACTTTGGATCATGGTCATATATGACCACTTGTGCAGCTTGTAAGCATGTTGTTTAGTGGTGCAGCAGTGATTTCCCATGTCAAAAGGGACAATAGCAGCCAAGTGAAGTTGCACTGAATTATGCCCACACATGGTCATTCACTGCACTGTGTTTAAAATTCAGAATTTCTAGATAACTGAAATAGCTAAAAAGAGAAACATGGCTTTATCAAATTAAGGTAAACTATGTGAATTTGGTGATGCTTTTTCAATTTTTCCGTATGAATATGCAGTAACTTGAGTGCAGAAAACGCCTGTAGCAACTCAAGCTTGTTGAATGTGGCTGATGAAACTAAAAACTGCACGACTCAAAACTGAAAAACTATATGACTGAAAACCTGATGCTATCTGAAAAAGGCTATCACACTATCATAAATTTTGGTGTGAATAATTATCTTCTATATATTTAATGATTCTTTGAACTACTCAAAAATCAATGTGCCATTGTTGTTTATGTGAATTCTAATAAGCAATCACAACACTGTTTTCCTTATTAGTTGTTACATACCTAGCACATCACTGTCTGGTTCTAGGCTTGCACCCGAACTCAGCCAAAAGCGTTATGTGATTTGATGGCCACTCAGATGAAGGGAGAGCCATGTCTTTTCTCAAGCTTTCCTCATCTAGAAGTTCCAATGTTATGGACACTGTCTTTGGCGAGCAGTATAGCCGCCTGAGGAAGAAGGATAAGGAGCCAACTAGTGGCTAGAAATCTGTTATAATCTTCAGTCAGTTGGCCACCAGCCAGGAGATAGATTGGGTTATGTAGAAATAAGGAGATTAGTTAGTTAAGCTTTAGCTACTTAAGGAGGAGTCCTGCGCCCAGAAGGGGCAAGCAAAGGTTTAGGCCTAGAGCTCAGAGCCTCCTAGGGAGGGCGAGCAGGTTGTAATCTACCTGCTGTTATTAGATTGAATCCAATAAACTAGTCATATCATCTATGGTATCAGACTAGGAACAATCCTACGGGGCCGATTCCATATGCCCCCCCCCCCCCCCCGCGTGTTCCTTTCCTCAGCCGCCTCTTTGCCCTGCGCGCCGTCGCCCGCCATTTCCCCCCTGTGCGCCGCCGCTGCTGCCGCCCACCTCCCCTGCGCACCATCACCACCGCCCCATCACCACATGCCACCATGCCAGCCGACCCAACCACGGCCAAGGACGACACGCCGGTCACCCAGTCAGAGTTTTCCGACACCCTCGATCGGATGTTCGCCATGATTACCGACCTCGGCAAGAAGCTCGATGCCGAGGCCGCCAGCCGGAAATCCGACTACGCCCTGCTGAACACGTCGATACAGAATGTCCAGACCCAAGTCCTCGAGAAGCGGGGGCGATTCGACGCCACCAAGTCTAGCGCCGACTCCTCCCACGGCGGCACCGCGCCGCCCTCCCACAAGCTTCGCTTCCCCAAATTCGACGGCACCGGCGACCCGTTGGTGTGGTTGCATAAAGGGGAGCAATTTTTCCGCGCCTACGACATGCCGCCGTCGCTCATGGTGTGGATGGCGTCCTTCTACCTTGACGGCGCTGCCAGTCAGTGGTATTACCGCTGGGAGAAGAACCTCAGGGCAGCGCCGTCCTGGGAGGAGTTCTCCGCCGGTGTCAATCGCCACTTCGGCCCGCCCGACCACGCCAGCCTGCTCGGCGAGCTCACGCATCTCCGCCGCACGGGCTCGGTCGACGAGTACCAGGAAGCCTTCCTCAACCTCCTGGCGCAGTGCGAGGACGTATCGGAGAAGCAACAAATCACCTTGTTCATGGCGGATCTCCTACCACCCCTCTGCGTCGACGTCGAGCTCCAGAATCCGGTGACATTGGAGGACGCCATGACGCTAGCCCGCACTTACGAGTGCCACCTAGCCCTCCCCGACGACGCGATGCGCGGTACAGACCGCCCAACAACCTCTGGTCGGACGACGTCACGCTCCCTCCCGCCGCAAGCACCCAAATCCCCGGCAACCCCGCTCGGTTCGGGGGGATCCACGTCAACTCCCGGCGTGCCGACCAAGCTACCTCCGCCGCCGGGGCGCTTCACCCGTCTCTCCGCCGAGGAGATGGCGCGCCGCCGACTAGAAGGGCTCTGCTTCAATTGCCCTGAGAAGTTTTCCCGCGAACACACCAAGCAGTGTTCTATGCGGGGGATCTATTATTTGGAGGCAACCGACGAGGCGGACACCACAGAGACCACGAACGACCAGTCGGACGAGATGACTGTCTCCATGCACATGCTGTCTGGCGTGCGCACATCCGCCACCCTCAGCCTCGCCACCACAGTCGCCGCCGGCCAGCTCTTCGCTCTGGTGGATTCGGGGTCCCCCCACTGCTTCATCGCAGCAGACACGACCCGCCAGCTCGTCTTGGTGCCCTCTGCACGACCCGGGCTCACCGTCGGCGTGGCGAACGGCGACCGCGTTCCCATGGTGGGTGTCTCCAAGGTGGTCCCCATCACAATCCACGGCGAGGCATTCACCATCGACCTGTACGCCATTTCCCTCCACAGCTACGAGCTGGTGCTCAGGTGTGACTGGCTCAGTACCTTGGGACCGATTCTTTGGGACTTCAAGCATCTGTCCATGGCGTTCTGGCGTGGCGACCACCGCGTCCACTGGCGGGGCATATCTTCTGCCGCCGCGCCCCACCTCGCCGTCACGACCGCGCCAGACCTCCTCCAGCTTATTCTGGCCGAGTTCGCAGTCCTGTTCTTGGAGCTGACTGGCCTTCCACCGAAGCGCACCTTCGACCACCGCATTCACCTTCACCCAGGGATGCCGCCCGTCGCAGTGCGCCCCTACCGGTACCCCCAGCGCCTGAAGGACGAGATCGAGAATCAGTGCGCCGCGATGATGGCACAAAGGATCATACGCGCCAGCACGTCTGTGTTCTCGTCGCCGATGTTGTTGGTGCGTAAACCCGACGACTCGTGGAGACTTTGCGTCGACTATGGGGCGCTCAACAGCAAGACGGTGTGTGACCGTTTTCCTATACCTATCGTCGACGAGCTTCTGGATGAACTCAAGGGCGTGGTGTTCTTCAGCAAATTGGACCTCCGCAGTGGCTACCACTAGGTCCTGATGCACCCGGACGACGTCCACAAAACGGCGTTCCGCATGCACCTTGGGCATTTCGAGTTCTTGATCATGCCTTTCGGCTTGACCGATGCGTCGTCGACCTTCCAGGCCCTGATGAATGAGGTCCTGCAGCCGTTCCTGCGCTGCTTCGTACTTGTCTTCTTCGACGACATCTTGATCTACAGCAACACCTACGTCGAGCATCTCCAGCACATCCGTGCAGTCCTCTCCGCCCTGCGCACACACGGCCTCGTCCTCAAGCGTTCCAGGTGCCTCTTCACGGAACGGAAGATCCACTACCTTGGACATGTGATCGTTGAGGGCGGTGTCGCCATGGACGATGACAAGGTCTCCGCGGTCCAGTCCTGGCCCCTACCCAAGACGGTCAAGGCACTGCGGGGGTTCCTCAGCCTCACGAGATACTACCGCAAGTTCATCCAAGCACGACATCAGTGCCGCGCCTCTAACAGCCCTCCTGAAGCGAGAGGCGTTTCGGTGGACGCCCGAGGCCACGGCGGCGTTCAACACCCTCAAGACGACGCTCACAACAGCACCCGTGCTCCAGCTGCCCAACTTCGATGAACGCTTCATCGTCGACTGCGACGCATCCGGCTTGGGCTTTGGTGCCGTTCTTCACCAGGATGGCGGGCCCATCGCATTCTTCAGTCACCAGGTCGCGCCGCAGCACGCCATGCTCGCCGCCTATGAACGCAAGCTCATCAGGTTGGTCAAGGCGGCGCGTCACTGGAGGGCCTACCTCTGGACAACGGACTTCGTCGTCCGCACTGATCATTTCAGCTTGAAGCATCTTCTGGATCAACGCCTCTCCACAATTCCACAGCACACCTGGGTGAGCAAGCTATTTGGCTATAATTTCCAGGTGGAGTACAAGCCGGGCAAGATGAATGCGACGGCGGATGCGCTCTCACGTCACGACGAGGACGCGGCCTAGGCACATGTCCACGCAATCTCTCGGCCGGAATTCACCCTCTTTGAGGAGTTTCGTCGCGAGTCAGAGCAGCTGCCAGAGCTCAAAGCCAAGCGCCGGGAAATTGAAGACGGCACCGCCGGTGGTGCATGGACGATAGCGGACGGTTTGGTTTTGCACCGAGGCCGCATATATATGCCGGACTCCAACTCCTTCTGGCCGCAGATCCTGGAGACGGCGCACGCTGGGCATGAAGGGACTCAAAAGACACTTGTACGCCTCCGCGCTTCGTTCTACAACCCTCGGGCGTCCAGACTCGTCCGCGAATTTGTGCAGGGCTGCACCATCTGTCCGCGCAACAAAACCGAGCACTGCACCCAGCCGTCCTGCTCAAACCGCTCGATGCTCCCCAGTCAGTGTGGAGAGACATCACCATGGACTTCGTCGAGGGGTTTCCGAAGGTGGGAGGCAAATGTGTGGTTCTCACGGTGGTGGATCAGTTCTCCAAGATGGCCCACTTCGTGCCCCTGGGTCATCCATACACGACGCTCACCGTCGCCCAGGCGTTCTTCGACCACATCGTCAAGCTCCATGGGTTTACGTGCTCCATTGTGAGTGATCGGGATCCTGTCTTCACCAGCACGTTGTGGAAGGAGCTCTTTGCGCTCTCTGGAGTCAAGCTGCGCCTTAGCTCCGCGTTCCGTCCATAGACGGACGGACAGTCCGAGGTGACGAACCGGGTCCTCAGCGTTTATCTCCGTTGTCTGGTCGGCGATCACCCACGCAGCTGGCTCCGCTGGTTGCTGTGGGCCGAGTACTGCTACAACATATCGTATCAGACTGCACTTCCGGTTACGCCGTTCCGTGTCGTGTTTGGGCGCGACCCTCCATCCTTCAGGACCTATGTGCCGGGACTGGCTCGCGTGGCGGCAGTGGACAGACAGCTGATGCAGCGGGACACCTTCATTGCTGAAATCCGAGAACGCCTACTGCATGCTCAAGATCACATGAAGGCGCAGCATGACAAGCAGCACTGTGATGTGGAGTTTGAGATGGGGGACTGGGTTTGGCCCCGCCTTCACCATCGCTCGGCGGTCAGCATCACCCAACGCACCAACGCCAAGCTCTCCCCGAAGTTCTTTGGCCCGTTTCAAGTTCTGGAGCATGTGGGGGCGCTCGTCTACAGACTGCGGCTTCCACCCAAGTCCCGCATCCATGATGTCTTCCATGTCGTGTTCTTGAAGAAGTTTGAAGGAACGCCGCCGGATGCACCGCCTCGACTGCCTCCTATGCATCATGGTCGTGTGCTGCTTGTTCCGTCCAGAGTTCTGCGCACGCCCCACGGCCACCTCTTGGGACGTTCTGGTGTTCTGGGACGGCATGGACACCTCTGATGCTTCGTGGGAACCAGTTGAAGAATTCAAGGCGAAATACCCTGCTCGAGGACGAGCTTTTTAGTAGGGTGGGTGGAGGTGTTATGGACACTGTCTTTGGCAAGTAGTATAGCCGCCTGAGGAAGAAGGATAAGGAGCCAACTAGTGGCTAGAAATCTGCTGTAATCTTCAGTTAGTTGGCCACCGGCCAGGAGATAGATTGGGTTAGCTAGAATAAGGAGATTAGTTAGTTAAGCTTTAGCTACTTAAGGAGGAGTCCTGCACCAGAAGGGGCAAGCAGAGGATTAGGCCTAGAGCTCAGAGCCTCCTAGGGAGGGCGAGCAGGTTGTAATCTATCTGCTGTTATTAGATTGAATCCAATAAACTAGCCATACCATCCAATAACGACAACACTGTCAATGAATCCGATGCAAGAAGAGAAGAAACATGACCGTCATCAAACATTACAACCACAATATCCTCAAACAAGGCTGCAAAAAAATAAAAAGAAGCCTAGAGATGCAGTGACGATGCGCCATGCACAAACCTGTGTGAAATATATAATTGACAGTCCCTGTAAAACCTCTCGTGCAATTTGAAGAGTGGTTCATTTGTTGCTGGGTCCATGTCCATCCTTCTCCGCTGGTGCTCGAAATCGTTCCAACACCTACTATTCTTGCAAAAGAAGAATATGCACTGACCTACAGTCAAGCAAAGCAAAAATGGACAAAACCATGACATATTTTTTAGGGAAAAAACATAACAGAACCATGATAGATTAACTGTGCCAGAGAAAGTTGATAATTCAACTTGCTTGGAGGACATAACATTCCAAGGGGTCTATGGCCACATTTAGATGCAGCTGATCAACTTACCCACTGCAAGATGCCCATGTGGAGAACTGAAAGATAGAACTCTAATTAGAAATTCATAGTTTAAGAACATATAAAGCCTGCTAAGTACTGCTTGATATTCACACGCACCTCCCAAGAGTTGAATTGAAATCTCCATAGACCAACATAGGAATGTTTGCACTGATGGCTATCTTCTCCAATCCTTTTAGGAGGGTATGAACCTAAAAAAAGAATTATTGTTATCCTGAAAATTTTGAGATGGCAGAAACTGCTAGCGCATATAATGTGACGATACGTACCTCCCAAAGCTTCACGTCTTTTATTTCTTAATGGACATTTATATGTCCATTTGCCTACAAATTGAAATCAACAAAAAAGGAGAGACCTAAGGCCCTTGTGACACCAAATGCCTTATTGTGGAATTGATTAAACAAATTATATACAAGCCAACAAAGAGTAGATGAAAGACATATATGATGGGGAAAACAGAGAAATGGATTAGAAAGTCTAAGGCAAAGCAGGCTTCAAAACCTAGATAAAATTTCATTTAGCATTAATGCCAAGCATATAATATAATTCATTTACTCCTTAATTTAATCAATCGACTTAAAGCCACTCTTTTCCGAGCAGTGGGAATAATTGCATATGTTAAAAGACTGTGCAGCACTGCAGCCTTATTGAACTCAAGCTACTGAAGCAAGCAAGATTTAGACAGATGCAAGCCAATAGGCAGCAGGCAACAGTGCATTTAGCTGTGATCGTACCTCATGTTTTTTAACATGTGAAAAATTGTCTCGGCGGAAAAAAGTAGCACACCAAAAGCTTATTTAGTCCTCTAGCTTTTTCCCTGGTGAGTTATTCTTACCTGCAACCTTCCCTATTTATTTGTTTTAGTGACTGCATTATTTCCTGAGTAAGGCTAAACTTGTTTTTTTGTTGAGTTGCACATTTTAGTTTTGGCACATTTTTAAATACTATTTATTTATCTGAAAGGTACCTGATGGACTTAAGGAGTTATAGATGCAAACAGTTGTTTGGCTATCTTTTAAGTTGATATTTTCAAAGTATTCTTAATGATAGACACACCATGGATATCTGTGGCATTATTTCTTAATGTGTTCTTTTCCTTTCATTATGTAGTTCTGTGTATGTTGTCACCACTCACCATCTCAAAATTTTGTTACTTTTGCATGCTCAAGCTTTTATTAATTTTGGGCCTGTTGTTTATATAAAAATTACAGGACCAAATCCAATCATGGTTCAGGTGATAACTGTATGTACAAGCTATAAACATTCGAGTTTTTGTATCCATTTTTGTAGCATGATTTTTAATCATCCTTTTGATTTGTGGAATGTGATGTCTCTGATCATGATAACTGGGTTCACTTGTATGCAGATGGTTTTCACTGTGTTTTTGCTGGTGTTGGAGAAATGTACCCGTTTCCTGCATGCCCTAAATTACGTAAGTTATGATAAGTTCAGTTATTTTAGGGTGTATTTACTTTTCACATCCCATTTACCCAATTCAGATTTGATTTGGGCGTCACTATATAGAGAGAGAGATTTGATTGTGTGTAGTGATTTTTTTTTGCTTTTTGTGTCTAAAAAACTAGCTTTTGAGCATTTGTGCATATAGAGGCAGGACTAATTTGTTTCGCTCTTAAGTAAGCTATAATCACCTATTTTACTCCTTGTCAATTGACTAAAAATATTTACTTCAACTGGATGTCTTTTCCCCGGACTAAGTTTATCAGTGCGTCATCTAACTCGAGGTGCTTGGCATAAGCATCTGTCCAGGCACTCAACCAAGAGCTTTACATCACTCCCCAACTAAACCACCCTCTGATCCCCTGCTTCCTTACCAACCAACAGGCCCCAGTACAGTCAGCAACGTAGATTACCCCCATTAAAAAACCATGGACCTCACCTTCATTGAGCCACTTCTGAGCCAGCCTACCACCACTGCTAGAGCTACACGCCACCTTAACGCGAGTAGTATTTTGGTGAGCTCGCCATCATGCATCCGATTCTCCCGGTCACGGAACCGCAGCACCCGACGGAGGGAGTGCGGCAAATAATTGGCGACGGGCGGCACTTGTTAATTGAGTGGGGTTCGGTGTCATTGTGGTCACACCTTTGGAGCTTAGCAGCAGCACTAGTCAATAATCCATCTGCTAGGCCCTAATCAAAGTGAGCGTCTAGAAAAATGAGATCTAAGAGTAGATCTTGCGAGTAAACTACTCGTCCTAGCAGCCATGGGAGGAGGTAAACTAAGCGCTAAGCGGAGGTTGACGCCAAGAGCTTGGTTTCCTGGATTCCAACCGGCCCGGGGTTCACGCTGGGGGGACAACACACAGGCGGGCGTTTGTTTGTGATTTGTTTATCTCAACCAACCATCCATGGGCTCGCACGGATTGACCCGGTTTGAGCATCGAGAGGTCTGCTGCTTCTGTGAAAAATCCTTGGATACCTACTCACTCTACTGACGAGACGATCTCAAGGAGTGCTAGTGTTGGGATAGATCGTCACAGATGCAGAAAGTTTGCGGTGGTTAAAAAAAAAACTTGCACATCAGAAGGAGACAGGATCAAGCTAGTAGCGGACGGAGGTGCACTGACTGCCTCACGGGAATATGCTATGCGCATGCTTTTGGGCTGCCGGGCGTGCCAGGAAAAGATGCCGGGAAATCAGGCAGGAAAATCTCGGGAGGATCCATAGCTCCGGATCTTATTCCCCTGCAGTGGCTTTGGCATCCAATCGACGGATCCAGTGAACGTACTAATGCAGTTTTTTAGAAGTGTCTCGCATCAGTGGCTCGACGCTCCGTCGTCAGCTTTCGATTTCTTTACAACCCGCCCGTAATATGCTGCGGCACTTACATGTGTCGTATTCACATCGATGCCGTCAAGATGCATTTTCGCCCGTTGGTGTGACTTGTGAGCCTTGGAGCTGGAGGCTGCAACTCTGACAGAACACAAAAGCGGCGTTGCATCCGTCTTTTCTGATGAGCGACATGCTTTCTGTTTCAGATGATCTGCGTGTTACAGAATACGCACAGCAAATGTTTTAGTGCCTGAATGTCTTAACGCCAGAGACTTGAGACTTGTGAGTTCATTTCCTGAACTTTCATGGTTCGGTCGTTGAGATCTAGGCTTCAGTTTCATTTCGAACAATGTTGGGGGTGTAGGATCCCCTACCCACAGTACATTATATTCATTGATTGATGGGGTACATTGGTGAATGCCCGGCATACCGAGCAGAGATTACAACTCGGAACACAAGAGCGCCAGCAGAGCGGAGACCGTAGCGTAGAAATTGGAGATCTTCAGCTGCAGTGCTGCCAGTGTTCAATTCTGATCCCCAAAGTTGCAGGGTTTTTTTTTTGGCTTGCGAGCTGGCACTCTTCCGTTCGGTTCGTATTTCACTAGGTTCTGTCCCGTATATTTTTACAGTTTTGTGCTGCCGCCTCCTGTGACACAGAAGGCTATACACGCAGCTAGCGTACATCAAGAGTATGAAGTTACTAGCCTGGCAGAGGAGAAACCGTACCGTACGTATTCCATTCCACGAAAGCAAGAACTACAGCCAAAATCCGAGGCCAGAAGGAGTGGATATCAAGAACTACGTAGTAGTAGAAGTATAGTAGAAAAAAGAACCCGAGCCAATCGCTCGGCCGTGTTCTACCAGTTGCGACGACCGATCCCTAAAACCGTCTCGTGCTACGCGCGTCAGGGCAAGAGCTCGGGGAAAACGAATGTCCGCCGCGCCGCGCGACGCGGCGGGGCACGGGGGAGTGCGCGGCGCGCTCGTGTGTTCCTCAGACGCGCAGCGCGGGCGCCCTCGGGAACCCGGCGTCGACGACCCAGGGGTTGGTGTCCATGCCGGCCTTCCGCGGCTGCGGTTGCTGGTGGTGGTGATGGTGATGGTGTTGGTGGTGGTGGTGGTGGTGGTGGTGAGGGTGGTGCTGCTGCTGCTGCCGGTGCTCCCTGCTGCGCGCGGAGAAGGCGTGCGCCGCCGCGCGCTTCTTCCGCCGGTGCTTCGCCCTGTCCACCTCGATCTGCTGCTGCCTGCACTCCTCGCTGCAGAACGGCGTGTCACCTCTGCGCGGACACAGCCACACGTACGACAACAGCTGTAAGCCTCCATGCGTTCGATCGGCACATGCAGTAAAGCAAAACAAAGCAAGAACAAAAAAAAGGTGTGGTGCCGAGACGGTGTCATGCGTTCGAAGGGGCAACCTGTACATGAAGATGTCGCCGGAGAGCGACTTGGCGCAGAGGGAGCACTCCTCGAGGAAGTGGTGGATCTGGACGACGTCCGCCTCGTGGACGTAGAACATGGACGACGGCTTCATGGCACCGCTCCCCTTCATGTCCGCCGGCCGGCCTACGTCGCGGTGGGGACGAACGAAGAGGGAGCACCGCCGCGCGAGGGCGAGGCCTCCTGTGGCACCGGGATCCCAGGGAGCTTGGCTAGCTTGCGGGGACTCCCCGGGGGTGGCCGCGCCGCGTACAAATACTGCCCTGCCCCACGCCGCGGCCGCGCCTATTCTTAGCACCCCGACCGAGCGAAACACGGAGAGGCTGCATGCTCACGGTCGCCGGTAGCCGGAGATAGGAATAGCAGAACAGGTGCCAAGGCTAGATTAATCAATGACTCGTTGCTTCCATGCTTTTTGCCAAGGAAATGAAGGAATGGATGGAGGCGTAAAAATTTTCCTGTTCCTCCTTGCGTTGCCAACTTGCATTAGCGCGGTGAAAACAACAAGCTGACCGTGTCAACGCCACTGTCACGCTCACACACACAGATAAGAAGAAATTGCAGGTCCATTCCACATGTACGAACCCAAATTTCCTACCACTACCCATGCCACTGTCTTCGGCAAACGCCAAATGAGACACCTCTGCTCTGAAGAAAAAACATTCTCGTCAGCTGTCACCTTCACCGCGCGTCTTTTTTACCTCTCCAAACGACAAGGCCACATTGGGAAGCGCCACACGAGCCCAGCCACTGGCGGCACCTCAGCTTTGTTCAAACATTTCCACCTCCAAGAAGTGGACGGCCCGGCCCAGGACCACTCCCGTCCAACGCCACAGTGACATCCGTGCTCGTCTTCTTCCTGGCATCGTCCTCAGACCGCGCGCGCCCGGGGCATGGCATCGCCGGCCGGCCGTACCGTTCGCGAGGCCACAGGCTAGCATCACATGCGCACATGTCGCGCGGTGCGCCAAGCCCCGGTGCGCGCGGTCCTCGGCGTGTGTAGGTGGCGGAGGGGGCAAGCGCTGGTGCGCGGCCGGGGACGCCAGAACGGCACGCCGAGGCCGCGCGCCACGGCTTGGCTAGCTAGCGCATGCATGGGCGCGGTGGCCGGCACGTGCGGCGCCGGCGTGGGTGCCCCCCGAACCACCGGCACCGGGCGAGATGCCACTCGCGCCGGTGTTCCCTTGCGGCGTTCGTGGAGGCGTTCGTGGAGGCCCTGGCCGGGGTGGCGTAACGTGGCGGACGGAATCCGAGTCGTTTGTTTAAGTGCGCAAAGGATTCCCGGCGGCACATGGGCGGAAATTCCCGGTGGTGAGATGGATGAAATCTACGGCCCTGGCCGAGGAAGATTTTGTTAAGCACCCACCGGTGCCAACATGCTTTTCGTAGATTAATCTTTGTTCACGGTGAGGGGCGCAGGTGAGCTCGAGCGGTGAGGTCGTCAGGCGCTCTAGAAGCACGCACGGGGCGCAGCCCCACGTTGCTCTTTGTACGTTGAGGCTGACATGTGGACCCCAAACCGGAGCTGGGGTTCGGGGGGTCCACACGCCAGGGAGTTGGAGAAGCGTTTTGGGTATAAAATTCGCCATTGTGGGTGGTAACTAGTGGTGTGATGTCAGGCATGTAAAGCTTCCAGGAAGCAGGCACCGTGGGTGACATGATGCCCGGCTTGCTTTGCGAGTTCTTTAATTATTACTGCCACCGTGCTCTTTTCCTTGGTGGAGCAACCTCTATATTCACAAGTTCAAGGCCAATTTTTCTCAGCGGTAAGGAAGAAACTCAAATACCAATTTCTCCCTAGATTTGATTCGTTTTCCTTTTTGTTTGCGAAATCTCCATGGGGCCATGTTTTTTCCGCCCAGCTTGCTCCAACAAAAGCAGTGCCCTTGTTAGGTCTGCACTCTCTGTGCGCTAGCACAGTATCAACCGATGGTGACTCACAACTGAGTTTTCTGCAGCAGAGACGGGAATTCTGTCCGCAGGAATAACTGAACATATGTTTTCTGTTCAACAAATAGCTCCCGAAAACGAACAGGCTGCAAGTCATATGTTTCCTGTTCAGCTGTAAAACAACCAAGCGACAGATCACTGAATTCAGAGGAAGAAAAGGTACTACTGTAGAAGGTAAGCTGAACTGATGAGAATCCCGAGAGAGAGCTTCTTGCGCCTCTCGCTTGTTTCGTATCAACAACAGGTTACACGGCAAACCGCCAAACCCACACACAACCGTGGCCACAAAAAACACTGCTCGCGCCCACACTTTTTTGTTCAGTTCAACTGTGCCGAGGAACAGAACGCCTGCCAATCCACTCTCCCTTTCGTCTCCATCTTTCAGAGATCAAAAGGAAGCAGCCGGTCTGGCCTCTGGTCTTCTCCATCGAGTTTGTGATCCGCGCGTGGTTCCACACGCATCATGCTCTCCGACTGCTCGGTTCTTCTGATACAGCTAAATCCTACTACGTTTTCCGGTGCTCAGAATCAAAATCTTTTCTCATCACCACGCCCAGATGGGGATTCTCTGGGGGTTCTGCTTCTGCTGCTGCCGCTGCTGCTCGGCCCTCCCCGTCTGCTTCGACCGGTGCTCCCTCGCCTCGTCGATCTCGATCTGCTCCTGACGGCACTCCTCGCTGCAGAACGGCATGTCACCTCTGCGAGAGCAGAAAGAAAAAAAAACAACCACACCGCCGTCAGCAAACGATTCATCCTGATCCCTCTATGGAGATCTCTTACAGTTGCAGTAGAAAGAAGGCGCGATCTCAAGTGATCAGGCTTCAGGCCGGCACGGAGCCGCTGCTCACCTGTACATGAAGATGTCTCTGTTGCCGGAGAGGAGCTTGCGGCAGCGGAAGCAGATGTCGAGGTAGTGGTGGTGGCCGTGGAGCTCGTCGGCGTCGTCGCAGGGGTCGCAGAACATGCGCCCGGGCCGCCGCGGCGAGGCCGCCGGCTTCAGAGGGGTGCCGGGGTGGCCGGAGTAGCCGGCCTCGAGGTCGCCGTAGGCGTCCACGGAGACGGGATTGTAGCGCGCCATTCCTTTGGCCCTGTTTCCCTCGGCGAATTGGTGGCCTGCTTTCTCTTTTCCGGTTGGGAAGGGGGGAAGGGACAATGGAACGGTGGAGTGCGGGGAAGACGAAGGAGAGGGGCTTTATATTTTGGAGGGAGATGCGGGGAGGGAGCGGGGCACTTCTCATTTTGGCCCTCTATTTCCTTTAGAAATTCAGAAATTCACCCTTCATTTCATTTAGCCCAAGTGGAGTCATTCCTGTATTTGCTGCATTGGGTGGTTCAACACCAATTTATCTCCTTACAAAAAAAGGCAATTTATCTCTGTAGATTCTTTTAATTTTAGTCTTTTATAGATGGTGAAATCGACGACATATTCCAACTTGGATTTTACAGTCTCGGGTGTGACTTTTAGATATTGGATAATTAAATCCGGCATCTACATCCAAAGATGTACACAACCACAAATTACAGAGTTCAAAAGAAACGTCCACAAAAGGTGTAAAAAAGCAGCAAACGGGCAACAAGCCCCCGACAAAGGTAAACGAAAAAAATGGTTCCACCTCTATTAGCAATCTGTAGAGCAACGACAACTAATTTCCTGCTCATGACGATGAGGGTATCCTTAGCCTGCGCCTTATGTTGCAACTGGGCCCAGAAGCGTAGCCAGTAAACTCCTCTGAAAATAACCTGCAAAATCGAATTGAACTTCGTTTTTTTAAACTATATCATTCTGGCATTTCCAAATGGCCCAACAAATGTCAGCGACACCAACCCAAATCAGGGGCTTATAGTCTTTAAGTTGATTATTAAGCCATGTACCAAACATATGGCTAATAGATCTAGGTTGGTTCAAATTAGTAGCATAGAAGATAATCCTCCAAATCATTTTTGCGGAAGGGCAATCTAGAAACAGGTGTTGAATGGTCTCATTTAAATTACAACAGACACATTGTTGGCTCCCTTTCTAATTTTTCTTTGCGAGGTTATCTTTTGTCAAAAAGACCCCCTTTTGAAGAAACCAAAGAAAAATCTTGATCTTTAGAGGTATTTTCCACTTCCGCATCTCCTATGTTGAAAAGGTGGGTGAGTATCTATGTCATGTAGATACAAAGACCGAACAGTGAAAAACCACTTTTTGTCGCCTCCGTTTAAAATAGTCTTTATCATCCACCAACAACATTAGAGAACCCGAGCTACTAGTTGAAGCCAATGGCTCAGGTTGTTATCCACCAAAGACCGCCTGAAAGAAATATTAAGGGGCCTAGAGGGCAAAACCCTAGAAACCGTGACATGCTTATCCCGCGCTATATGGTATAAAGATGGGTAGGTATCCTTGAGCGGCTTATCCCCTATCCACGTATCATCCCAAAATCTCGTGTTTGTTCCATCTTTAATAACGAAACCGTTATAAAGAACATCATCTTTAATACGCATGAGTCCTCTCCAAAAGTGAGAGACATTTGGTTTTGATGACACTTGCGTGTGACTTAACTATGTTCCATTCTTCATTATGATATCTTTACTTGTTTGTGTAGAATTACGAGTATGAGTTGTTTGAACACGCATCTCTATTGGGAGACATGTGTCATGTTAACAGTTATAAGTAAACTAGTAGTGTGTCAAATTTTATAGCATGTCTAAGCGCGCGCACACACACAAATAATTGGTGGTCATACGTTACTTACGCCTATGCTTTTTGAACAAGTACACGCCTACGCAAATCTTCACGTACTTGCCCTGTTCGTTTGGCTTATCACCCACCAAACAAGAAAGATTTTCTCTCAAAACAAATCAGCCATCAACAACCAACAAGAAGACTCTTTCTCTCGTAACAAACCAAAGACTACCATCAGCCACCAGCCAAACGAATGCAGCTCAAAGCGACACACACAGTAAAGAGCCACTTGGAACAAAGAAAACTCCACCTTAAACAAAAGGAACCTGTAACCTTGGGTTTCTTACACGGAAATGCTCCATGTACAAGTAATGAGAACTCTATACAAAAAGTATACTACTCCTAGATTCTCGTCACGATTTCTGAATACACTTGACACCCCGCACACGCACAGGAAATTCTTTGCTCGAATGATTCCACCTCACGGGAAAATGATTTGGCACGCGTAGCAGAGCGCAGCCAGCTCTCACTCTTTCTCCAGAAGCAGCAGGTGACCAAGTTGCACAGCCCACCCGCAACCACAACGGCTGGCCCCAGCCTGCCTCCCTGGTCCTGGATCTTGATGTGAATCAGGGTGCTCTTGCAAGCGAAACCGGGGCGTCGCATGCCACGGTGTGGGGCTCGCAGCTCGCTCGTAGCGGCAACTACTCCAACGAGCGATCTCATGGCCTCCTCCTCCTGGGTCCAACCAACCCACTTGACAAATTGATTTCTTCCGCTTTTCCGCTCACCGGCGGGCGCGGGCGGCCCGGTTGGTTTGGCGCTTTCGATTCAGCGCACGTCACGTCCGATCTGATGGATTGAACAATCCCCCCGCGCTCGACGTGCTCCTGCTGCACGCCACTCGCTCTCACATCTCGATCGGTGGTTGGCTCCTGCTCTCTTGGTGCCTCACTGCCTGTCTGCCTCTGGCTCCATCTCCTGATCTCCCATCAACTGCACTAAACTTGTGGGCTTGTCTGTGGCTGCTTGATTTGATGGCGCTCCGTCCTGCTCGGCTCCACGCAGGCCACAAATTGCAATCAATCGGAGCTTAATTTACTCGAAAGAAACCGGCCAATTGCAATTGCATGGAGAGGACATCCGCTTTTATTTTCTCCTTTCTGCTATGTCCTGTCGTGTCGTGTGATGCTGTGTGTGGCGCGTGGGCGGCGTGCCGCTGATTGGCCACTTTTTTTTAAGGCGTGCCATGCAACTAGTAGCGCGCGATAAATAAAGCTACCGCCGGTGCATGATTACACGGGCAGATATCGGATGGAGTGTTGCGGGGGATGGCCGGGGTGCTCGACAACAACTGGTGATCCGATCCAACCCAGTGGGTTGATCGATCGAGTTGCTTGTTACCTGAATGAAATCTATGAACTTGATGGCGGAGTGAGGGGATTCGTCCGTTGCAAGTCTTTAAGAAGAGCTACTTGCAGGCCGGAATGGAGTGTGATATGGCGCAGAAGATTCATCCATAAACAACAAAGATGATGTTTATGATCCAATTGGGAAACAGTTCAGTTCAGTTAAACTAGACAGGTACCCGCGCAAATAGCGCAGCTAGAATAGCATTTTTAGAATTCTTTATCCAAGACATATTAAATCTTTAATTGGCTAATACATAACTTTTAAACTTCCTAACAAATTTATCGAGATAGTTGTACATGCCCACAACAACTAAAGTTAAAATAAAAAAAGAGGTTATGTTTTTACTTTATTTCTAATCTTATATATCTTTCATTTTTGTTGCTAGTGTGCATTAACTTGTCCTGTAACAATACAAACTCTTCACTTGTTTACTTTTTATTAATATAAAAATTATTAATTGTGTTTATTTTTTTATGTATTTATATTTGTTTATTTGACATAAATCTTATATTTTCTAATTTAAGTTAATTCTATGGTATACATGATTAAATATGAATCTTTTTATTTACTTAATTTCTTAGTTTGTAATATCTATACTTTATGTTTTATTTACAAAAATTGTTTTAAAAAAACAGAAAATACGCTCTAGGATGAACCAATATCGTTTAGTCATCGATCATCTTCTTTGGAAAACTTCTCTCCCTACCTCCCTCTATCTCTCTCTCGCTCCCCCCCTGTGTGTATGTTTGTCTATCCAACTATCGTCTCACTCGTTAGGTATTTTACCTGGTAGTCTACTCCAGCAGCACTACCAGCTAGCAGTGACAGAGGACAATAGCATCGTTTGCTTGTGTATGTAACCTCTGCTCGTCAAGATTGCAATAACATATGACATGCATAGTGGCTTTGTCAAAGCTCAAGCTGCTTCAATAGTTGTCAACACTTCTCGTGTTTGATCTTTAATAGTGTAAACATCTCCCCTCTTTTGTCCCAAGACTATGAGCCGCCATTTAAAGTTCATCTAATTGTCATGTTTGGTATTGTTGCAAAAGCTACATTGTCTTATTTAAAGCAGAATAGTTGCACATCTCTTATTCAATTGAGAAAATTATTGGTTCAACCTTTTATTTTTAATTTTTTAAAGGGTCAATTGAATCACTTGAGGCTACATACAATCTGGTCCATTATAAATCAGATATAGTAAGATCAGTTGTTTCATATTATTATATTTTTAACCTTTTTTGCGACTATCTTTTTAACCTATTAATGTGAGAACATTATAGGTATTTTATGCTAAAATATTAATATTATTTATATATTATATTGATAACAATATGATAGACACGACCATGTACTATTTTTATTATTTAAATATTAGTAAGTTGTTAACTATATTTGATATGAATTCTCTAGTTAGCTATTTTGCTCGTAGAAACCAACTGCTAACTTTTTATATTCTGAATTTGTTCATGGATTTAGAGATTTATTACTTGTATTTAATATTGCAATCATTGATGCTCATTGGCACATCATCCTCTTAGCCAGAGATCGAGGAACACCTGTTGTCCATATATATAGTATTTGTGCCTTCATCTCTTCTTGCCTTGCTCTTCACTATGTTCCTTCTTCGTCATCTCTACCATAGAGACCGTGCACATGTTGTCCATATCTCTAACAGCTACGCCTTCATCTTTTCTTGTTTATCTCCCCAGTCTATTCCTTCTCCCTTGCTCCCTCATTGTGTCTTCTCAATCCGATCACCAGTGTATTGCAAACGTACATGGACACCTCCTCTCTGCATTGTTCGGTATTGTTGCTCATTTTCATGACTCTTCATTCAGTAGATGTCATTGTCTCACTTTTGTACCATCATTGTGTTTGGACAACATATCGTCCAAGCAAAAGCATCAACCTGCATCATGCTACCTTCTTTGCCTATATGGATACCTTGTTGCCATACATGGAAACCTTCTTCCTTCATTGTCTACTATTATTACTGGGTCCTTCATCTCTTCATCAACCACGACGGGCCATATTGCTAGTTTGTAGCATTAAAGATCATCGTTTCTAAAAAATATCATTGCAAAGGCCTTCTTCTTTTTTCTCTTGCAAATCAACAATGATCTCTCTCTCTCTCTCTCTCTCTCTCTCTCTCTCTCTCTTCATTCACCAGCCGGACACCAGCATGTTGTAGCTCCTCCCAAATCCACCATTTAGAGCATAGACGCAGTGCCGTCGTTTACTTGCACCCACAACATGACCACCAAAAATCCAATCACCAAGTGGCTCTAGCGGTAATGGTCTCCACCTTCAAAATGGTGTGGTGACAACCTCGTCTATGCAGATTTTGCTCCGCTAGCATGCAAAGTGGTATGATGAAGACCAGCAACATCCGCTCGCGAGCCAGTGCTCGGTGCAGTTCCCATGAAAGTTGTGGCTTGTGGCTATAAGCAGGCTTGACACACACAACACCTCTACCTCCGATTTCATCGGCATGGGTGATGTTGGAGATGGGTGTGGGTTCTTGAGTAATGGCGATGTGCATGGGCTTTGTGTTTTCTTCTAATGGGGTCCAGAATCCAGATCAAGTTGACGGTGTGAGCACTTTCGGTGTTTTAGACCGGCAAACCTACCGAGGGGGTACCCGAGGTAGTAGATTGTGCGGTGGGGATCGTGATCGGGAGACCGAGAACTCGAAGGTACGCGCGAGGACACGGGACACAAGATTTATACGGGTTCGGGCCGCCAAGGTGGCGAACCCTACGTCTCGTTTGGGGGATCAAGTATGGCGCCCGCGCTTGGTGTTGGGTTGTCCCCAAAGGGATTGGGATTGTGCGGCTAGGTACCCGGCCCTCCTTTATATAGTCCGGGGGGCGGGTTCCTAGTCGGTTACAAGGCGGAGTCCTAGTAGGAGTACACGAACGAGTCCTAGTAGGAGTACGGGGGAATTCTACTAGGAGTCCGTCTTCTACTATTCTTCCTTCCTTGCATGAGTACCGGGGAGTATGCCCGACAAGCCCCCGAGCACGTTGGAGTCGAGAGTAGTAGTTCGAGTAGTCTTGAAGCCTCTTCGAGTAGTTCTTGAGCGTCCTCGAGTACTGCTTGGAGAAGCCTTCAATAGTACTTGAACTGCCGCGAGGCTGGAAGGTGGTCCAGCTCATCAGTCTTGAAAAATTTTGAATGATGGGTGTAGCATAGCGACCCCGAGCCTTGAAATGATTAGGTAATCAATCCAAGGGTCTTCGGTGTTCATGAAGCCATCATCCGAGTACTCTTGCGGCGTGTAGCCCCCGAGATAAGAGAGCTGTATGAGCCACGTCGAGTAGTGATTGGTGAGGAGCCCCCGAGCTTGAGAGCGAGCGAAGCATGCTTGAAGTTATCTTCAAGTAGCCCCCGAGCCGGAGAGATTCCAAGTAGCGCTTTGGCGTCGAGCCATGGAGCTTGAGAAGTAGTCGTGCCGTCAGAGCGGACTTTAGAATGCGACTTAAAAACCGAAGTCGACTTTGTGCCGCGCGAAGCGGACTTTGAGATGCGACTTGAAATCCGAAGTCGACTTTGTGTCGCGCGGAGCGGACTTTGAGATGCGACTTGAAAACCGAAGTTGACTTTGTGCCGCGCGGAGCGGACTTTGAGATGCGACTTGAAATCCGAAGTCGACTTTGTGCCGCGCGGAGCGGACTTTGAGATGCGACTTGAAATCCGAAGTCGACTTTGTGCCGCGCGGAGCGGACTTTGAGATGCGACTTGAAATCCGAAGTCGACTTTAGTTGCCGCGCGGAGCGGACTTTGAGTTGCGACTTGAAAACTGAAGTCGACTTTAGGGTGCCGCACAGAGCGGACTTTGATATGCGACTTTAGAAGTCGACTTTTGAACGCCGCGGGGAGCGGACTTTGAGATGCGACTACAATAGTCGACTTTGTGCCACGCGGGGTGGACTTAAGATGCAAAAAATGAAAAAGCACTTTCCGGAAAGCCAAAGCGAATGAAAAATCAGAGAAAACGAGTAGTTTTGCCGCCGGAGCGGGCTTAAGATTGCGACCGGAGTCGGCTTGTGCCACCGGAGTGGGCTTGGGTGCGACCGGAGTCGGCTTGTGCCACCGGAGTGGGCTTAAGTACCCGAGCCATGGATTTCAGACCCAAGGTATGGTTGCCGCCGCAGCGGGCTTGTGCCACCGAGTGGGCTTGAGTACCTGAGCCATGGATTTCAGACCCAAGGTATGGTTGCCGCCAGAGCGGGCTTGTGCCACCGGAGTGGGCTTGAGTACCTGAGCCATGGATTTCAGACCCAAGGTACAGAGCATGAAGACCACATGCAGCTAGGTTCCATCGTCGCCAGGACCCGAGGGCCGCTTACAGCTAGGTTCCATCGAAGCTTACACACGTAGTATGCCACCGAAGCGAGCGAAGATGCGACCGAGTCGACTTTAAGATGCCGCACGGAGCGGACTTTAGAATGCGACTTTAGAAGTCGACTTTAGATTGCCGCGCGTAACGGACTTTAGAAACGCCTCCTAGGGATAGCCCCCCGAGTTGATGAAGTAGACTCGCGGCGACTTGATTGATATGCCCCAAGAGTAGTCGGCGAGTGTAGCTCCCGTGAAAACCCGCCGAGAAGCATACACAAATGAGTAGTCGGCAAGCGCCCCACATGATGAGGAGAACAAGCCAAGAAAACAGCAATCATTTAGATAAATGACTTAGCCGTTGTCTTGCTCGGCGTACTTGCGGATGAAGCCGTGGCGATCGGCGATGGAGCCGCGACGGTTGTTCGCCGAAGTCGGCTAGTCGAGTTGATTCCGACTAGTTGTTGGGGGCGTGATCGCCGTTCTCGACTAGTTTGGAAAACTAGTCGAGATGAATGGTCGACGTGATGCGGCCGGAAGACGACGTCGTGGCAGCGTGCGGCACACTCGAAGTAGAGCCAGTGTTGCCGCAAGGCAAGTAGTCACCATGCACGGCGTGGCTGAAGTAGAGCCAGCGTGGCCGCAAGACGAAGTCGCGCGCACGGAGTGGTCGACGACGAGCCCGGGCGAGGCGAGTAGTCGACGACGAGCGGCGCGACGAGCCGCGTGACGAGCCGCGCGACGTGCCGAGGCACCCGGACGCGCGGCGTAGGCGAAGTAGTCAACGACGACGAGCCCGGAGTAGTCGACGACGAGCGGCGCGAGGAGCCGCGTGACGAGCCGCGCGACGTGCCGAGGCACCCCGGACGCGCGCGTAGGAGAAGTAGTCGACGACGACGAGCCCGAGTAGTCGACGACGAGCGGCGCGAGGAGCCGCGTGACGAGCCGCGCGACGTGCCGAGGCGCCGGGACGCGCGGCGTAGGAGAAGTAGTCGACGACGACGAGCCCGAGTAGTCGACGACGAGCGACGCGAGGAGCCGCGTGATGAGCCGCGCGACGTGCCGAGGCACCCCGACGCGCGGCGTAGGAGAAGTAGTCGACTACGACGAGCCCGAGTAGTCGACGACGAGCGGCGCGACGAGCCGCGCGACGTGCCGAGGCGCCGGGACGCGCGGCGTAGGAGAAGTAGTCGACGACGACGAGCCCGAGTAGTCGACGACGAGCGACGCGAGGAGCCGCGTGATGAGCCGCGCGACGTGCCGAGGCACCCCGGACGCGCGGCGTAGGAGAAGTAGTCGACTACGACGAGCCCGGGAGTAGTCGACGACGAGCGCGCGACGAGCCGCGTGACGAGCCGCGCGACGTGCCGAGGCACCCCGGACGCGCGGCGTAGGAGAAGTAGTCAACGACGACGAGCCCGGAGTAGTCGACGACGAGCGGCGCGACGAGCCGCGTGACGAGCCGCGCGACGTGCCGAGGCACCCCGGACGCGCGGCGTAGGAAAATTGATTCCGCTTCGACAAGAGCAAGGCGACTTGCTTCAATGGATCTCGGCGAGTCGACGAGTAGATTGATCTTGCCGACGAGGGTCCTTCGAATTCGCCCGTGGTGATGATCACCCCTACCCGGCGCGCCGCCGTGTCGGTGTTTTAGACCGGCAAACCTACCGAGGGGGTACCCGAGGTAGTAGATTGTGCGGTGGGGATCGTGATCGGGAGACCGAGAACTCGAAGGTACGCACGAGGACACGGGACACAAGATTTATACAGGTTCGGGCCGCCAAGGTGGCGACCCTGCGTCCTGTTTGGGGGATCAAGTATGGCGCCCTGCTTGGTGTTGGGTTGTCCCCGGAGGGATTGGGATGTGCGGCTAGGTACCCGGCCCTCCTTTATATAGTCCAGGGGGCGGGTTCCTAGTCGGTTACAAGGCGGGAGTCCTAGTAGGAGTACACAAAACGAGTCCTAGTAGGAGTACAGGGGAATTCTACTAGGAGTCCGTATTCTACTATTCTTCCTTCCTTGCATGAGTGCCTCGGGACACGGGCCGGTTAATATTCTTGAAGGTACGCGCGAGGACACGGGACACAACAAACCATTCTTTCAGGGGATTTTTGAAAACAATGTTCTTTCTATTCCTAAATTGAGAGGTTTTTTACAATATTTTTAAAGTATCAGTAGTACTTGCAGGTACTTCTATTTTGAAAAGAATGAAATACATTTAGATATAATTAAAAAGTCATCATTATTATTGCTCACTATTTTGGTACTTTATCCCACAAAATTGGTACTTCTCTTTAGGTACTTCACGGTACTTTGTCTCCACCATTTGATTTTCACGAGATGGACAACTCTCATTTTTTCAAACACTTCTAAATTAAATGATAGAGGAGCTAATGTTTGTTTTGTTTTACCTCCATCCTTATGATGCATCATAGAGTCATAGGGGAAGGGATTACTTAATGCTCTTCAAGATACCTTGTATCTCTATCCTATTCAATATAAATTGTTTGAATTGATTTAGATCGTTAGGTCTTCATAAATCCTCTCATTTTATCTTTTTTAAAAAATATTAACTTGAGAATTTCTAGGTCCTGTAATCTAGACAGTTAGATCTTCATAAAATTCAACAATGTATATTCTTCTCTTTTTTTAGATTAACGTGATAATTTCTAGACCATCTCAGCGAATGTGGTGGCTTTGTTTTGTATTTGTCAAGAATGTTTGCGGGATTAATGTTCTATGTTTAGTTTTTTCTAAAGTCAAATTTTTTACTTTGACCAACAATACCTCTGAAAAATAAGCAGTCTATATGGTTATTTCTATATTTTTAATCAAATTGAAAAGGCTTGATCTTGAAAAAAGTTTAAATGTAGCTATATTCGTAGAGTATAATATAGTAGCGAGGGAGTATCTTACGCATATGCCACATGTACACTCATCCAATTTTTTTATTTGCCAAAATGGGTGGTTGATCTTTAACGGCAACATTATTCCTTAGATAAATAACTATGATTTTACACACACACACACATATATATACTAATAAAAACATGCTCCACGACTATGGTTTAATTTGAAGCATCTACAATTATTACCACTCCTCTATTTCGTTGCTAATTTATAGTTTTGAATTTAGTTATTTACTAATCATATTTGGCAAAGACTCTATTATCAAGTGCTAGTTTCCTTATTTTAATTCCGAATTTAGCTCTATTTAATTCTGAAATTAATATTTACTAATTGTAGTTGAGGTGGACTCTTTTAGATATTGAAATATTCTATACCGTTAGATCTTCATAAAATCTAATGGTCTATATTCTTCTCTTTTTTTAGATTAACGTGAGAATTTCTAGACCCTCTCGGCGAATGTGGTGGCTTCTTTTAACACTCAAGTATAAAGATAATAGATATATGGAGACAAGCTTGCCAAGAGAATTTGTTTTGGGAGAATATGCTCACCTCCTAGTATTACTGCCGGTAAAAGAAAAAATTAAACATTTCACTTTAAGCATTTCAACACGATTATGATTAAACTGGCCGGTTATCGTTAGTTCTAAGGACTCCAAGATGCAACATTTGACGTTAAAGTTGTGATTTATGGAGATCAATGATGGTACTATCAGTATGACACGCTAAGTTATGTGCAATCTTAAGTTATCCCATCGCAACGTCGCTCATCTCTGTCCTTGATCGATGGCAAATTGCATAATGTTAAGTGAAAATCAACTATACTTAGCCCTGCCCAAGCCAAACATTTTCAAGTTTCACCCGTGACGTTGTTTAACCTCCTCTTCTCTAAGCTGCATTACCATTTCTTCTTTTGAAATAATCCCATGGGGGGTCCGGTGTCCACATGAGCAGGACCAGAACACCACTCTGGTTGCAAGCTTGCAGCATGGATCAGCGTGGCACGTAATGATACGATACCCGCTACCGCTACGACTTGGGCAATCAATCGCTGGGTCCCTTGAATTACTATTAACCTTTACCATATATTTTTCTCTATGATTATTGGCTGGGTTGTACTAGTTAGCTTGGACCCTTGGAATGCACAACTGAGGGACTAGTGTAGAAATACAAGATAATTGAGGACAGATACAAATACATATGTTACATGGCCCTTTATGCAAAATAGCAAAAAAATTAAAAAGAATAGGTTTCTGTTGTGTGCTTACACATCATCATATATACGGTATGGCCCTGTCAATGTCGCTTTCTTTGACACCCAATACATGGATGGAACCTGTCATGATTAAAAAAAAAGAATCCTTCACCATCAAGCTCTTATGAAGGCAACATTTCTAATATTTCCCCCCTCTCTCTCTTTTTTTTAAAAAATAAATAAATAATAGATCAGGCTATTAAAGTCATCAACCACCTTAAATAAGTGGGAGTAGGTTCCATTCCATGTTAATGATGTCAATAATTGGGTACTATTCTTTTATCAGTTTGCCTAGTCAATTTCCTGTGCTCACTTCACTCACTCCTCCTCCTCCTCCATAAAACCCAAAAAAATAAAACCACCTATTAAATCTGAACAAGTACGGGATCTTTCCGGCCCCAGGCTTTGTTTATACTACAGTCTACAGCTACAGCAAAAGAAAGGAACATTTGATTACCAGCCGGTGGTGGTTTCATCGACGGGCTCGATGGATACGTACAGTACGTGTTTTGTTCCGGCCCGGCCGCGTCGCTTTCAGCTTCAGCTGCAAATGAAACCGGTGGCCGGTGGCGAGGGGCCAGCGCACGCAGTATCGTGCGGGGGAGTCGACGTCGCCATCACCGGCTCCGGCTGCCCTTGCCTTTGCCTTTTCGACGCCGATGCTGTCGCCAACCTGCAAATCGCGAGATTCACCGCAGGGGTTCCCAAGCGCCCAAATGCAGCATGTCGACATGCCGACGTGGAGCTGCATGTGCTGGGCCCCGCGTGCTCTTGGACGGCCGTCAGTTTAAAACACGGGAACCCCGTGTGCTCCTGATGATTAAAAATTTTTTCAAGACATAGTAAGCATCGTTAACCAGCTGGTTTGACGAGTGGTTATTCCTGACAGTATTGTTCTTCCGACAATCAGGTCTACTTGCCCCCACAAAGAGAAAAAAAAAATACAAACAATCAGCTTTCAGCATGTGTGTTGCTACTACTCCACACTTTGCAAGCTCTTGAGTCAAATTGAACTGCACAAACTTTGAACGAACGGAAATTGGACTGCACAAACTAGGCAGGGAAATGGTGCAGGTGGCAGCAATGGAAGAGAAGAGGAGTGTGATGGGCGAATTCATTTTCAATGAAAGGAAGAGATCGAAGACGGTTGCACCTAACTGCCACTCCCTCCCCCCATGGTCAAAGAAAGCGTCCTGTTGCGACTAGAGCACTATTCAAGTGGTCGGTACATGTGGTCGCGCCGCTTGACTTAGCACGGGTCAGATGACTGATTTTTTCAGTCCCCTATTCACTGAACAAAAAGAAGAAGAAAAAACTCGCATGGCCATTTACTAGATTCCCGCGAGATGATACAGAAGGGGGCACAATAATGCAGGCTTTGTGTGCCGAGTCACGGGTGACCAAGAAAGATTCTTAATTTGTGTAGTAGAAAACAGCATTCATATATATTATTTCAAAAGAAAAAATGACAAGAATAAACCCACAGGAACCTTTCGTACGACAAAGCAAGCAGTCACCGAATTATTCTGAAGCTACATCATTATCTTGGGCACCAGAATAATGGCCTGATTGATTTTTTTTGTCTCGTATACCAGAAGAAACAGGAAACGGAATCGCAGCATGGGCGATGAAGATCCCTGAATGAAAGAAAAACAAACGGGAACAATCAGAAACCCGAGCCATCATAATTTTTTCTTCTAACCTCTAGCTAACAGGAGGCAAAATGAAATTCCCTTCGTCTCGATGTTTCCTCTGACAGCTGATGACAAGAGCAGTCGAAAAATTAAAATTCTTGCAGCCGAAAACCGTGGAATCTGCGCCTCAACTACCAAACATGAAGATGTAGAAACGAATTTCCTTTCAGTTGCTGTCAGAGTAGCTCCCAAGCAAGGTTTGACAAAACAGAGGATATTTCCTGGCTTTGACAAACTAATTATTCCATTTCCAACCTTCAAGCCTCCATCCAACCCACCTCGTCTCCGTGAGTCCGTGGGCCGGCCGGGGCGGTAGAACGCACGGTCTTGACTTCTCTCACCGCATGATTAACCAGCAAGAACCAAACACGACCCAGCTGTTTGTTCCCTAAGCACATTGCCAACAGCTCCTAAACAGCAGCAGCAGCACCAGCTCATAGTGATCAGTGACTCTAGTCACTCGTATTCGTAGCTGACGCACACACGTGCACAGGGACGCTGGATCTCAATACCGCTCAACCGTCACACGTGTACTCGAGCTGGCGGCTTAACCACCCCCCAATAATCAAACTCTTCGTTCCAAATTCCATGCTTTCCTTGCACACCAATTAACCCCCGGGTTTTAGAATTAAACTAATCGAACAGCATGCGATCGGCTTTGCTCCACTTTTTACCAGCAAATTAAGGAGAAGTGTGTACAATGCGGCAACTGGCCGTGGAGTGGAGACTGGAGAGCCATGCATGTGCTCGAATCTTCACCATTAGGCAGGCTTTGCTTTGGGTTAAACTAACGCAACCTCGATTGCCCATCATGGCCGGGCCGCCGCGGGGAAGGGGGGCTTGGCTTTCTGCCCACCTATCGGACGGCAGCGGCACATGCATGGTTAGGCGGCTAGGCGCACGACGCGAGCACAGTCGTCGTCCCACGGGCCGGCCACGCAACGCACGACGGCGGAAGGCAGGAGCCGAGCTCTCCTCTCCATTGATTATTATTTCGCCCTTCACTTCTTTTCCCCCGTCGGGAATCATGGCGGGTGCTGGCGCACACGCCGTGCCACGCGCGCGACGGGACTACGGGAGCGTGTGCAGCGGTGGCGGGCGCCCGCGCTTCTCGGCGGATTCCCTTCCGGGCTCTCGCTTTTCCGCCGTGTGGGTGCGTAATCGCTCACGTCACATTGGGACGGGCCGCGAGCTTGGGGGTGAAGCCGGCGGCTATGGGCGTGTTTAGGCGTAGGCCGCGAGAGCGTGCAGGTTGCGTTTGGGCTGGGGGGGGGGGGGGGGGCATTAGGGCACTCCTAACCCAGCTTTCCACCTATGGAGTCTACATCTAGATGACTCTATCACAAGTAACTATATTCTCCAACGCAGATGTTCCACCGCGAGTCTATCTAATATTCCTCTCGGATATTCTACTCCCGCTTTATTAAATAAGAGGACACATCGCGCCGACTTCGTTTCTAAGTTAGACTTGGTTTCTAAGTTTTCACCCTCTTTCATCATTAAATTGCTTGTCACATTAGCAATTTGCCTGTGCAGGTGGCAGTGTAATTAATGACTATGGACTCAAAGATGTAGTCCGGGTTGGGAGTGCCCTTAAGGCAAGTCTCAATGGAGGAGGAGGTCATCACACGCTTATCAAGACGGAACCTTAAGAACCGTGCCAGTAGATGGTCATGGTGATGACCCGGGGTCATGGTGATGACGCTCCTCTCTCATTCCATGACATTCACCATTCTCTCTCCTCGTAAATTCTTTGACGTGTGGCGGGGGAAATTTAATGCGTTCTCTCCTTTCATTATCAGCCTTAAAAGCGGCATTGATTTTCCTTGAGCGGAGGAAATGGTGCATGACCCTCTCATGACCCTTCCCAGTTAGACCGGCCTACTCACCTCCCGCGCGCGCGCGCGGCTCGAGTTGTGTGTGCTTTGGGGACCATCTCTCGAGTGATTTGCTCGCCCCCGTGCTCTGGCCGCTCTCGAGAGTGACACCGTGCGCGGGAGGGTCTGCCGGCGAACGAAGTCACTTTCCGGGAAGCATCCGCGGCGGCCTCGTCGAGATCTGCGCACCAGCTTTGCACTTTTTTTTTTACTGCAACTGTGCAACAGGAACGGACGTCTCCGCCGAGGGACGTCTCTCGGACGCATTCATGGCCGGGTACAATGTACTTACGCACAGCGTGGGGGCATCGAAGTTGCTCCAAAAGTTTGAAGGTGTCCTGTGGCTGTGGGGCTGGGCGGTTAACTCGACGACGTACGTACGTGTCCGGTCCAGCCACGTGATGCTATTGCTAGGCCGTCTTGACCAGGATGCCGGAGTCGTTGGGTCCTTTGGGTGTGGGCGGCGCCGTATCGTAACGCGCGCTGTCACATCTGTTTTTACCACGGCCAGCTGAGACATGTTTGTTCCGTTCGTGCGCACCCGTCCGTCCGATGCAGCCCCAGGGAGGGCATCACGTGTCGCCGGGATCGTGCCGCTTGACTTTTTCGGTCGTGTGATTCGTGTCACATGTACAAGTACAAGGTCTTCCTGTTCACCATTTCCCTTGGTATACGCCATTTGTGAATTGAATCTCACTGCTTCGTTCTACGTCACACACATCTATTCATCTTTCCCTGCCATTTTCCCGAGTTTTCTGTTGCGCAGGAGGCTACCATAGCGATGCACTAATTTTGGAATATAAGCGTTCCTTCAGTTTTTTTTTAACACGCATTTAGTAGTTTGATGGCAACTAAACCTGCCACGGCATGATCTCAAAAGTCTACGGGTTCGCAAAACCAGTGGGAACTGGTCCGGTTCTACCGGTCCGGCCCGGTACATGAACCAGTCCGTTTCCCACCCCTAAACCGTGCCTACAAATTCGTGAGAACGGTAAACCGGCTGGTTTCACCGGTAAACCGTCCGGTTGTTTTGTTTGTGGCAACCGCTCGGCCGGCGGTTTTGTTAACCCTGTACCTGATGATGATGTCTTGTGAAAATACGGAAATGTGTCGTTCTCATCAATTACTTTATACATTACAAAAAGATTTTCCAATGATATTCATCGATTCACGCGGCGATGTTTCTGATGCTCCACACATACATGTTGGAACGCACGAATCGCCCTACCAATTTTCTCGGAAGTTTCCACATGCTTCGATTCCCCTGCGTACTGTATGATGTGCGACATGCGTCTCAGCGCGATCCACCGCACCAGATCAGATCAACAGCGAGCCGTTCAGGCAAGGCTTAGTTTCCCTAAAAATTTGCCCAAATACGACAACATGATTCTCAACGGCATTGGATTTACAGAAGGATCGAAGTGGTGTACAATCAGAAGCTAAAAACACTCTTGCCCACCCGATGAGCCAAGCATCGGAGCGCAGGAAAGCGGGTGCTGCTGCGCATCACTGCGGGCGGTTCAGATAGCCAAAGCCACAAGCAAGCAGACCAGATGTGGTTTTTTCTTCTTCTTTCCCCTGCTCCTAAGGTTCTTCGCTCCGCGGCGCCGATGGGCAACGGCGCAGGCCGCATCAACTCCATCGACGGTTCTTCGATCAGGTGCTGAAAATCTTCTCGAGTGCCGGCACCCAAGCAGACGTCTTCCCGCCGGCCGGGCTTCTGCAGGTTCCGGGCTGCCGCGCGCTTAGGCTTAGCTCGCGACGGACACCTTCCTGGACTCCTGGTGCCGGGACTCCGTTCCGGACGACGCGTACTGCTCGTGCCTCCGGGCGGCGGACTTTGCGGCCCGCCTGGCGCGGACGGCGTCCACCTGCATCTGCTCGTGGCGGCACTCCTCGCTGCAGAAGGGCGTGTCCCCCATGTACATGAAGATGTCGCTGTCGCGGCCCAGCCGCTTGGCGCAGAGCGCGCACGCGTCGAGCGCCGGTGCGGTGGGCTCGTAGAGCGGCTCGGCGTCGAAGAAGAAGGCGGAGGCCATGCCGGAAGCTGCTGCTGGTGGTGTTGCGCTGCTGCTTCGGGTGGACGGAGGACGGGAGGGAGGAGCAGGAGCACTTGGGGAGGTGAGATGAGTTGGGGAGGTGGAGCCGTGGAGGCCCCTGGGTATATATGGCGGAGGGCGACGGGGAGGGCAAGGCGATGCGCGCGGCTGGTGCAGTGCACGGGTGGGAAAGCAAGGAAGGGTCCGGCGCGGGCGAGACGGCCCACGGGTCCGGGCGAAACCGCCCGCCGGACGGACAGAGCCGCCGGGCAGGGCCGGAGAATGGAATGGAGTGGTTGGGTTCTTTATTTTTTTCCCGGCATGGTGGTGCAGCACAGCGGCGGTTGGCTGGCTCGGCCTGACGAGCTTGACGGCCGCCGTATCCGTCCGTGCCCGCTCTGCGCGCGTGGCCCACGCGCCCGGCTCCACCACCGCGACGAGAACGACGTGGAGCGACGGTGACCGCGACGGGCTCTGGTTTCCGAAAGCAACACACAGAGAATACCGCACCGGGACCGCGGGACGCCGGGGACGAAAACCTTGTGCCATGCAACCGCGTAAATAAAAGGGACAAAAAAAAAGACACTAGTGGACTTGAAATGCCACTTGCACCGCCGCTCTCCGCAGCAAAAGATGGGATACGTACATGCGATTCCTCCGTCCACTGACGAAAAGAGGCGGAGGTCGGAATCGTTTGCGACAAATCTGCGCCATTAGGCAAAGCTCCAAGCTTTGGCTTAAACTAACGAAAGCGCCCAGGCGTACCAGGACTTTTGCCAACATACGAGGCAGGTGCCCGCCGTGTGTGTGCGCCCACATGGTGGTTAGGGCGTTAGGCTAGGTGTTGGGGGAAGTCGGTCTGCCTTCAAGATCGCCTTGTCCGCCCACGCCGAAACCTTCGCGCGCATACGGTTCGGCCTCGCGAGAAGACCCTCGCCGCACGAGCACTAACGAAACACTGATGCCGCTTATGCCTTATAAGTTTTGCTGTGCAGGGAAGACCCATCATCGCTGCGCCCACCTTCGTCGCCGAAGGTGCTAGCGGCGGTGCTCCGGTAATGAAGGCCCAAGGGAAGCAGGGGCTGAGAAAGCTGGCCCAGGACGTCGCGTCCGGGGCCAGCGGCAGCGCAGACGAAGCGCTCGAAGAGGCCCGACGCCCCCGGCCCAGGGTCGCTACTTCGGCACCGAAGGGGCCGACGACCCCGGACACGTGGCCACCGCCGACGTGTAAAGTGGGCTCCGGTCGGGGCGCGAGACAAGGGCGGCCGCGTGTAAAGGCGTTTCGGCCGTACGAAGACACGCTGGAGGCATGTACGACGCGGGGACTTCCGTTATGCCCTTGTAAAGTGTTTAAAGCGGTTTGTCAGGAACGGAAAAGGTGTAATTGAGGCAAATGACTATACCCAGGGGTCTCCTATAAATAGTGAACCCCTTGTAATGAAACGGATACCCCGTAATGAGAAGAGAGCACCGAAGGCCTTTGCCGCTTCTTCGGTCTTCGGTTTGCGAGTATTTTCCTTGTTCCGTCTTCGTAAGTTTCTCGCGTTTCCTTTCCTCGCCCAAGTAGAAGTAGAAGTAGAAGTAGAAGTAGGAACTTCGCAAGGAAGGGCGAAGAAAGGGAGTGAGTTCGAGGGGGGGGTTGTGTCGGCGTCCACCCTTCGGCCCGATTCCCACCAACGCTTGGCGCCCACCGTGTGGAAGATCTCAAGACCACATGGCTAGGACACGTTCGGCGAGGCGCCGGCCGCGACGGCTCGGGCGGCGACCCCTCCACTCGCGTCGGAGCCCACCAACCCATCCCCTTCAGCCGTCCAGCCTTCGGCGGGAACCGCCGCCGGGCCGAGCGCGCCGGAGGTAGAGCACACCGCTCTGGGGATGTTCGAAGTCAGCCTCGAGGGGCTGGGGGCTTCGGCGCAAGACATCGAGGCCCTCCGAAGGATCAGGGCCCTCATCGCTGGCAAGTCCGTGCCGGCTCAGCCTGAGCAGGAGACGCGTCCATCCTCGTCGCAGGTGCAGCCATCCCAGCACCAGGATGCGGCTCCGCCCCACACCGCCTCCGACGCCATCGACTTCAACATCAGGCAGGCTGAGCGCTACCTCGCCATGCTGCAAAGCCAGATCGCCGGCGCGATGCCGCCCCAGCAAGCCGCTCCGACACCGCCTGCACCGACACCGACGCCGGCCGCGCATGCCGCGCCGGCGGCCCGGCGCACGCCCGCTCGGCTCACCCCCGCAGCCATGCGGCCCGGGGCCGGACCAATGGAGGCGGCAAAAAGATGCCTCCGAAGGACAAAGCATAGGGCATCGCCAAGACGGGGGCGGTGTGCACGAGCACTTCGCTCCCGACGATGCCCCACTCCGTAACGCCGTCCCGGTGTCCCCGCTCTCGGTCGAGCTCGAGAGCGCGCCGTGGCCTCGTCGATTCAACGCCAACACCCTGCCCCAGTATGACGGAGACTACGATCCCAAGGAATTCCTGATGAAGTTCGAAGCGGCGGTTGAGTCCAACGGGGGTGATGCCACCACAAAAGCGAAGGCTCTCGTACTCGCACTCAAGGGAGAAGTCCAGTACTGGTATGCCAACATACCGAAGGGGCACATCACATCATGGTTCCGGTTGCGGAACAAGGCTGCCGTCCCGGCTTCAAAGGCATGCGGTCGAAGAGCTGGACTCCAACGACCTCGTCAACTTGTGTGTCCAAGGGGATCGAGAATCACTGCAAGAGTACATGCATAGGGTTGTCAAACTAACAGCGCGTGCGCCCAATGTGTCCGAAAGCAGCATCATCGACGCCATCGTCGGTGGCCTGAAGGTTGGAAACTGCCAAGACGTGCTCGACAGGGTCAAGCCGAAGTCTGCGCAAGAATTATTTGAGGTCATGCAAGAATACTGCAAGTCCGACAAAGGCCGCCGCCGAAGGCTCGACCGGGCAAACGCGGCAAAGAAGCGAAGCAACAGGGGCGGTGGGACCGGTCGAAGGCGTGGCAAAACCAGCCGCCGAGCGGTGCGAATCGCCGGATCAACAATGTGTCCGCGCCCCCGACCGGAACCGGAACGGGGGCGGCGGGCACAAGGGCGGATACAAACATAGCAAGGGGCCGAAGCCGCAACAGCATAACCAGCAGAAGGCCGGAGGTGAGCGTTTTTTTTGCTGGCTCCACGGGATTGATGCCCAGCACCACACGCACCAGTGCCCATCGGCGGTCAAGATGAAGATGGAGTGGGAAGCGGAGGAGAAGGCGAAGGCAGCAGGCATGGCCGTGAACCATGTCATGAAGTACCCGCAAACCGTCCGAAGCATGGAAAAATTCTTCATTGGCATCACGGTGCGAAGTTTCCCCGTAAATCACAACAAGGAGGCCGACGCTATTGCGAAGGCAACCGCGCCGCTGAGGCCTTGCCACCGCATGTTTTTTATGAAACAACCACCTCGAGGTCCGCCGCCGACGAAGCAAAGACACCCCCAAGTTTGTGAACGCAATTCGGAGCGAGGATCGGCGTGCCCCAATAGTGGCGGCGCTCAAAGGATATTATGAGGCCGAAGATGGAGTCACCGCCAAGAGGGCGGCGATCGTGGCGAGGAACTATCACCCGGTCGACGACAACTTGTACCGAAGAGGGGTGTGCGCTCCATTATTAAAGTGCATATCGGTCACCGAGGGGAAGCAGCTACTGCACGAAATCCACAGCGGCATGTGCTCACACCACCTCGGCACCAGAGCTTTGGTGCAGAAAGCTTTCCGCCAAGGTTTCTACTGGCCTTCGGCAGTAGCAGACGCCCACGACATTGTGCGCCACTGTCCAGAGTGCCAGCGCCACGCGCCCTACAGCAAGTTTGCCTCCAACGAGATACAGTTGCTACCACCGGTGTGGCCCTTCGCCCGGTGGGGTGTTGATATCGTCGGCCCGCTACCCACGGCACCTGGAAACTACACCCACGCAGTTGTGGCGGTTGAATATTTCTCCAAGTGGGTTGAAGCGAAGCCGTTGCTGAGCATCACTTCGGCGACCATTCAGAAGTTCTTCTGGCAAAACATAGTGTCTTTGCTTCGGTGTCCCTCACGAGGTCACAAGTGGACAATGGCAAGCAATTTGACAGCACAGAGTTCAAGGAATTCTGCGCATACTTGGGGACGAAGCTGTGCTTCGCTTCGGTCTACCACCCACAGTCCAACGGGGCGGTCGAGCGAGCCAACGGAATCATCTTCGCTGGTATCAAGAGGAACATCACTGACTTGCCCAAGAGCAAGTGGGCCGAAGAGCTACCAAGGGTAATCTGGTCTCACAACACCACCACATCCAGAACTACTCAGTTCTCCCCTTTCAAACTGTTGTACGGGGAGGAAGCCATGCTGCCCGAAGAATTGTGCCTTGGCACCTGGAGGAATACCCCCTCCGGTGACGAAGACCTCAAGGCCTCGGTCCCGTAACATCGAGGAAGTCCGCTTACGGTACCGAAAACCTCTTGGCCTACCAAGACGAAACACGAAGGTGGAAAAACAAGAAGATCAAACCAAAGCTCATTCGGTCGGGGGACCTAGTGCTACGAAAGGTGCCAAAGGGTAAATTGAAGGGTAAGATGCACGGGAAATGGGAAGGCCCGTTCATAGCAACGGCTACCGCAAACGAAGCGACCTTCAAGCTACGTCGGCCGACGGGTGACGAAGAGCCATACACCCGGAATGTGGATATGCTTCGAAGTACTTCGTCCGGCGGTACGCGAGTTCTTAGCATAGTCTTTGAGTTTCAATAGTTTCTCTTTCCTTTAGGTCGAGATACCAACCTTGTATCCTATGTACATTAAAGTAGCGGGGTACGTACTCTTTTCCTCACAGGGGAAGCTTCGTGGTTCCCCTCTGGATCCGCGAAGTGTGAGGTTTTTAATGAGGCGGCCCCTTGTATCCCTTCGACTTATGACATGTAATATAAGTCGGTTATCCCCCATCCCTTCGTGTGCGCTTTACCTTTTCTTTCTAAAAGAATGCTCTCGCCACTCCATCGAAGCTAGGCCACCGCCTGCGGGGGGGCCTAGTCTCCGAAGTGGCCTTTGGCGCGGTAAGTAACGCCTTGGCGCGGATCGCCTTAGGGGCACGCACACCAAGCCTGTCACTTATCGTCGTCGACCGAAAAGAAAACCGCTTGAAGCGGGGAAGGGCCATGATTCGGCCGAAGTGAGCGCACGCCTGGAGCGATGCGTCGGTCTCGAGTTGACTAAAGAGAAAACCGCTTGAAGCGGGGAAGGGCCATGATTCGGCCGAAGTGAGCGCACGCCTGGAGCGATGCGTCGGTCTCGAGTTGACCAAAGAGAAAACCGCTTGAAGCGGGGAAGGGCCATGATTCGGCCGAAGTGAGCGCACGCCTGGAGCGATGCGTCGGTCTCGAGTTGACCAAAGAGAAAACCGCTTGAAGCGGGGAAGGGCCATGATTCGGCCGAAGTGAGCGCACGCCTGGAGCGATGCGTCGGTCTCGAGTTGACCGAAAAGAGAAAACCGCTTGAAGCGGGGAAGGGCCATGATTCGGTCGAATTGAGCGCACGCCTGGCGCGGTGCGTCGGGTTTGAGTAGACCGAAGAGAAAACCGCTTGGCGGCCAGAGAAAACGCATGCTTACAGCGGCGCTTTGGTCTCGTTTTTGTCTAAAGGAAAAATATTTAGTTTAAACGAGGCCCCAGCTGGGCCGAAGTAGGCCTACACTTAAACTGACCCTTCGGTCACGTCCCAGACCGATGAATAACCCGCCTTACGTGATTTACACCATAGGTTTGGACCGAGAAGGAAAACCGTCACGCGGTAACCCTAAAGGCGAAGCGCGATGCCGCTTCATCTCAACGAACTCAGGGTTTTTTCTCGATCAAGCGCGCAGCACGAAAAGTCAGGCAAAAAACACCCCCCGTTCACATTTTCAGCTTACAACATCCATCATGGAAAACAACATAACTTTACAAAATGAATAACAGTGTAGTTACAACACATACTGCCTCGAACAATAGTTCTACAAAGTCGCACTTAAACATCGGCTTCGGGCCTGCCGCGAACACTTCCGGGGGGGAGTTCCGAAGTCCTACGCCTCAAGTCTTCGCGTCAGCCCGCAGCCACGCTTAGCGATCAATCCTCGTTTAGTACATCCTCACAGATCTCGTCGATCAGCCGAAGATATGCCATATCCATGATCTCCAAAGCCATCTCCCGAAGCTCGCTGTCGGTAGGCATCCGCCCTGCGCCGAAGTCTGGGTCAGATTCTATACGAAGGAGACCCTTCCGTCTCCACCTTCACCGCTGCGAAGCTTTCCGACGAGGTGTCAGGAATTAAGTATACATACTCGGGCGGCCCAAGGACCCCCTCTTCAATTGGCTCCGTTTTCGGAACGACCCCTTCGGCCACGAAGGGGTCCACTAACCTACGCTTGGCCGCCCTACGGCGGCCCGCTCTCTAAGAATGGCATCCCGCGTGCGGGATCCCTCGAAAACTCAGCGAAAAAGCGCTTAGCCGCTTCATTGTGAAGGCGATAGCGCTCCGCTCGGTACGACAAAAACTCCGCATATGAGACATTAGGATGACGAATGCTAAACTTCGTCCACACGTTCGGCGCGACAAAAAGTGAGTCAAGGGGCAAAGTTGAGTTGCTCGCACCTTCGGCTCTCTGCGCAGGAACCACCGAAGGAACCTGCGCAGAGACACCGTGCATCGCTTATATTACAAGAATTCCATCCCTTCGGAGGGGAGAATAGTTCACTCCATCACAAAAGTTCGCGGCGATGCGTTTTTCACACCTCGGCACCCTCGGTGACGACGGCGGCTTCATCCACAACGGCGCTTGCTTCGGTGGCCTCGACCACCGCTTCAGCGGGGCATTCGCCGCGGGAGAGCCGGCGACCAACAAAGTAGCTTCAAGTTCCGCCGCGTGCGCCGCGTCCGAAGCCTCCACCGTGGCGTCCCCGGCGGAGCCCCCTTGCCCCCCTCGGCGTCTCCGGCTTCGGGTGCGACCCCTCCCCTCGGAGCGGGAGCAACTTCAAGGACGGCGGGAGCCGAAGTGGCGACCTCCGTGGCCGCTTCGGCGCGCTCTTCCTCGGTGGCGGGCCCCGTCGCGTTCTCGTGCCTTCCCTCGGTGTCGGGTGCCATCGCGCCTTCGGCAACGCCGGCTTCGCCCCCGGCGGTGCCGGCGGCCGCCCCCTCCTCCGGTGCCGCGGCCTCCCGTGCCCGCGGTGGTGATGAGGGGAACGCCGGGCATGGCGATCCGATCAACATCCATCATGAACGGGGCAAGGGTGGAGCACCGCCATACCGAGCCGAGCGGGCGTAAACGCGTTCCTGCGCAACCGAGATCCTATCTCGCAAAAGAGGCAAGGCCAATGTGTCAAAACATTGACGACGATGTTTTTTCACTGAAGTGCAAGCAAAGGGAGGAAGCGACTTCGGCGTACACGGGCGCCGAGGCGAGCCGACTCGTCCAAGGTAAGCTGATAGCCGCGCCGGGCGAAGAAGGTGTTCATAAAGTTCTTTGCAAGATTCTTCGGGAGCACGAGAAGGCGTCCAACCTCTAGCTCCGCGTCGCTAGGCCACTCAAAGTTTTCCTTTGTAAGCCGACGAAGATCACCCTTGCTGATTGTCTTCTCCGAAGATGGGCGATCTGACGGCACTAGCGAGCACACCGCATACGCCAGGGTACGAACCCCTACCGCAGCCCCAAGCTCCCCGAAGATCTTTATGTTCATCGAGATGACGTCAAAGCAGGCGTTCACCCACTCGTAAAATGACTCAACGGTGCAGCGAGGGAGTGGGACAGGAGGAGCATCCAAGTTGCATTGCTCCAGCAACTGCAGTATGTTATCGCGGAGGGCTTCGGCGCTCCGGATGTGGTCTGTGCGGTACTGATCCAGCGTCGCGCTCAGCTCGCTTAACCCTGTCTGCGCTTCGGTCAGTTTGACCTCTCTGTCGGCGAGCTGAACGCGCATGTCTTCCTTGGCAATGCCAAGGACCTCCACATCGCGCCGCAGTGTGTTGAGGATAGCTTCGGAGGATCTCGCGGCATCTTCCTTCTCCCCGCGCGGCTTCCGGAGCGCTCTCCTCCCACGACCGCACGCCCCTCCCGGCCCTCGCCACTCTGTTCTCAAGCGAAGAGACGGAGGCTACCGATTTCTCCTTCGCCTCCTTGCTCTCCTGCTCCAACCTTCGCGAGAGGCACCGAGAGGCGATGAAGGCCTTCAGGGACAGGTCCCCGCACGCCGTCGTGAGCTCCGCGGCGGTGAGCTTCCCGAAGTACTCCTCTTCGTGAGGTATCGCGAAGCTTGCCCCGGCCTCTTCCAGAAACTGGCGCTCATGACCGCCGCTCGTCAGCCCAAGAAAGCGAATTGTCTTCCCGCCAATCAGCTTGGCCTCGGCAGGGATTTGGAGACGAACAGCGGCGGCCCGGGGCTCTTCAGGCGTCACCCGGTAGCTACTGCTTTCGGGAACCTCATCCTCTTCCTCCTCCGCTTCGGGGACGACATCATTCCTCTCGGAGGCTGGGGCCGAAGGGGAGGCGGACTGCTCGGTACCATCGGAAGATGTGTCCGACGAGCTGCTAGAGGTGGAGCCGGAGTCACCTTTGTCTTGGGGGGCTTCGGCGCCGAAGGCAACAGGGCTTGGCTTGCGTGGCGCATCACCAACGGAGGACACGATGCGAACATCGCTGTCATCGTCACCTGTCCCTTCTCCCGGCGGGCGAGGGGAACAAGCAGCGGCCCGGTAGTCCCTTGCCCAGCCCTCGCCGGAGGTGTGCCGGAGGGTACATCCGAAGGCGCGGCCGCGCGCGGCGGCACGGCGCCTATCACGTCTCCAACGAGGCCGCTTTCCACGTCCACGACGCGGGTCCTCTTAGGGGACGGGGGCGAATCTGCAGGCCGCCCGCCCCGTTTCTTCCGTGCCTTCCCTTCGGCGGCCGCGGTGGCCGCGGCCCGGTGCGGCCCTTCGGCCGGCTCTGCGGAGCGACGCGCGGCGACGTCGCCGTCTCCCTCCGCATCCGCTTCGGCGGCCGCGACCGCCGCGGCCTTCTTCTCGGCCGCCTCGCGGTGTTTGGCAAAGCCGACGCGTTCGAGCGTGAAGGACCGATACGGCGAACCGCAGAGGGGGGGGGGTGAATGGGAGCCGATAAAAATTCTTCTCGAAGGAGATGAAAACTCCAACAAGACGAACGCGGCTTCCAACACACGTCTCCGACTCACTACCAAGGTTGGTCAAGCCCACGTAGCCACCGGAGTGCCACCGGACCTAGGAACCAACACACCACCTTCCGACCCGAGAAACGCAGCGGAAAAACCAAGCCTCGAGTCTACGGACCCACACCGGTCGGACGGGTGAGCACCACCGTTCGGACCGGTCCCTCGCCGGTGAAACCGAGCAACTTCCACTAAGTGGCTCTACACCGGTCGGACCGGTGAGACACACCGGTCGGACCGATGGCAGCCGAAAGCCCCCAAGGCACCAAACGAGCCAACCGACCACCAAACGGACCCAAACTTGAAACGGAAAGGCAACACGGGACAACAAGGAACACACCAAGACGTTCACCCGAGCAAAAACCCACAAGGGCTTGCACCGGTCGACCGGTCAAGAGCACCGGTCGACCGGTGTAGCACAGGCGACTCGGGATGAACAAGCACCCGCGGTCAACTCCCCCAAATCCAAATCTCGATCTCCCGAATCGCTCCACGGACTTGAACAAGACTTTGGGGATATCATGAACACCTCATGAGGAGTTCATAGCCAAGTTTAATCCCACCAAAACTCGTCCAAAAAGGAGGAATCGAAGAAATCCCGCCGGAAGCACTTCCAACCCAAGAACTCAAGAAACCCCAAAATCGAGCACTTTTCCTCACGGATTTGGGAGGGGAATCACGGCCCAAAGAACCACGAAGGGTTCCCGCAAATTTCCCCCATCAAATCCCCAAGAGAAAAGCCCCGAAAACACCCCAAAGAAATCACCGAGAGAGGGCTCCGAAAATCACCACCAAGAACAACCGGGAAAACACATCCAAACCTTGAGGAACCACGCCGAATCATCTATACATGAAACAAAGGTTCGTACAAGGTCTAGCAAGCCGCCCGATCATCCATCCCTCTCTACAAGATCTCTCCGTGAAGCTCTCTTGCTAGTCCTAAGGAAAACCTAGAGAAAATAGGTGGAAAATAGGAAAACTAATGAGCTAGGGTTCCAAGAGTTGGCCGCCAACCTCTCACCTCTTGGGTTATATAGGCGGCAACCGAATGTCTAAAATGCCCCTCTCTACTAACTAGGGATACATGCCCCTCAAGGGCGGATTCGGAATTCTTGATGTCTTCACCATCGGACGGATGCCCGCAACCGCACCCCGCGTAGCCTCGACGCAAGCGATGCGATCCCGACGCGTGTCCTCCGCTTCGAAGATTCCGGATCGCGTCGTCGCACACCGGTCGACCGGTGCTCCTCACCGCCGACCGGTCCCCACCGGTCGACCGGTCGGACCCACCGGTCGGACCGGCCGGTGCCGTCGCACCTCCGTCTTCGGTTCTCCCGGTCTTGGCTTTGTGGATCAACCAAGGAACCCGGTGGTTTTCTCGGTGAACCACCGAAAACCCCGCGAACTCGGTGTAGCCTCCGCCAATCTCCACTCATGACTTGGCTCCCACGTAGTCCCGGCTCGACCTTGGTTTTGAGGCTCAACCAAGAAACCGTCCACGACTTCATCTTCTTGTTCATGCCACCATGCGGCCCGCACTTGACCCCGCCGGCCACCGGGTCCCTCGAACAAAGCCTACTTGTCTTCTCCACACCCGGAGGCCTCACCGCGCGACGACCTTTCGCGCTTGTTCTTCACCCGCACCAACACGAGTCAAGCCGCAACCCGCACCTGCAATACTTAGCCAAGAATCGGTCCACACAACGTTGTCAATCACTCATCACACAAGGAAGCGACCATCCACCGGTCCTCGAACCACACATGGTCCTCAATCTCCCCCCTTGATGAGTGCATTGACAACACCCACACGAAAGTAACAAGAGAAAAGAAAAAGAAAAGAAACGAACGAAAGAAACTCCAACAAGCGATCGAAAGCCAAACAAAGGCAAAGAGCAAGATCACTTGAAGAAGACAAGTCTCGGACCCCTTAGGCAAGGGCAACGGCTCGACACATCCGAGACAAAGCAAAGCTCAAGCAAAGAGCACAAACCACCGAAACAAAACTCAAAAACTCTCAAAGAGCTCCCCCTGCACACATGCAAGCTCCCCCTGAACCAATGCAACTCCCCCTCGGACGAATGCATGCAAAACGGTCGAAAACGGGCAGCCGCACGCAAGCAATTTCGGCTCACACCGGTCGACCGGTCATCACCACCGGTCAGACCGGTGCCTAACATGTGTACAGGACCAGCACTCACACCGGTCAGACCGGTGCTCTTCACCGGTCAGACCGGTGTAAAACAGAGCCCAGAAATGGCTCGAAACCACCTGAAAACCTTCTAAATGCATCCACTAAGCCATTTCAAGCTCAAACTTCTCCCCCTTGTTGGCAATGCATGAATCAAGCCAAAAATGCAAAACTTTCAACCTAGAGCTTCTCAAAAATACAAAATTCAACATATGATGCTACACATGTCCAAATGAGCAAGTTAGGTACTCTACGGCTTCGTATCGATCTCAACTACATGATCACCAAGTTTCACAACCATTGGACGAAGCTAAGATGGATTTTGGCAATTTTGCGAAAAACTTGCCTCTCATGAGCAAAGTCCTAAACATGATCAAAGCATATCAAAATGGCAAAGCCACACAAACTTCATGCTAGGACAGCCATTCTAATCATAAGACCATCACAAACACCCACAAGCACCTCATGTCATGTCAAAGCCACCGAGCCATGTGCCTACTTCTATGTATGAGACTTCTCATTGGTAGGCATCATGCAACGGTTTAGCACCCAAAGCAAATTAAATTCAGCACATATGCCATGGGAGCATATTTTCCAAGCATTTTTCATTTCATTTTCAGATTTGTAAATGGTACATGAAATGTCTTTGCGACAAAAAGGAACTTATGCTCCTCCACAAGATAAATCAAGAGGGCTAAACATTCATGATGGCAAATGAGCCTTTGGCCCCATATGATCAATAAACTAGCTATCCAACCACAAATTAAGCATAGCAAGGCCACACAAACATGTCAAGAGCATGTAAAGGCATTTACACATGAGAGAGCATACATGAGACATTTTTCAAAAACATAGCTATCAACCATGGATTATTCATCAAGATCATCAAGAGCTAAGCCAAACTAACCGTAGCATACCAAACAAGCTCACAAAGACATATATCTCATTCCATGGTGAACAATGTATACGAGAGAAGCTTTTCCTAACCAATGCATATGATACAAAATGCATGCAATCTAAGATACAAGGATGCCTATACATCATGTTACATATGCCATGCAAAATGCAAGAAATGCACAAAGAAAAGCTATACATATGCTACAAAACCGGCTCCTCGAGGGGAGGCAAAACGGGCTCGACACCACCGGCAAAAGAAAGCCCCCACACACCCAACTCAAGAAATCAAACACACACCAAGTTCCCCCCGCAAACGAGTGAAAGTTGCTTGATCTAGGGGTTTGGTGAAAATATCGGCTAGTTGGTCATGTGTGGGTACATGGATCAAAGCTATCTTTCCTTTCTCGACGTTGTCTCTCGAAAAATGATACCTCACTTCTATGTGCTTGGTTTTGGAATGGAGCACGGGTTCTTTGCAACGCTTATGGCACTGGTGCTATCACACTGAAGTGGGACATGGGTATACTCCTCACCAAAGTCACTCATGGTGTAGGTGATCCAAAGGAGCTGAGAGCAACAACTAGCAGCGGCAACATACTCGGCCTCGGTCGTGGATTGAGCAACACTCGACTGCTTACGGGAAGACCAAGACACCAACGAAGAACCCAAAAACTGGCAAGTCCCAGAAGTGGACTTCCTATCCAACCGACACCCGGCAAAATCCGCGTCCGAAAAACCATGAAGCGCCAAAGAAGAGGACGCGGAGTACCAAAGGCCGAAGTCGGGAGTGTGACGCAAGTACCCGAAAATTCTCTTCACCGCTTGCCGATGCGAAGTCCTCGGAGACGCTTGAAAACGAGCGCACGGACACACCGAGAACCGTATGTCCGGCCTCGTCGCCGTCAAGTAGAGGAGTGACCCGATCATGCTCCGGTACTCCTTCGGTCCACATGTTCACCTTCCTCATCCGCATCAAGAGCTGTAGTCGTACTCATCGGCGTCGTCATAGCCTTGGAGTCCTCCATCTTGAACTTCCTCACAATGTCCTTGGTGTACTTAGCCTGATGCACAAATGTTCCTTCCTTTGATTGCTTGATTTGTAGCCCGAGAAAGAACTGCAACTCACCCATCATGCTCATCTCGAACTCCCTGCTCATATCATCTGCAAACCTCGCAACAAGAGAGTTAGACGAGCCACCAAAGACAATATCATCCACGTACACCTGCACAATCAGGATATCTCTGCCCTGCCTCAGCAAAAACAAGGTCTGATCGACCTTCCCCATCTCAAAGCCTCTCTCAAACAAGAACCCCCTCAACCTGCCATACCAAGCTCTAGGCGCCTGCTTCAACCCATATAACGCCTTCCTCAACTTGTACACCGGTGGGGGTACTTCTCGCTCTCAAACCCCGGAGGCTGCCTCACATACACTTCTTCCTCCAGCACACCATTCAGAAAAGCACTCTTTACATCCATTTGGTGCAACTTGAACCCTTTAGCCACGAGAAAAGGCTAGAAGGATCCTAATCGCCTCCAAACGGGCTACGGGAGCAAAGGTCTCCTCGTAGTCGATCCCCTCCTTCTGACTGAACCCCTGAGCAACAAGTCTCGACTTGTTCCTCACAACCTCACCCTTCTCTCCCTCTTTGTTTTTCCACACCCACTTTGTACCAATCGGCTTACACCCTGGGGGAGGGTCAACCAACTCCCACACCTGATTCCTCTCAAAGTTCTCCAACTCCTCATGCATCGAGTTAATCCAATTGTGATCGATAGTGCGTGTCCAATGTCTTTGGGCTCGAAAGAAGCAACAAACGCAGCATGAGCAAAATGGGAATTGTTTCGAACCCTCGACCGTGTAGTGCGTTCATTCATGTCGCCGATGATCCTCGAAGCCGGGTGATCCACTTGAACTCGCCGGGGAGGTTCTCGCCTCGAAGCTACCTCCCCCTCAACATCGCCTTCTCCTCGTTCTTGATTTGTCGTCGTAGGTGTAGCAGAGGGTCCATCCATCATCGTAGTCGAAGTAGTGGGTACATGTTCAGCGGGGGCACCGCACCGCCATCCTCATCATCTCCATGTTCATGCTCCTTCTCCCCGAAAGATCTCCTCGCCAAGCTCATCATCACCCGCACACTCAAAGACAAGCCGACTACGTGGCTCGTCTCGTCGAAGGTTACCTCGCAAGTCTCCACGATTTGGTTAGTTTCAAGATTGAGCACACGATATGCTCTAGAATGAGATGCATAACCAAAGAAAATGCCATCGACGGACCTAGCCTCAAACTTATCCAACTTCCTCGCCTTTCTTCGAATGAAACACTTGCAACCAAAGACATGGAAGTGACTCACCTTGGGTGTGCGGCCATGCATCAACTCATAGCATGTCTTCTTCTTGTGCACTCGAGGTATATCCCGTTCGACACATAGCATGCGGTGTTCACCGCCTCGCCCCAATACCTCCTCGGAGTCCTATGCTCATCAAGCATCGTCCGAGCCATCTCGCACAAGGTCCTCGTTCTTTCTTTCCACAACACCATTCGGGGAGGCGTATACGGACTCGAAAACCGGTGCTCAAGACCCAAGTCATGACAAAAGGTTTCAAAACGAGAGTTCCCGAATTCCGAGCCATTATCACCGCGGATAGCTCGTATGGCATCTCCGTGCCTCTCGTTCCTCAACCTCAAGACTAGATCTCGAACAAAACCAAACGTCTCCCCCTTATCCTCCGTAAAGAACACCCACGCATACCGAGAATAGTCGTCCACCACAACAAGGACATACCACTTCCCACCCGCGGGATCGCACACGAGCCGGGCCAACAAGGTCCAAATGGAGCAGCTCGCATGGACGCTCAGTCATCACATCGGTGAGAGGCGGGTGAGAAGAGGCCACCATCTTGGCATGCCTACACGGAGCACAAACCAACTCTTTCTCAAGCCTCAACCGTGGCAATCCTCGGACCAAGTTGAGTTTACTCAAGCGTGACAAAAGGTCAAAGCTCAAGTGACCCAACTTCCTATGCCACTTCCACAACTCACTCGAAGAACCACCAAGAAACAACGCTCCACACCCGAAGACCGAGAAAAATCAAGCACGAAACACCCGACCCTCGGGAACGACCATACAAACAAGGTCCCCTCGAGAGTCCACAATCCGAGAACCACCAGGCCGAAACAACACCTCAAAACCCTCATCCAACAACCGAGACACGTAAAGCAAATTGTATCCCAACCGATTGAACAAGAGCAACACGCCTCGCAGTGATCTTGTCACTCACTTTTATCTCACCTTCTGAAAGCACACGCCCACGCCCATTGTCCCCAAAGGTGATGTACCTCTTCGTCACCACCGGGACGAGACTTGAGAACCACCCCCCCGTCTCCGGTCATATGCCTCGAACAACCGGAGTCAATCAACCAAATGTTCTTCAAGTCTCCCACCTGCACATCAAAAATAGGCACGTGAGCGAACAAACGACTCAAGCACTGGGGTTAGAACCAAAAGAGGAAAACCAGTGCCGAGCCATTTGCTCGAAAGTGGGGTTAGCACCAACCAAAGCATCTCTCCTACCAAAGCTACCTCCACGAACATCACCACGGTAACCACCCTGAGGGAACCACCCCTCTCTGCCTGGAGGAGGACCAAAACCACGCAAGAAAGCCCGTGGAACGTCCTTCCTCTCCAACACACCGCCACGACTCCTCCAATCCCCGTATTGAGCACGAGGAGGAGAACGCCTAGCAACCGACCACCCGCACCCTTTCCACCCCAACCACCGAACCACGACCACCGTAAACAACCCTCGCACCCGTACGAGCACGAAACCCGAACATCCGTCCGCCCGTGCCCGCACCGGTCCGACCGTGCTCCACACCGGTCTCGACCGGTGTGGTCCGGGCAGCGCACCGCCACTGACCTTCTTCTCTCCCCAAGCCCGAACCGTCCTCACAATCGCCTTGCCCCCGGGCATCCGCACACGAGGCTCAAGTACACCATCGGAAGGGTGGTACTTGTCCTTGTTAGCCCACTCCTTCTCCATTCTCTCATCTCGCTTCCTCTTGAAGCAAAACTCCTCCTTATGGCCATCTCTCCCACAATAGCCACAATGGAACCTCACAAGCTTAGGCTTTGGCTTGGGATGTGGCTGCTCACTTGGTTTCTCTCCACTCAAACCCTCCACCGGTTTCTCACCACTAGCCTTCTCACTCTCCTTCCCAAAGAACACTTTCCCCGAAGTGCTCACAAACTTGATTGGCTTTTGTATGTCATTTGTGGGTGTAGGAAACACGGGTGGAGCTGGGGTTGTGTCTAGTCGGTTCCTTAGATGGTTAGGTTTTGGTGGGAAATCATTCTTGTGGTGGGTTTTTGGTGGCTCCGGGATATTTTCTCCACTTCCCTCACCAACCTTGTTTGCCCCAAGCCCCTCACCATCTTGCCTCTTAAAGGCCTCAATCATCATCCTCAACTGAGGCTCGTGGACCTGACAACCAACCCATCAACTTCCTCAAATCATCATTCTCATCCTGCAAACGGTCAACATAATGTGCAAGCTCCAAATTTTTCAATGCATGCATTTCACAGGTAGAGCAAGATGTAGGCATGGGTTCCTTCAATTTAGCCTCGAGCGAACTAGTGTAAGCATGCATCTCATCGATCTTAGCATGCAAAACAGGGCAAGAAGTGCAAGCACCTAGCAAAGCAGGCTAGACTTAAGCTCAGCCACTTCAACCCTAAGCACATCTAGTTCCTCACACTTTGAGGCATGCTTCTCCTTGAACAAAGCAAGATCAGCAAGGAAAATAGAGCAATCAGCACAATCATTCTCATCAGAAACAACAGGGCTAGCCTTAAGCGAATCAATCTCAAGCTTGCTATCAAGCACCCGTGTCTCTAGCTCACCCACTCTAGTCCTAGCATCCTCGAGTGAAGCCCTAAGCTCTTTCCTCATTTTCTTGGCCTCTCTAAGCATGTCATCACGGTTATCAAGCAAAGAGCCAAGTCTCTCATTCTCCCGGCGCAAGAAGGGAAGCTCATCACGCACCTCGTCGTCGGACTCGCAGTCCGAGTCGCTCCGTGTGCTCTTCTTGCCGCCGGAGCTCAACGCCATGGTGCGTGAAGCCGTCTCTCGCGGCGGCTCGGCCCCGCTCGTGTTCTTGGACGACCTCTTGTTCTTGCGGCGATCTCCCTCGTCGTCGCCGCCGCTCGAGCTCGAGGTGGAGTACGCGGAACCGGAGTCGACGTCGCTCGCTCCAACCATCGCTCGGCCTTGCCTCGCCCTCCTTCTTCCTCGATCGTCGCTCGTTCTTGTACTTGTTCTTGTGCTTGCTCTTGTGGTCGCGCCTCGAACGGTACTTGTCGTCGTTCTTCCTCGGCTTGTGCTTGTAGCCGTCCTTGTTCTCGGCCTTCTCCCCGGCGGCCGGCGACGAAGTGTCCCGCTTGCCGCACCGGAAACAAGTCCTCGTGTTCCTCCTCATGTTCACGCGGTTCTCGTGCAGCCTCTCGAACCGCCTCGTCACCGCCGCCGCCTCGTCCTCTCCAAGGTCATCAAACTCCTCATCCGGCATAGACATCGAGAGAGGAAAACGAGAACATCCCGGTGGATGGGTTAGAGTTAGTCTTTCCTTTGGAACCACCAACGAGGGCAAGACTATGGGAATCAGTCGGTCCCTCGAGCTTGCGCCGTCATGCCCCTATCCACCTCGCCCGACTTGAGCTTCGAGAACAGCTCGTTCACCGTCGTAGTATCGTACCGCTCCGACTCGACTATAGCCTCGAACTTTCCGCTCCATATCGTACGATCCAAAGAGTGTAAGAGCTTGACCGCTCTATCATGATCATCGTACGGGAGCACGTCCACATTGGCCCTCATGTTGTTCACCACCACCGTGAACCTCTCGAAACAAGGCATCGATGGACTCACCGGGGGAGATGAGTGAAGTTCTCGTACTCTCTCCGTAGGTCGCATACAACCGTGCCCGAACTCGGGCGTTCCCAACATGAGCCTCCTTCAACACCGCCCAAATCCTACAAGCCAAGTGCTCGGTGTGCACCCGATCGAACTCGGCCGACACAAAGCACGAAACAAGTAGTCGACCGCCTTATTGTTGGCGTCGAAGCCGTCCCTCGATCCCGGAGCGAGGAAATCAACCGCCGGGACATATCCCGTGTCCACCGTGACATCCCAAAGGATCCGACCCTTTCCGCGGAGAAACGCACCCATCCGCTTGCTCCACATCCGGTAGTTCTTGCCATCGAAGTGTGGAGGACTCGAACCCCGTTCCCGGTACGCCATCCTTGGATCTTAGACTCGGTTAGAGTCAATAAAGACCCGAACCGGCTCGATACCACTTGAAGGACCGATACGGCGAACCGCAGAGGGGGGGGAGTGAATGGGAGCCGATAAAAATTCTTCTCGAAGGAGATGAAAACTCCAACAAGACGAACGCGGCTTCCAACACACGTCTCCGACTCACTACCAAGGTTGGTCAAGCCCACGTAGCCACCGGAGTGCCACCGGACCTAGGAACCAACACACCACCTTCCGACCCGAGAAACGCAACGGAAAAACCAAGCCTCGAGTCTACGTACCCACACCGGCCGGACCGGTGAGCACCACCGTTCGGACCGGTCCCCGCCGGTGAAACCGAGCAACTTCCACTAAGTGGCTCTACACCGGTCGACCGGTGAGACACACCGGTCGGACCGATGGCAACCGGAAAGCCCCCAAGGCACCAAACAAAGCCAACCGACCACCAAACGGACCCAAACTTGAAACAAGAAGAACACGGGACAACAAGGAACACACCAAGACGTTCACCCGAGCAAAAACCCACAAGGGCTTGCACCGGTCGGACCGGCCAAGAGCACCGGTCGACCGGTGTAGCTCCGGCGACTCGGGATGAACAAAGACCCGCGGTCAACTCCCCCAAATCCAAATCTCGATCTCCCGAATCGCTCCACGGACTTGAACAAGACTTTGGGGATATCATGAACACCTCATGAGGAGTTCATAGCCAAGTTTAATCCCACCAAAACTCGTCCAAAAAGGAGGAATCGAAGAAATCCCGCCGGAAGCACTTCCAACCCAAGAACTCAAGAAACCCCAAAATCGAGCACTTTTCCTCACGGATTTGGGAGGGGAATCACAGCCCAAAGAACCACGAAGGGTTCCCGCAAATTTCCCCCATCAAATCCCCAAGAGAAAAGCCCCGAAAACACCCCAAAGAAATCACCGAGAGAGGGCTCCGAAAATCACCACCAAGAACAACCTGGGAAAACACATCCAAACCTTGAGGAACCACGCCGAATCATCTATACATGAAACAAAGGTTCGTACAAGGTCTAGCAAGCCGCCCGATCATCCATCCCTCTCTACAAGATCTCTCCGTGAAGCTCTCTTGCTAGTCCTAAGGAAAACCTAGAGAAAATAGGTGGAAAATAGGAAAACTAATGAGCTAGGGTTCCAAGAGTTGGCTGCCAACCTCTCACCTCTTGGGTTATATAGGCGGCAACCGAATGTCTAAAATGCCCCTCTCTACTAACTAGGGATACATGCCCCTCAAGGGCGGATTCGGAATTCTTGATGTCTTCACCATCGGACGGATGCCCGCAACCGCACCTCGCGTAGCCTCGACGCAAGCGATGCGATCCCGACGCGTGTCCTCCGCTTCGAAGATTCCGGACCGCGTCGCCGCACACCGGCCGACCGGTGCTCCTCACCGGCCGACCGGTCCCCACCCGGGCGGACCGGTCCGGACCCACCGGCCGGGACCGGCCTCCGGTGCCGCCGCACCTCCGTCTTCGGTTCTCCGGCCTTGGCTTTGTGGATCAACCAAGGAACCCGAGTGGTTTTCTCGGTGAACCACCGAAACCCCGCGAACTCGGTGTAGCCTCCGCCAATCTCCACTCATGACTTGGCTCCCACGTAGTCCCGGCTCGACCTTGGTTTTGAGGCTCAACCAAGAAACCGTCCACGACTTCATCTTGCCGTTCATGCCACCATGCGGCCCGCACTTGACCCCCGCCGGCCACCGGGTCCCTCGAACAAAGCCTACTTGTCTTCTCCACACCCGGAGGCCTCACCGCGACGACCTTTCGCGCTTGTTCTTCACCCGCACCAACACGAGTCAAGCCGCAACCCGCACCCGCAATACTTAGCCAAGAATCGATCCACACAACGTTGTCAATCACTCATCACACAAGGAAGCGACCATCCACCGGTCCTCGAACCACACATGGTCCTCAAGGCGGCGCGACCTTGAAAAACTCAAAAATACGGTTCGTCCGGGACCCGTTCAACTCCGCAACGGTGTCCTTGTACTCCTTCGGCGAGACGGGGCCGAGGATGAAGTCCCCCGTGCGCCTCCACCTTCCTCCTCCTCAAAACTCGCGGAAAAACAAACCAAGTCCGTTAGCTTCTCGTTTACTAAATACATGGCGAGAAGCGATTCTCTTCAAGGTTGCAGAGTAACTTACGATCGGCTGTGAAGCCGAAGACCTTCGTCCAATCGGGGCAGGGGATGCCGCCGATGTCTTCCGCCCACTCGTCTTCGGCCACGGACCAGCCCGTCGACCGGCGGGCACACGGGGATGCTGCGGTACTCCTCTACGATGTCGCGAGTACCGTACTTCCGCGCGAACCGACGCAAAGATCATAACGAACTCGTCACCCTCCGACACGAAGGGTTCTTCGCGTAAGGCTCGTGCAGGGGCGGGAGCTCCTTCGTTGCCAGCCGGTGAGTGCCTCCGAAGAAGGGGGACTCAAGGTATAGTAGAACCGTTGTTGTTGCCAATCCGAAGGCCACTTGTTCCCCGTATGCGGTGACCGGCTCACTACGCCAGCCTTATAAGAGAAGTTGAGGCAGCCAAATTGACAGTCCTTCTCCACGGATTGGTCCCCCTCCTCCTCGAAGACCGTCCGCCTCTGGTGATGCACTTGGTGTGCCGAAGCGAATCCTTCGGCGGAGGGCTTGATCTTCGTTGTCCGCATATCCACATATACACCGACACCCGAGGATGGCGTTCGGGGTGAGCCGATGGAGGTAGATACCGAAGTACCGCGCATGTCGACGACGGCGGGATGAAGTGGGAACCGAAGCCCCGCGTACAGGAGGTCGCGGAAGATGACGACCTCGTTATCCCGGGGCCGCGGCACGGTCTCACGGCCGGGGGCTCGACCGGCTCCGACCATGCGGTTCTTCACCAACGCCTCCACGTCGGTCTTGTCGATTTGGCTTCGACCGAACGTATAGGTCTTCGCGATCTCCCTCGCGACAAAGATCGCGTCTACGCTTCGGCGCCATCAACACTAACTATGCACGAAGCAAAAGCGAGAAGCAAGGGGCCGGGAGCAAGTCTTACAAGAGGGCCTTCGGAGCTCTCGCGCGTCGTAAGTTCCGGGCCGAAGCCGCCGGGTGAGGCAACCCAAAGGACGGCCCCCCCTTATATAGTAACGAGTTCCGATAATCGCGCCGGCCTCGATCAAAATTACCTTTTTACCCAAAGGACGGCCCCTCTCAACGGTAAAATTGTCCAAGGGCGACGTACGTCTTTTTTCGGGACGCCATGTCGGGCCGTGGGCCGTCCGGGAGTTCCGAAGGCCGGTCTTCACCCGGTTTAAGGTCGATCGTAAGTTCGGCCCCCGCGCGGAGCCAGGACGGCCCTCACTGACGAGGGGCTACTGTTGGGGAAGTCGGTCTTCGGAAGCATCGCCCTTGTCCGCCCACGCTGGAAACCTTCGGCGTGCATACGGTTTCGGTCTCGCGAGAAGACCCTTCGCTGCACGAGCACTAACGAAACACTGATGCCGCTCATGCCTTATAAGTTTTGTCGTGCGGGGAAGACCCATCATCGCCGCGCCCACCTTCGTCGCCGAAGGTGCTAGCGGCGGTGCTCCGCAATGAAGGCCCAAGGGAATCGGGGCCGAGAAAGCCGGCCCGGGACGTCGCGTCCGGGCCGCCGGCGCGACGACGAAGCGCTCGAAGAGGCCCGACGCCCCCGGCCCCGGTGGTCGCTACTTCGGCACCGAAGAGGCCGACGACCCCGGACACGTGGCCACCGCCGACGTGTAAAGTGGGCTCCGGTCGGGGGGCGAGACAAGGGCGGCCGCGTGTAAAGGCGTTTCGGCCGTACGAAGACACGCCGGAGGCCCGTACGACGCGGGGACTTGCATCGTTATGCCCTTGTAAAGTGTTTAAAGCGGTTTGTCGGGAACGGAAAAGGTGTAATTGAGGCAAATGACTATACCCGTGGGTCTCCTATAAATAGTGAACCCCTTGTAATGAAACGGATACCCCGTAATGAGAAGAGAGCACCGAAGGCCTTTGCCGCACTTCGGTCTTCGGTTTGCGCAGTATTTTCCTTGTTCCGTCTTCGTAAGTTTCTCGCGTTTCCTTTCCTCGCCCAAGTAGAAGTAGAAGTAGAAGTAGAAGTAGGAACTTCGCAAGGAAGGGCGAAGGAAGGGAGTGAGTTCGGGGGGGGGCACATTGTGTCGGCGTCCACCCTTCGGCCCCGATTCCCACCAACACTAGGCTCGCGACGCAATCACGCAAATGATCGACAGCACTGCCCTAAGCCCAACCAGTGCCCTCACAGTACTAGTATTTTTAGGGCATTGCTTTATTACGGGAATCTTGGGGAACTGTACTTGGTGCATGCACGCCGGCCAGGCGGCACGCTCCGGCTCGTCGACGCCGCGGGGACCGATGGGCAGGTGTCCAATAGCAGGAGGCGCTTTGCGTCCGCGGTGATGATGCGGAGGCACGCGCAGCAACCTGAGGCTGGTGAATTTTAAAACGCGCGAGGGAGATACGAGGATCAGGAAGAAACTGTTTGTTTAAACCGAGAGATCGCCAGGTTTCGCCTTGGCGGGGCGGGCACGTCATGGCGTAGCGGCGAAGCACCCGTACCTTGCGCTTGCCAGATTCCTTCGGTCCGTCACGGCCGGCAGCCCGGCAGGCTTCGTCCCGGGGAGCAGCTGTTCTCGAGATCTGCGCCGGGTTTGTAAGTTGATTATTGGAGCTTATGGATCTGTTAATGATAACTGAAACTAGGCCTACCCCTAACATGGTAGTGACTGATGCGGCCAGACAGAAATCAGTGGAGGATGCTTGTAATTTAACATTTTTTCAAAAAAGAAAAATATATGATTGTAACTCTCAATGGTTGGTGCAAATAAATTTCTTTGCAAGGCCTTGTTTAGTTGGAAGAAAATGTGTCTTTACAACATTTTAAACTCTTGTAGCACACTGTAGCACGTGTCGTTTGTTTGTGGTAAATATTATCCTATGACCTAACTAGGCTCAAAAGTACATCAAAACTGTGTAATTAGTAATTTTTTACCTACATTTACTGCTCTAAACATATGTCTTTTGGTATATTTAATATGATGTTATGATGTGATGGAGAGAGAGCTGAAAAAGTAGCAAATTTTTTGCTAAACATCTGCCAACTAAACAAGGCCCAATTAGGAAAATTCTCGGGTACTCGCTCGTCATCACACGAGTATGGTGGTAAAAAACGGTGATTAGAGCAACTCCAAGAGACTAGCTATCTTGACTTAAATAGCTAAAAAATAAAAAAATTGTCAAAAAACTCAATCCAACAGACTAGCTAAACTTACCCTCGCCATCCTTCGCTAGCTAAACCGGGGGCTTCGCTAGCCATCTTTGGCTAGCCAGTCCTGCTAGCTATCCCCTCGCACATGAGTATGACAGGCGGTGGAGCATATGAAGAGTTGATATTAGCTAATCTGTTGGATTTTATTAAATTTTTGCTATCTATTTCATTTTACATACTAGCTAAATAAGTATTTTAGCTAATTTTCAGAGAGGTTTTTGGAATTGCTCTTAGTATGTGTGGCTTCAGCGTCTATTTTGCAAAGCATCGCCGAAGGACGTCTCGCGATCTTTTTTTTCCTTTCGGTTCCCGTTTTTCTTTTTCCTTGCCGGTTGGCTGTTGGCTCACGGTCTTTCTTCTTCCGATGTTTTTTTCCTTTCTTTCCTTTTGGCCACCGGTCCTTCTTTCCTTTTTGTCTTTTCTTATTTCTTTCTTTTTTGTTATTTTTCTTTTTCTATTTTTCTTGTTTTTTATTTCTTGTTACTTTATTTCTTCTAGTTTCTTTTTTATTTATATTTCCTTTCTAATATTATTTTTCTGTTTCGTTTTTTCTTTCTTTTATTCTTCTTTCTCCTTATTCTATTTTCTTTTATTTTTCTTATTTCTCTTTCCTTTTTATTTATTTATTTATTACTTTAAACTTTATTTTTTCTAGTTCCATTATTTATATTCTTTTTTAATATTTTCCCTCCATTAATATTTTTGTTCTTCGAGATGAGATATAAATTTGTTCTCGCTGGAATAATAAGTTGTTCTGGTTATAAGTATCTTGTTCGGGCTATAATAACAACTTGTTCTGACCCTTTTTCTAATTTTTTCTGACACTTATTTGTTTTTTCGAGATGGCACACCAAATTGTACCGGCTATAATCAGATTTTATTCTAACAATTGTTCTCATTTGTCCTGACACATTTTTGTTCGAGATGACGCACAAACTTGTTCTGACTACAGTAATATCTTGTTCTGTCTATAATAATATCTTGTTCTGTCTATAATAATAACATGTGTTTGACCCTTGTTCTGATTTGTTTTGACACCATATTTGTTGTTCGGTGTGACATATAAACTTATTCTGACAGTTGTTCTCGTTTGTTTTACCACTTCATTCGTTTTGTTTTAGCGATAACAGAATATATAACCGCAATTAAAAAATACAAATAACAAAAGTTTGTCAAAATATAGTCAAGTGGGGTCTTGTTTCGAAATTTTTATTGTCAGAAATCCAATGGTGCGATCGAAATTTAATTTTGAAGTTTGGTTTGTGATTTATAGATTTTTTAGTTTCAATTAATGTTGCGTGTGGCTCATGTCATCACTTTTGTTTTCTTTTGCATGCATGCACTCGAGACCCTCCTGGTACCCTTTATTTCCTTCAGTGACGGGTTGATTTTTTGTCGCTGAAGTGACGTATAAGAGCACCCATAAAAAAACCTCTAATCTAGTTAGTTAATGTAACTAGGCAGACACCAGCCTGTTGTAGCTCCTCCCAAATCCATCATTTAGAGCATAGCCACAGTGCTGTAGTTTACTCCCAACCACAACACGACCATCAAAAATCTAATCACCAAGGGGCTCTAGCGGTAATGGTCTAAAAAAGGACATACCCAGTGTCGTAGGCTCCCGCACTGCGCAGGGTTTGGGGGTGGTTATTAGTGTAGAGGCCACCGCTCGAACATGTGACCTCTCGGTTCACAGGTGGCAAGCACTACCACTTGCACTATGCCGGTCTCCACCTTCAAAATCATGTGGTGACAACCTCGTCTATGCAGATTTTGCTTCGCTAGCATGCAGAGTGGTATGACGAAGACCAGCAACATCCACCCGCGAGCAAGTGCTCGTGAGAGTTGTGGCTTGTGGCTATGAGCAGGCTTGACACACACAAACCTCTACCTCGAATTTCATCAGCATGGGTGATGTTGGAGATGGGAGTGGGTGCTTGAGTAATGGCGATGTGCATGAGCCTCATGCTTTCTTCTAATGGGGTCCAGAATCTAGATCGAGTTTACGGTGTGAGCACCAAACAACGTACCATTCTTTCAGGGGATTTTTGAAAACATTGATCTTTCCATTCCTAAATAGAGAGGTTTTTACAATATTTTTAAAGTATCAGTAGTACTTGCAGGTACCTCTGTTTTGAAAATAGTTTAATACATTTAGATATAATTAAAAATACATCATTATTATTGCTCACTATTTTGGTATTTCATCCCAGCAAATTGGTACTTCTCTTTAGGTACTTCACGGTATTTTGTCTCCACCATTCGATTTTCACGGGATGGACAACTCTCACTTTTCAAACACTTCTAAATTAAATGATAGAGGAGCTAAGGTTTGTATTGTTTTACCTCCATCCTTATGATGCACCATAGAGTCATAGGTTACTTAATGCTCTTCAAGATATCTTGTATCTCTATCTTATTCGATATAAATTGTTTGAATTGATCTAGATCATTAGGTCTTCATAAATCCTATCATTTTATTTTTTTTAACTAAAGTGAGAATTTCTAGGCCCTATAATCTAAACAGTTAGATCTTCATAAAATTCAACAATGTATATTCTTCTCTTTTTAGATTAACGTGTGAATTTGTACACCCTCTCGGCGAATGTGGTGACTTTGTTTTGCATTTGTCAAGAATATTTGAGGGATTAATGTTCTATGCTTAGGTTTTTTCTAAAGTCAATTTTTTTACTTTAACCAACAATATATCTGAAAAATAAGTAGTCTATATGGTTATTTCTCTATTTTTAATCAAAATTGAAAAGGCTTGATTTTGAAAAAAGTTTAAATGTAGCTATAATCATAGAGTATAATTTAGTAGCGAGGGAGTACTTACGCATACGCCACATGCACACTCATCCAATTATTTTATTTGCCAAAATGGGTGGTTGATCTTTAACGGCGGCATTATTCCTTAGATAAATAACTATGATTTTACATATATATACTGATAAAAATATGTTCCCCCGACTATGGCTTAATTTGAAGCATCTAGAATTATTAATACTCCTATATTTTGTTGCTAATTCTAATTTCGAATTTAGCTATTTACTAATCGTATTTGGCTAAGACTCTATTATCAAGTGCTAGTTTCCTTATTTTTAATTCCGAATTTAGCTCTATTTATTTCTGAAATTAATATTTACTAATTGTATTTTTTTAGATAATGGATAATTAAATCCGGCCTCTACATTCGTAGTTGTACACTGCCAAAAATTACAAAGTTCAAACCAGTGACGGAAAGAGCAGACAGGTAGCAACGGGCAACATGCCCCCAACTAAAGTAAACGATAAAAATTATCCCATCCTCCATAGGCAAACTGTAGAGCAATGACTTCTAATTTCCTGCTCATAGCGATGAGGATGTCCTTTGCCTGCTCCTCACGCTGCAACTGGGCCCAGAAGCGTAAACAGTAAACTCCCCTAAAAATAACCTGCAAAATCGAGTTAAACTTCGTTTTTTGAAAACTATATCATTTCTGCATTTCCAAATAGCCCAGCAAATGGCAGCGACACCAACCCAAATCAATTGCTTAACATCCTTATGATGATTAGTAAGCCAATTACCAAACATATGGTTAATAGATCTAGGTTGGTTCAAATTAGTAGCATAGAAGATAAACCTCTGAATCATCTTTGCTAAAGGGCAATCTATAAAGAGGTGTTGTATTGTTTCATTTATATTACAACAGATACACTTCTGGCTCCCTTTCCAGTTTTTCTTCGCAAGGTTGTCTTTTGTCAAAACGACACCCTTTGAAGAAACCAAAGAAACATTTTGATTTTTAGAGGTAATTTTCATTTCCAGATCTTCTTATGCTGAAAAGGTGGATGTATATCTATAGCATCAAGATACATTGACCGGACAGTAAAAAACCATTTTTTCTCAGCAGCCAATTAAAACAATCTTTACCATCCACCAAAACAACATTAGAGACCCGAGCTACTAGGTGAATCCATTGTCTTAGGTTATTATCCACCAGTGACCGCCCGATGGAAATATTTAGGGGTCTAGAAGACATGTCCTCCGAAACCGTTACGTGCCAATCCCGGCTATATGATATAAGGCCGGTATGTATCCTTGAGCGGCTTAACACCTATCCAGGTATCATCCCAAACTCTTGTGCTGGTTCCATCTTTAATAATAAAAGAACCTTTAGCAAGAACCTCATCTTTAATATGCATGAGGCCTCTCCAAAAGTAAGAATCTTTTGGTTTGGATGATACTTGCATCAGGGTCTTGGTTCTCAAATATTTATTCCTTAGCAAAGATTGCCAGGTCCCATTGGTGTTCAGAAGGTTAACTAACCATTTAGCCAAAAGACATTTGTTTTGAAGTTGTAAATTCAAGATCTCAAGACCACCCTGATCCTTTGGACGACACAAGATATCCCATCTAGCAAGCCTGTACTTGTGTTTTTAGTAGAGCCTTGCCAGAAAAATATTGATCTGAAATGATCGAGGTTTTTAAGAACTCCCTTAGGAATTTCAAAGAAGGACATCATGAACATTGGAAGACTACTTAGCGCAGAGTTAAGCAGAACCAATCTCCCCTCATAGGATAGGTATTTTGCTTTCCAACATGATAGATTTTGCTGGAAGCGTTCTTCAACTTTACTCCATTCAGAATTTAGGAGTTGTCTGTGGTGCATCGGTATACCTAAATACCTAAAAGGGTAAGCCCCCAATTACACCCAAATAGAGAAGTATAGAATGGTTCCATTTCTTTGGCAGTGTCATAGCAGAAGATTTCACTCTTGTGGAAATTAATCTTCAGTCCAGATAACTGCTCAAAAGCACATAAAAGGAGATTAAGATTTTTTGCTTGCCCAAGGTCATGGTCTAGAAAGATAATGGTGTCGTCTGCATATTGTAAAATAGACAGACCATCATCCACTAGGTGGGGTATAACTCCTCTTATTTGTCCATCCGTCTTTCGCTCGATTAATAAATAGAGCTAGCATATCAGCGACAATGTTAAATAAATTGGCGACATAGGGTCACCTTGCCTGAGCCCCGTTTCGTTTGGAAGTACGGGCCAATGCCATTATTAACTTTGATTCCCACACTCCCTCCCGTAACCATGTTTTGAATCCACCTGCACCACTTAGGCAAGAAACCTTTCATGCGTGGAGAAAGGATCACTTAACTTTATCATAAGCCTTTTTCAAAGTCAATCTTAAAAATATCTCCATTAGCTTTTTTGGTATGAAGTTCATGGATAGTCTCGTGTAGGATAACCACACCCTCCATAATATTCCTACCAGGCATGAAGGCAGTTTGCGTTGGGCTCACCACAGTCTTTCCCACTTTATTCAGCCTGTTAGTTCCAACTTTTATAAAAGTCTTGAAACTAACGTTGAGGACACAAATGGGTCTATATTGTTGAATATTAGTGGCGTTCTCAATTTTTGGAATTAAAGTAATGATCCCAAAATTGAGGCTAAAGAGATCTATGGTCTCCTTGTGGAACTCATGAAACAGAGCCAATATGTCCTCTTTGATCACCCCCCAGAATACTTGATAGAATTCAGCAGGGAACCCATCTGGTCCAGGAGCCTTATTATGCTCCATTTGGAATATTGCATCTCTCACCTCATATTCAGTGAAGTTGGCAATGAGGATATCATTTTCCTCAAGGGTAACTTGTGGAATATCAAGAATCTGATCCTCCATCAAGGTGATCTCCGTCTGTTCTGGGGTTCAAAAAGATTTTTTTTAATAATTAGTAATGTGGCTTTTGAGATGGTCAACACTAACAACTACACCTTGGTCATCTTCAAGTCTATATATATGTTGTTTACAGTGTTTACCATTGGCAACAAGGTGAAAAGGCCTTGTATTAGCATCACCTTCCAAAAGTGTTTTGACATTAGCCCTCTCATACCACTTAAGCTCCTCTTCCCTCAAAAGCGAGACTAAACGCTCTTTAAGATAATGCTTTAAATTGATCTCCTGATCAGTTAGCATATCATTTTCTGACTTTTTATCGAGATTATGAAGAAGAGCTAGAAGAGTTTTTTTCTCTTTTTTATAAGACCCTGCGATATTTGACGCCCATCCTCTAAGATGTTGTCTGAGCCTACGTATCTCGGATTGCTACCGCTCTAATGGACAAGATCCAGAGTTTTCTGATTGCCAAATATTTGTAACCATATCATAAAAACCACCCCTTAGGAACCATCCCCTTTTGAATCTAAAAGGTCTGGTTCCGGTCTGACTAACTGTATTTGAGGTGGACTCTTTGAGATATTGAGATAATCTATACCGTTAGATCTTCATAAAATATAATGATCCATATTCTTCTTTTTTTGGATTAACATGAGAATTCCGAGACCCACTTGGCGAATGTAGTGACTTCTTTTAACACTTAAGTATAAATGTAATAGATGATCGGACTCCACGGAGGTTAGAACATAATAGTTTTGAATAACTAGAGCTGAGTTCAATTGTGAAGGTGGTGTGAAAGTCTTGATTCCTTGACACGTGTTGAGTTTTTTTAGCATCACTGTGGTGTTTGTTTGCGGAGGGGGTGAAAACTCAAAACACATGCAAAGCGTGGGGATTGCTGGGCGCTGGCCGTGCGCGGCGTCCACACGTGTGCTGCGTATGAGGTGAGTCACGTCCTACCTGGTGCTGACCGGACACATGTTCCGCCGGACGCCCAACAGCTTGCAGCCTGGCCAGGACGCACGGAGGATCTCCAGTGACTCAGCGATGAGTCGGGAGACGCACAGCATGGAATACAAAAAAAATCAAGGAGTTGAAATGTTCAACGAATCCAACGGGGGCGTGATGACGTGCATGGATCCTCTCCTCCACTATGATCTTTTCGTTTAACCACTTGACTGACAAAGTTATAAGGAGGCTGAAGTTGCCAATTTGCCATTCAGACTCGTGCGTTACTTTTTATTCCCAACAAATTCCGGCGCATCAACAATGCACAGACATGTCATGCCAATTTAATTCCAGACAAAAACTCATTTCACCTTATTACATACATGATTTTTTTCTCTCTCAAAAATTTTGCTTGGAATTTGGAACCAAGCTATCCCAAATGTACATCACGGTGGGTTGGAATCACACACTGACAACACTCGCCGCAAAACCACCCCAGAGGAGCTATTGGAGAGTCGGCAGCGGGCGCCTGAGATGGCCAAAAGCCTCCGGATCCATCTCCGCCGGCAACGGCCATCACCGCTCTGCTCAGGCCGGGCAAAGCGTGTCCCACCAGATCGAGGTTTTCCCCGCATCTTGTGGAGCCAAAACCACGCTTCGCTAATTTTAAGGATCGAGCTAAGTTAGCTCGCCACCGCGGACACCTTCCTGGTCTCCTGGTGCCCGCGCCGCGACTCCGTTCCCGACGGCGAGTAGGGCTGCCGCCGGCCAGCTGATGACGACCTCGCGGCGTGCCTGGCCCGGATGGCGTCGAACTGCATCTGCTCGTCGCGGCAGTCCTCGCTGCAGAAGGGCGTGTCGCCCTTGTACATGAAGATGTCGCTGTTCCGGGTGAGCGGCTTGGAGCAGAGCGCGCAGGCGTCCAGCGCGTGCCGCCCTAGCTCGCCTAGCGGCTCCGCGTCGAAGAAGAAGGCGCAAGAGATGTGTGCTGCCGCCGCCGCCATGGCTTTGGTATTGCTCTGCGCGCAGCTGGAACTAGAGCGCGTTGAGGGCTTGAGGCTAGAGGGGAAGGGGACGGAGCCACGGAGGACGGGGATACGGATGATCTGCCGAGCTCGAGAGAGAAGAGCCGGTATATATTGGCGGACTGGTAGCCTGGGATGGGCAATGGTGCCGTGCAGTGGTTGCCCGGTGGGCCAGGAATCCGACGAGGCTGACTCGGCTCCACCGCGACCGCGACGAGGACGTGAGTAGACGCAGACGCAGGTGGGGGTGGTGGGAGGAGATTCCCGAGCACACACCGACCGTCCGGGATCGCACAAAAACGTCCCCGTTACACGCGAAAACCGTGTCCATCACAAGCAGGAACGAGTGCAGCAACTGCGAGGAGCGTACCAACTTGCGGGGGGTCGACTCAGGGTCAGGGCCCGAATTTACTTTGGCATTTGGCTCATAATTAGGTTACTTTTTTGTTCAAAAACAAATAATTAGGTTAGTTTGGGGACCAAACTTAATTACTCCACCAAACTTATGATTAAAGGTCTCGGGGCTGATAATTTTCATTCGCCAGCCTTTTTGCCAGCAAACCAGATCGTAACCCCACACGTTAGGCACGCAAATTATAGAGAGCACTTGCCCACAAAAAATATCAGCATGGGCACTAGCTATAGTTTCTATCAGCGCATCATGCTCAGAAGAATATTTTGAAGTGTGCGTGGTGCTTGCAAAAGGACCGCGGGGACCGATAGGTAGACGGCGAATAACCATTCCAGCGGCAAGCCGGCAACTAGTATTTTTTTTATTTGTACTCCTCCAGTAGTAGTCCAATGAAAACTTTGGAGACAATCATGGGAGCGGCTTAGAAATTCTGATGAATAATTTAGTCTCGAGTTTTTAACCAAGAGGATGCCAGGTGCATGTCTTTAAGAGAAATTGTTTATATGCGCAAATTCGCATAGATGAAGTGTATTTACCGTGCAAAAGTGTTGTGAGATGTAACTCAATGCGATGAGTTAATAGTACATTGGCAGTGCAACTTTGCACGTCTAAACAGCCTTGGCCAACGGCCAGGGCGCCAGGCCGGCATGCGGTTTCGCTCGGGGGAGCAGCCTGCTTTCTTGAGATCGGCGTATGAAATTTGTTTTTTCCCGACAACAAACAACTTTATAAAGCAGTCCTACAAAGAGGACTGTATTACAAAATGGTCCATCGACCGGATTACAACAGAGACAGCGGTGGCAACGAAGACGAACTCGTCGGCGATGTGCTGATGTTTCTGTCGTATGGACCTCCCCCGGCCCACTACCCCGGTGGGTACCGCGACCGACTAGTGGGCCCCCCGGACTACGAACTGCCGCTTGCGCTACACGACACCCGGCGTGGAGCACAAGGACTACTCTGTTAGGGAGCCGTACATGTTCCGCACCGTATAGAGGACTCCTACACGTACTCGACTAGTACTCTCTCCCTACTCCGACTTGTAACCCTGCCTCCCGGACTATATAAGGCGAGGCAGGGACCGATCTTAGGATCACCTCATCCAATCCCTACAATTCACGGCGCACCATTGCACCATCTTGTAATCGTGCCTAATCAATCCGTAGCTACGCAAAGATACGGACGTAGGGTATTACGCACCTCGCGGCCCGAACCCTCGTCTAAATTGTGTGCCACGTGTCTCTTCCTTCGAGTTACCGATCTCGGCGAGTCACATTCATCTACTTCGGGTACTCCCCTTAGTAGGTTGCCGGGCCTAAAACACCGACACCGGCGCGCCGGTAGGGGCTCTCGCCCGAGATCACATGGCGAACTCGACGGCTCCCCGTCTCGCTTCAAGCCAACCGTCGCCTTCAACCGCGGCGACACCTTTGTGTTCGGCGCTTGGGTCTGCACTGCTGATGGCGCGGGCTCCTTCCAGCGCCGCCTGCCCATGCAGCCCAACCCGAACACGAGCCTCGTGACGCTTCCCGAAGCCGTCACGGGCGAACTCGCGGCAAGTTCGGCGAAATTTCGCTTTTCAACCACCACGCCGACTTCGAGCTCGAATCCGTCTCCAACCCGAACTCGACGTCGCCATGGGCCATCGCATGCGAGCCGGCCGCTCGCCCATCGCAGCGCGGTCCCCTCACCACGCTAGTCCTCCGCACGTGGCCCCCACATCCTCGCCCCGGCCCGCACGGGGGCTCCCACTTCGCGCGCGGGCGCAAGGAGCCCGTACCCGAGTACAACTCGGACTCCGACGCCGCCCCCGATCGCGCTCCCGACTCCGGCCCTCTCTCCGAGTTCTACTCGAACCCGACTACGAGTTCGACTTCGGGTCGACCCCCGAGGAGCCCGAGTCCGAAAACGACTCCACCGAGCTTCCCTTGTCGGGGCCGCCTTCGGGCCGGTTATAAAATCCACGCCGGCCGGGAGATACGTCCCATCGGCCGACCGCAAGCCCGCCGACCCGATAAAGGGATACTCACGCTACGTTGCCTACATCGACTCGCTACCGTTCCGGGAGGGAACACCGCTAGCCCGGGCCGACTCAAACACACCAACTGAGGTGGCACCCTCTGAGTCCAGCCTTGGCACCCCCGATCGCCAAGTCTTCATGGCCGCCGGCGACACCCCGTGGCCTTCGAGGCACGGCTCGGGACCCGCACTGGAGGACATCTCCGCCGACGAGCTCTCTGCTGATGCTCCACCCAACGAGATTCCGGCGGACAGAGACACTCGACGTGAATGCAACCGGAAGCGCAACGAACGCCGTCGACGCCTCCTCGACAACCTCCCCACCCGTAACCTTGCGGAAGCTCTCGAGGCGGTCGAGAGCAGAGTACACACCACACCTGAGCAATGCCTCATGTCGATCACAGCGATCGCACGCCAGGCTCAGGGCATACGCGCTGGAGAGGTCATCGCCAAGCTCGCTGAAGAAGCTTACTTCATGCGGGTCGACAACAGAGTCAACCAACCTCCTCCAGCTAAGCCCCGCGACAACGAAGCTACTAGTCGCAGCGCCAACAACGGTCCCAACCGTACTCGAGCTGACCTCCCAGCCGAGCCAAACCGTCGCCGCTCCAACGCCGGCGGACCTTCACTGCAAGACCGCGGCAACCGAGAAGTTGTCCCCCACCGCGCTCCGGCAGGTGGCGGCGGCAATGAACCCGAAGGCGGCGGCGGCCGACGGCGGCGGCCTCCAACCATGGGGCCAACAGAGGGCCGGAGGCGGCGGCGCAGCCGCGGCGGCCGAGGCCACGCGAACGCCCACGCCTCCGTGCCTCACACGGCGGGTACGACGCCCGCCGAAGATTGAGGAGCCGTGGCGGAAGAAGTCGACCACCGCCGCCGAAGGCGACGGCTTCCCCGCCTTCTCACCTCGACTTCGCAACCTCGCTCCGCCCCGACAAGTTCAAACCTTTGGGGATCACCAAGTACGACGCGAAGCAGATCCCATCCGGTGGCTCCGATGATACGTCCTCTCCATCGAGAACGCCGGCGGCAACAAGGCGACACCAAGTGCCTCTACTTCCCCTTCGCTCGGACCAAGCACCACTCACATGGCTCGAGTCGCCGGACAAGCACTCGATCGACAAGTGGGACCACCCGAAGGAGCGCTTCACAAGTAACTTCGCGGGCGCCATGCGCCGATCGGTACTCGCATGGACCCGGCCATGATCAAGCGAGAACAAGGCGAGACCCTCTCGCAAGTACATGCGCCGCTTTTTCGACAAGCGCGCTACCGTCATCGACGTCACCGACAAGGAGGTCATCGACCTCTTCCAAGACGGCCTCTATCACCGCCGCACCTTCGAAGACTTCGGTCGTCCGCCGCCCAGTCCATCCCCCACCTCAAGGACATGATCACGTCCTGGGCGGATGAAGAAGACAAGGCCAATGCCAAGTACGACGCCATTCGTGGCAAGACCAAGCGAGAACCGGGGCGGCGGCGGCGCGGCCAATGCGAACCGGGGCGGCCGTAACAACAACAACAACTACTACTACTACTACTACTCGGGTCCCAACCGCAAGCGCAAGCCGTACAACACCGTCGCGGCTATCCGGCCGCCCTACGAAAGGGAACTCGAAGAAGAACTCGGCGGTTTCAAATACCCGCCGAAGGAGAAGTGCCCGTGGCATCCAAATGGCAACCACACCACCGAACGGTGCTACCAGCTCAGGCACGCACTCAAGGAGACGCCGGAGCCACCGCACCCTCATGATCAAAAGAACAAGAAGAAGGACGACGACAACAACGACTTCCAAGAACCCGAGAAGACCGCCAACGTCCTCTTCGGCGGATCGCCAAGGCGGGAGCGAAGGCTACCCGTCGTGAAGTAATGTCCATTGAACCGGCGGTCCCGACCCCTCTCGGTGGCCGGAGGGACCCATCACCTTCTCCCGCGCGGACCAATGGACCGCCTTCTCTCGAACCAGGACGGTTCCCCCTCGTCCTGAAGCCAACGGTGGCGGGCTCCAAACTCAACAAGGTCCTCATCGACGGTGGGAGCGGGCTCAACGTCCTCTTCACCAAGACCTTGAAGAAAATGAAGCTCGACATCACTCCCATGCTCACCAAGAGCAACATGCCCTTCTACGGCATCGTCCCCCGGCAACGCGGCTATTCCACCGGGCTCGGTGGTCCCGCCGCTACCTTCGGGGCATCTCGGGACAACTACCGTACCGAGTACATCAAGTTCGAGGTCGCGGACTTCGAGACCTCCTACCACGCCATCCTCGGCGGATCGGCCATCGCCAAGTTCATGGCGGTGCCCCACTACACCTACTTGGTACTCAAGATGCCAAGTCCACCTGGTGTACTCTCCCTCCAAGGGGACCTCAAGATCTCCCACGACTGCGACACGAAGCCGTGGAGATCGCCTCCACAAATCAAGTACCCAACGCGACGATGGAGGTCTACGCGACGTCGAAGAAGCTTGCTACAAGTGAACTCGACATCCCGCAGAAGTTTGACGGTACCAACAAGCCTCGCCCACCCGAGGAGGTACCGTCAAGACGGTCGACCTCGGAACAGAGCGACCCCGAAGCAAGACCACCACCATCGGGTCCGGCCTCGACCCCAAATAGGAAGACGCGCTCACCGGCTTTCTTCGGGCTAACCGCGACATCTTCGCGTGGAAGCCGGCGGACATGCCGAGTGCCCGGGGAGCTGATTGAGCACGCCCTCAACGTCGATCCTAAGGCCACCCCAAGCGACAACACCTCCGACGCTTTGCCGACGACAAACGGGATGCCATCAAGAAGGAACTCGCCAAGCTACTCGCAGCCGGCTTCATCGAGAAGTCTTCCATCCCGAGTGGCTCGCCAACCCCGTCCTCGTCCGCAAGAAGAACTCGAACGAGTGCGGGATGTGTGTCGACTACACCGACCTCAACAAGCACGCGCCCCAAGGACCCTTTCGGGTTGCCGCGGATTGATCAAGTCATCGACTCCACGGTGGGTCGTGACCTACTCTGCTTCCTCGATCGCTACTCCGGTACCACCGGATCGCGATCAAGGAAGAAGACCGAGAGAAGACCGCGTTCATCACCCCGTTTGGCGCGTGCATCGCTACACGACCATGTCATTCGGGTTGAAGAACGTCGGCGCTACCTACCAACGAGCCATCCAGGCTCGCTTCAAGCGGCAACTCAACAAACATCGAGGCCTACGTGGATGACGTGGTTGTCAAAACCGGGGACTCCGGTACCCTCATCGACGACCTTGGAGAGACCTTCGCATCACTACGCGAGTACCGCCGGAAGCCGAACCCGAACAAGTGCGTATTCGGCGTTCCTTCGGGCAAACTACTCGGCTTCATCATCGCCCGCGGCATCGAAGCCAACCCCCGAGAAGATCTCCGCCATCACCGAGCATGAAAGCTCCCACGAGCATCAAAGACGTCCAGAAGCTGACGGGGTGCATGGCGGCGGCGAACGCATTCATCTCGAGGCTAGGAGAACGGGGCCTCCCCTTCTTCAAACTACTCAAGCATCAAAAAGAAGTTCGTGTGGACTCCAGAGGCGGATCAAGCCCTTGCCCAGCTCAAGGACTTCCTATCAAAGCCACCGATCCTCACGGCTCCTCACAAGGGCGAGCACCCTCTCGCTCTACCTCGCCGCGACTACTCACGTGGTCGGTATCGCCATCGTTATCGAGCGGCGGGGAAGACGGCCACGCCTACCCTGGGCCCGGCGTCCGCCTACTTCGTCGGCGAGGTTCTATCAGAGTCCAAGGCCCGCTATCAACCCGTGCGAAGCTCCCCGTACTCTCTACTCATCACCTCGTGGAAGCTACGACACTACTTCCCGGCGGTACTCGGTCTCCATCGTCACCGACTACCCGCTTGGCGACATCATGCGGAACCAAGATGCTACCGGAAGAATCTCCAAGTGGGCCGTCGAGCTCGGCGGCCTCACTATCGACTTCAAGCCACGCACGGCCATCAAGTCTCGGGCACTAGTCGACTTCATGGCGGAGTGGCGGGAGAACCGCCTACCTACTCCCACCGTGCGACCGCAGCATTGGGTGATGTACTTTGACGGCTCACTCAACCTCGAGGGCGCGAGGGCGGGGTACTCCCGATCTCTCCAACGGGCGAACAACTCAAGTACGTCCTGCGCATCTTCCGGAAGGTCTTAAACAACGAAGCCGAGTACGAAGCCCTCCTACACGGGCTCCGCCTCGCGGCTTCACCGGGCATCAAGCGGCTACTAGTCTACGGCAACTCCGCAATGGTCATCAACCAAGTCAACAAGTCCCGGGACCGCAACAAGGAGAACATGGACGCCATCGCCTAGAAGTCCGCAAGCTCGAGAACAAGTTCTACGGTCTCGAGTTCCATCACATCGTCCGCGACAAAAACGTTGCGGCGGACGTCCTCTCCAAGCTCGGATCCACCCGCGCTCAAGTGCCGGCGGGTGTCTTCGTACACGAGCTTCACGCGCCATCCATCCCGGAGCGGCGCCACCGACCACTATCCCGGCCCCATCCACCGGCCGGGCGGGGAGGTCATGATGATCGACGTGGACCGGAGGCAACCCTTCATCCACTACCTCGGCGAGCGAGAAGGTCCACTCCGACAAGAACGCGGCCGAGCAACTCGTCCGCCGCGCTAAGTCTTACGTACTCGTCGGAGACAAGCTTTACAAGTGGGGCGCATCTTCTCGGAGTACTCATGAAGTGCGTCCCTCGTGAAGAAGGCAAGGACATCTTGGAGGAGATCCACAAGGGCGTCCGCGGCAACCATGCGTCCTCACGCACGCCGGTCGGCAAGGCTTTCGGCGAGCTTTCTACGGCCCACGGCCTTGGGCGACGCCGAAGAACTCGTCGAAGGTGCCAAGGATGTCGGTACTTCGCCAAGCGGCAACACGTCCCGGCCTACAAGCTAGTCACCATACCGCCAACCCGGCCCTTTGCCCGCCGGGGGCTCGACATGATTGGGCCACCGCCAACCGCGCCGGTGGTTTCAACGGGTACGAGTGGCCATCGACAAGTTCACCAAGTGGATCGAAGTCAAGCCGGTCACATGCCCCAAGGCCGACGAGTACTCGACTTCCTAGATGAACTCGTACACCGCTACGGTCTACCCCACCGCATCATCACAGACCTGGGATCCTATTTCAACAACCACCGCTTCGGGAGTACCGCGAGAACAGCGGGATCGACGTCAGATACGTCTCAGTCGCCCATCCACGGGCCAACGGACAAGTCGAGCGCGCCAATGGAATGGTGCTCGACGCTCTCAAGAAGCGTCTACACGACGCCGCTAACTCCAAAGCGGGCAAGTGGATCAAGGAACTACCCAACGCACTGCGGGGGCTACGGACTCAACCATCCAAGCCAACGGGGCAACCCCCCTACTTCTCGGTCTACGGCTCCGAAGCAATCCTCCCCGCCGACGTCATATGGAACTTGCCGGCGGTGGAGCACTACGACGAAGGCGTCTCGGAAGACGACGGACGAGTTGATATCGACGGCCTCGAAGAAGCTCGGCCGCGCCGCCCTCGTCCAATCGGCAAGGTACCCGGAGGGTATCCGACGCTACCATGATCGCAACGTCAAGGAACGCTCCTTCAACGTTGGAGATCTCGTCCTCCGCCGTATCCCGAACACGGAAGGACTTCACAAGCTCGGCTCCCCACCCCGGGAAGGTCCCTTCACCGTCGCAAAGGTGACCGGGCCGGCTCCTACCGTCTCCAAACACTTGAAGGCGAAGACATCAACAACTCGTGGAACGTCGACCGGCTCCGTCGATTCTACGCCTAGTCTACACGACTACTTTTGGGTTCAAGTCTACATGACTACATCAACACCCCTCTCCCGCAAGCGACCCCCCCGGTCCCGGCTCCGGTCTCGGACTACTCCTCTCCGGGGTCCGGCCCGTGCGGCTACCTACGGACCACGGGGCGCGACGAGCGTCAAGGACTCTAGCGAGCGGTCTACTAAGAGACCACACTCCAAGATTCGACCTTCCGCACGGCTACCTACGGATCTACGATCCGGCCTACACGGCTACCTACGGATCAAGCGGCCGCAAGCGGCCACCCGCTCCGGCTCTACTCGGCTATAAGCGGCCTCCGGTCCAAGCGACTACTTTGTAACTATGGCCCCGGCCATCCGGTGTACTCCTTCAGTAATAAAGTTTGATTGTTCATCAACTTCTTTACTGTCTACTCCCTGCAACGGGACTACCAAAGTCGAGTACTACTACTCGCACCTACTCCACGATGGGTGCTCCGCACTCTGAGATCGCGACTACGAGTACTCATTGCTGGAAAATTTTCTTTCATTGATACTTGAACAATTCATTACAATTGTTTTCCTGTACAACTATGGCTACTAGCTACCTATTACAGGGCTACTGGAGGTTCAGCTTCTCGGCTACCTGCTCCGCGATGGGAGCCATCTCGCTCCACCGGCTGCGCATACTTGCTCATCGAGCAATTGGCGGCCACCCCGCCGGCGACTACCTCCACTGGTGCCTTTGGGAAGTACGACTTCATGAAGGCCAAGACTTGTCTTGGGATCGACCTGGCCATGTGCTTCACGTAGGCGGCCAGCCGGCTTGGAGCTTCCCGAAGGCGATCCACCAGAGGAGCAATCTTGGGGCCGCCCGGGTGCGGCACCAGGAGTCTTGCGATCGGCAATGCGGCTTCTTCCAACTCTTTCATCTGGGCCCGCAATGCCTTGCAATCTTCGTTTAACTTCCGCAAGGATTTGTAGCGATTGAAGAGATCTCTGTCAGAAGCAATCCGAAGCTCCATATGCTTCTCGCACTCGAAGACGAGTTCTTTGTAGTCGAGCTCGAGTACCTGGTGGGCTTCTTGCTCCCGGTAGAAGAGGTTCTTCATGCTCGTCTCCGAGGCCTTCAGCTGCTCCACCTGGCCCTCAAGCTCTGCAACACAGCAACGCAACAGCGGGTCAGATGCTTCTCGACCTCCAACAAGTACCCGACAAGTTCAGGGGCATACCTTTGTTCTTGTTGCGGAGGCCTTTGTTCTTCCGGAACAAGTCGTCGCCCTTCGCCTGCAACTCCAAGACGTCGTTGTGGTACTTGGCGAAGGCGGCGTCGAGCTTCGATCGCATGGCGGCCGCGTGCTTCCGCGACTTCACAAATTGCTCTTCTAGGGCTTCGGCTCGGAGCACCGCGTCGCCATAGCCCCGCAAAGCATGTTTGACTTGTCGCGGGACCGCTCCGCAACGTCCCGCACAAGACAACTCAAGTCACGAAGAGTACTCAACGACAAAGGATTGGCTACTCAAAAGGCTAAGGCTACTTACCTTCATCCTCTGCTCGGCCCGACGGATTGCCTCCGGATGCTTGGCTACGTCGTCGCCGCTCGATCGATCGTCCGCGAGCGGCTCTATCCCGCCGCGACTACTCGCGGTGGCCTCCGTCATCGGCGCGAGGCGGATGGGCTCCGCGTCTCGGATCTCGGGGGAGCGAACGGCCACCTCCCGAGCAATCTCCGGCGACATGGTGACCGCCTCTCCCCCGCCGGTCTTCTCGACGACCTCCTCCATAGGCTCGGGGGCTCCTTCCGCGGCCTCGGGGCCTCCGGTGTCAACCTCTGCATTAGCACCCCTGCGCAGGATGTCACCACCTTCAGCGCTTGTCAAAGAGACGACAAGTGCATCAGTGCCTACGACTACTCCTCAAAGAGCCTTACAGCTTCAAGAAGGATACCCACCTTCGACTACACTGGCCTCCGGCAGCGGCGCCTCGGCAACCGGTGGCTCAATCGCGGCTTGGGTAGCGGGAGCGGCCTCCTCGGCGGGCGGCGCGACTTCTTCCGCCACCGCTGATGAGGGCTCATCCCCATCCCAGGTCAGATCCGTGGATTTTTCTCGCGAGCACACACGGATGGTCGTCGGGCAACATCGACTACCGCAACAAGCACTACTCGCAAGGATATGGTACTTACAAGTTTGACCGGACAATGGTCACGGTCGGAGCACCGAGGATGCGGCGATATCGACCGATCCACCCTCGGCGGGCGCCTCCTCCTCGCGCCCCTGCGGCTACCGCCTCATCCACGGCGGCGGCGGCCGGCGCGGCGGTCTCCTCGCGCTCCCGAGGCCACCACCTCTTCAACGACGGCGGCCACGGGTCCCGTGCTCCCTTGCGGAGGCGGGGGCCGGCGCTCCGGTTGCGCCGGGATTTCTTCAACGGTGGGGGGCCGGACTACGACTTCCACCGGCTCCCCCACCGTGTCCCACACGCCCTTGTCGCCCTCTTCGACGGGCTCCGCCGGCGGCACCTCCCGCATACAAGGAAGACTACTCGTCGGCATGCGTACTCGAACAGCGGGTACTCGACTACTCTACTCAAGACAACTTACCTCCCGAGGCGTGGTCTTTAAGGCCTTCGGCTTCTTCGTCACCCGCTTCCCCGGTGGGGTTGCGCGGCTTCCGTGGCGGCGCGGCCGAGCTAGCCTCCCGTGCTAGTTGGGGGGGTCTTGTACCGAGGAACATGAGGCAAGCCCGGGCGGCTAAACCTCGACCGCAGCTGGAAGCGGTCCTGCAACGTCTCCTCGTCTTCGTCGTCGTCATCGGAGGTATCCTCCACGACGACGGTGTCGTGGCCTTCACCGACTTCACGCCGCTCCTTCGCCTTCCCCTCCTTTGGGATCTCGATTCCGCTCGGAGGTGGCTGCGGCTCGGAGATGAACTTCTTCACATCATCCTGCGCAAGACACAAGACGTCAGCAACTCTACTTCAAGTAATCACTACTCGACTAGGGGGGTACGACTACTCACCTCCTTGGGCGGGCGTGCGGCGGAGTACTCCTCGACAGGGCACGCCGTGTACGGCGGCATGTCCTTGAAGATCCGCGACAACCTCTCGATGATGACATTGTCGTCCAGCTCGCCTCCCGGCATCCGCGACGCGTCGTCGTCGCCGGTGTACTCGAAGCCCAGGGTCTCCCGAGCCATCAACGACTGGATCCTGCGCTTCATGAAACTGAAGGCCACGTGCTCGGCCCTCAGTCCCGCCTCCCTGAGCACCTTGACGCGTGCTAGCAGCTCGGGGAGTTGGATCCCTTCTTGCATGGTGGGCTCCGTATTCCACCATTCACGGTGCTCGGGCCGCCGTCTCGCTTGGCTTTGGCGGGCGGGGTGGTGGTTCGTGATGTAGAACCACCGGCCTTCCAATCCGTGTTGGAGTCGACAAGCTTGTACGCCGGATACGCTTCGCGGCGTCCTCCCTCAACCGGATGCCGGCTCCTCCGACTACCCCCGGGATTGGTGGCACTTGGGCGCGGCTTGACGCGGAAGAACTTCCGAAAAGCGCCCAATGCGGCTTGATCCCGAGGAAGGCTTCACAGAAGTGCACGAAGACCGACGTGTGGAAGATGCCATTGGGGTTCAGGTTCAGGTACTCGATCCCGTAGTACCCGAGCGGCCCCTTGAAGAAATCGGCGGCGGGAGTGCAAGACCGCGCTCCACGAACCGCGCGAACATTGGGATCTCGTCTTCGGCCTTCTCCATCGGATATGGATCTCCAGCGGCGGATCTCCACATGTCGACTTCCTTCTCCCCGATGAACCCACTGTTCGGGAGGGTCAGCAGATCTTCCGTCTTCACTTTGGACTTTTTCCACTCGCGGCTTGGATCAGCCCGCGGTGGAGACATGGGCGGCGCTGCTCCGGTGGCAGCCGCGGCGGCCTCTTCGCGGCCCCTCTTCTTCCCGGCGACCTTGGACGTCTTGGACGGCGACGGCTTCATCCTCCAAGTACGGGCGTCTTCACTCGCATCCGCTCGGGGGCTACCCTAAAAGATTTGGGTGGCGGCGCACTTGGATCTACTACGGCGGCGGCAAGCGCCGGGAGTGGATTCGCTTCGGATGCAAACGGAATGGCCATGCGGCTCGAATGGGTGGAAAACCCTAAGGGTTTTGGCTTCTATTTATAAGCCAAAGCGGCCTCCGCAACGGCGGCCGGATAAGTCCACGCGCGTCTCACTCGGCGGGCCGCGCGCGACCCTTCGTATTCTACTAGTCGACGTGCCTCACCTCGGGGGCTCGGCTACCTCTACTCGACTACCCGGGAAGCGGCTAGTCTCAAGAGCATCTCGGGACACATTCTTCAAGAAGACCCTTCAATTCGAGAGGAAGTACTCGACTCAAGGCTCGGGGGCTCCGTGCCACGTGTCCTTCGGTTTTTTCTCTCCCGGATTTTTCGGGATTTTCTTGTCAAGACTTCGAGATGGACCCTCGGCCCAGCCCGCGGCTCAACCTAAGGCTCGGGGGCTACTCCATATGGAGTGCGATTTTGCAAATCGCACCTCCATGTCGGCTTCGGCTTCAAGACAAGACAAGCATTTTTTGAAGACCTTCGAAGGCGGTTTTCAAGGACGCTTGGGACTACTCGAGAAGACTTCAAGATTGCTCAAACATCGGTGGAGTACATTCCGGCCTCGGGATGCTTCGACTACTCTTGAGGACTTTGACTTGTAGCACTCGGGGACACTTGAGGACTACTTGTTAAGGCCGTCAAGACTACTTGAAGCTATCCTTCTCGACTACAAAGTACTCGGGGGCTTGTCGTATGGACCTTCCCCGGGCCCACTACCTCGGTGGGTACCGGGGCCGACTACTCGGTGGGCCCCCGGGACTACCGGCTTGCGCTACACGACACACCGAAGGCGTGGAGCACAAGGACTACTCGGTTAGGGAGCCGTACATGTTCCGCACCGTATAGAGGACTCCTAGACGTACTCGACTAGTACTCTCTCCCTACTCCGATTTGTAACCCCGCCTCCCGAACTATATAAGGCGAGGCGGGGACCGATCTTAGGATCACCTCATCCAATCCCTACAACTCATGGCGCACTATTGCACCATCTTGTAATCGTGCCCAATCAATCCCGAGCTACACAAAGCATACGGGACGTAGGGTATTACGCACCTCGCGGCCCGAACTCGTCTAAATTGTGTGCCACGTGTCTCTTCCTTCGAGTTACCGATCTCGACGAGTCACATTCATCTACTTCGGGTACTCCCCTTAGTAGGTTGCCGGTCTAAAACACCGACGCTTTCGTCCCAAGAGGCGAGGACAGCCGGATGAGAGGACCACGCCGAGCGTCGGTTGAAGTAGGGTCGACGTAGCCTTCGATGGAGTCAACACCAGGCGACCGAAGAATTAGTAGAAAGCTTGTCGCCGGCGCTACAAGAAGAGGCTTGATGTCGATACCCAGGTGGAGGCAAGGTCGTCGGGTCCGCACCAGATGATGTTGCACCGTGATGAACTTGATCTGCTTGCTTGAAGGCTGCGCGGTAACAGTGGAGGTGGGGGCAGGCGGATGAAACGAGGACACACCGACAGACACGGCTGGGGAGGGGATGCAACCTAAAACCAACTGCAGAACCAGATCTGCCCAAAGGAAGATTGGATCTAGACCAGACGGGCCAGGAGCAGCCGCCAATCCAACAGGATCTGAGGCAGCGGTGGAGTGGCACCAGCAGCAGGGAGCGGGAGGGAATGAGGGAAAAGCTGTTGGAGGAAGCGGCGGAAGGAATTTATTTGAATACTACGCACCTGGGGAGGGCCGACGGCGAGGTCGGCGGAGAGAGCTCCGGCAGCAACGACGAGCAGAGCAACCCTCAACAGGACACAAGACAAAGCCATACGGCTACTACTACTACAAGGAGCTAGCTAGTACAAATTACTACTAAACAAGGACGGCCCCCCTCTCCCTTCCCGCTGCGGCGAGCTCGCCGGAGTCGGGAGGGAGGGGGCGGGAGGAGGAAGAGATGGGGAGCGCTAGCGCGGAGCCTTCGAGGGGAAGCCTCAGCCCGAGTGCGGTCGGTCCGGCGTATGGAATTTGTTAAGGTGGCTTCAGAGAGAAGCATTGCACTCGATAAGTGGAGCTCAAAGATCGTTCAAAGCATATTCAAATGCTTGCAAAGAGCGGAGCGTTTGGGTCAGTAGATGGACGGACTCCCTCCTAATACTTGCCGTCATTGACTTTTTTTACATTTTGACCATTTTTCTTATTAAAAAATTATGCAAGTTTCATCTATTTTCTTTGCTACATGCTTTAGTATTGTAGGTACTTCATGCTTGACTTACCTATTTATATTTTTGCAATAATTTTTTGAATAAGACGAATGATCAAAATTGCATGAAAAAGTCAATTGCGACAAATATTTTGCTATGGAGGGAGTAGTTACCAGGAGATACATTTACGGATTCACCTCTGGACAGACAGCGGAGGACATTGGATGCTTTCTTTTTTCGGACATTGACTGCTCAGTTTATCTCAATTTATTTCCTCTCACACTACACTATCTAATCTAACCAGCCAAACAATATTATTCATGTCAGTCAACCAGGCTCTTACAGTTTTGTTTTGATCAGCCAGGACGCATCAGTTGATCGGAGGGGAACTCGTTAGCGGTGACTCAGCGATGAGTAGCAAGACGTACTCCTACAGAAAATACTTGGTAATTGCCAATTGGATCGTTTTGCGAATCTGACGTGGTTATGATGATGCACGCTTTCCCTACTTGGGCCTTGTTTAGTCACTTCTAGAGAGACGGCTTACGCAATCAGAACAATCTTGTATACTCAAACAGTGGTTTCCTTGATTACCAACAAGTACAGAAGAAAATGAAATAGTACGCCATCTCATGGGTATCATTTTTTACACTGACAGAACACGATAGCTTCCCCGATAATGCTTGCGATTAGATTGGAAACACGCTTCCCAAATGCTTCGTGGGATTGGCAAAGCGTTGCGTTGCAGTTTAGGGTGCCGTCGCCTTGCGCGCTCGCCCTTCAGCCGCGCTCAGGCCGAGAATTGTGAGGCAGGAACAGGACTGGCATTCCTCCTTGCATCTCTTGTCTGCACTACATCTAATGTTCTTCAGATCTTCTTTCAACTGAAGATGAGCGGCTCTGCGTCGAAGAAGAAGAAGCCGGCGCAGACCATGGTGCGTGGCGTGGCGTGGCTGCTGCTTGGCTATAGGTGTTGGTGCTGCTGCTGCCGCCGCCTGCTGCTGTACTGGAGGAAGTAGTGTGCTCGGTTGAGCTGGGCAGGCGGCCAGTGGAGTTCTATATAAACACGTGCTGGGAGCCGGGAGGCTGAGACAGGGCGACGGCTGACGGGCAGAGCAATGCCGCTGCCGGTGCCGCCGCCCGTGCGCAGCGCAGGAGTTGGAAAACAGGGGGTCCGGCCGTCCGGGACTCCGGGAGGGCACGGTCGAGATCCGGCACACTGATCCGTGCGAAACCGTGCGCTGGACCGCAACCTACCGCGCAGCCAGGCAAGTGGTGTCGATTCGTTTTCTCTGCAGGCGTCATGCAGTGAACGCCGAGGCTTGATGGCACCCGGCTCCAACGCGGCGAGAGTGACGCGATGACTGGACGCTGGTTTGGCATGACCAGGCGAGGCTGTGGCTGTGGTTTCCGAACGAAACAGGGACGAAGCACACACTAGGGCATCTACCGTAACATACAAACCGCGTGCTAATCCGCCCATCATGACAGCATAAAGAAGGGACTGGGCCTGGGTTACTACACTACCACCACTTGCTCGGGGAGCTTTGTGCGGGATACTGGGCATCGAACATCGATGATCAATTGGAAAAGCGCAGCCAGAATGGCTTCGCACAAAAGGGAATAGTGAGTGGACTAGTAGCGCACTGTCTTGGGAGGACCCGAGCTTTGCTTGAACTAATGAAAACGTACGTTCTTGGGGGTGATAATTAGGGAGCCAGCCTTGTCGCCACGTACGAGAGGCGAGGGCTCCACATGGTTTGGAGAGAGAATGATAGGCGGAGAAAAGGACAAACCATTGACAAGCTAGTGCGCTAGCAATATTATCCGTAGGCGAAATTTTGTAAAAATCTTTTATGGGCCTTTTCTTACACGAATCAGGGGAGATGGTGATGCAAGGCAGTCTCAGTCTCAGCAGGTTGCACTTGCACATGAGCACTCGCGCTTCTACGCTAATAGGTCTCGTCTTCTCCATGTGGGTGGGGCTAGCTGGCGCGCCGCACGCGATGTTGCGCGGCTGCGTCCGGTGTGGCCTGTGGTGGCAATCGCGGCGGGTGCACGGCTCAGGATTCCATTTCCACCCCCACGGGCAGGCAGGTTTCGCCGGGGGGAGCACCAGCGCTCTCGAGATCCGAGCTGGGGCATTTGTTTAGGTGTGCAGTGTGTTGGATTGATCTCTCCACCAACGGCCCAACGGCCCACGCCCTTGACTCGCGTCCGGATCGGGAACGCCCACCCCCCATTAGAAGGCCGGGTGGGCCCTCGTCGCGCAGCACTATAAGAGGGAGTGGGGACCACGGGCTCAACGGAAGAGGTTCGCCGCCGCCACCGCAGCCCCCCACTCCGCAAAACCCTAACCGTCCCGCAGGGTCGTGCCGAAGCGATGGGATGTACCACCGCCGCCACCACTCTCAACCCCTACTCCGGCCGTCGCCGCCCGTGTGCGGACTTCACCAACGAACCGTTGATGGCCGCACTACGAGGAAGGTAGAGGTATGTGTTGGATGCAAAGGCAAAACCCAACCGATCTACTCCTAGATGGTCCGGCGATCCTATCAATGGTACCGGAGCCGGGCTACGGAGTGGATCTTGTTTTGGGAAGAGAAAGGAACAAGAAGTCGATCTCGAATCGACTCTAAACAAGGCAAAGATGAAATTCCCCAAACCCTAACCCTAGATCGAAAGGACGGGAAGGAGAAGGACCTACCGGGGCCTTACCTTGCCTTGGCGCGACCACCGCCGCGTTGCCTTGGTGCACGCTGTGCGGATGGACAGGGCGAGTCAAGCTCTCGCCGGGACCTCCGCCGCCGCCGTGTGAGGGACAGGGGGGCTCGGCGCGCGCGGTGGAAACCGCTCGACGGTGGCGCACTCTCCCTTGCGGGGAATGCGCTCGCCGGCGAGGGGACTCCCCGGCGGCGCCGCACCCTCTCCGGCCACACGATCGCTCTCCGGATCTTGCGGTTACGGGGCTAGATGGGGGAGGGGAAAGAACAAAAATTAAAGGAAAGAAGGGAGTCCGCCACGGCCTTGGCCATCGGCGCTCATCCTTGCCGTCGTCGGTGGACCGGAGCCCGGGGTGCTCCTCCGTCCTACTCCCTCAAGCACGGTGGTAACCACCGCACGAGTAAAGAGGAGGGGTAAGAGAGAAAAGGGGAGGAGTAGGCCTAGGCCACGGCACCGCTCCCCGCCGCGGTCGGCGGACCGCCGGCCATGGCGCTCCGCCCGCCGCCGCCGTTATGCGCCGCGAAGGATGCGGGGGAGAAAGAAAGGGGCTAGGGTTTGCGGGGGACCGCCGCGGTCTTGCAGTTTTGTTCGCGCGAGAAGCGCGGACGACCGTCCGATGCGGATCGCAACCGATCGACGGCCGGTGGCGGCCGGGCGGTCGCAGGCCGGATTTGGCCCAAGAGGGATCGCGGTGTGGGCCAAAATCGTGGCCCGCCCGTTGGTTGTCGGGCTGCAGGCCCAGGCGGACGCAAGGGAGGTGGCCATGGGCCACATTGCTTTGTATGGGCGGCTACAAGTAATGAACAATCTCGTTTGTGATTATTTACCCGCGTTTCGAAGCTTATTTGATGATTTTTTGCATAGTTTTTGATGAATTTCATCTAGATTTTGATTTCTACTCGATTGAACCAACGAGATATTTGTGTAGAGATTAAAATGTGATAGAATGCTTCGAATAGTATATATATTTTCATGAATTTTATTCATGTTTTCCTCTCGCAAAGTTTGAATTGTTACTCCTCTAATTTAATTCGGAGATTAAATTAAAGGAAAAGTTGAGTAGAGAAAATCATAGAAAAAGAAAAGATTATTCTGATGGAATATTTTTTTAAGTAGAGTATTGGAAAGTTTGTCAAGTTTTTGGCAAGTTTGTTAAGGTTTTACCTCTACTCAATTTTGAACCAACGGGATAAATTGTTTAGAGAGTTGACCCGTATAAAGAAATTTTAGAAGTGTGATTGCTTCTGAAAGAAAGAAAAGTTTTCCGCTGCAAAGTAAAAGTTGAAACTTTTACTTAAAGTTATTATGGTATTGTTATTTTCTGACCAACGTTGATAATAACAATATTATAATTAAATGTTCTTTATGTTTTAAAGTTAAAGTCTCTGATATTTGCATCAAAGTGATCAATGTTCAGAGAACTTAGAGATCAAGAAATGTTGTTTTTATTTCTTGTTTTCTGTTGTACAGTGATACCTATCTTTCAATTAAATTGGAACCAACGAGAAGATTTAATTGAAAGAACAGTTTGAAAAGTTTTCCTGTGGGTTGTATCCACGTTAAAGTTAAAGTAAGCTTCCGTTGTATAAAGGTCAGATAAAGTTGCATTGGTTTTGATTGCCAATTTTCTGTTCAAAGTTTATGTCTCTACTCAATTATAGACACAGAGGATATTTTAGAAATACTTATGATAAGTATTATTTCTAAATGTAAAGTTCATGGTGTTGTCATTTTCTGACCAACGTTGATGATGACAATATTGTGATATGATAGATTAATTCTAATTCAGTTGATGGTGACTTGGAATTAATACAGATGAGAAATATTTTATTCTATTTTCTGCCCAACGGTGATATGGAATAGAACATAAAGTTGTAAAAGCTTCATAAGCTAAAAGTTTGGATTATTATTGAATATTTTCTCAGAGAAAAGATCTTTATGTTTTCATTCATGAAAGCATTAAGAAAAGTAAGCTGAGCACTTGTGGCTCAGGAGATGACAAAGAAAGAAGGACATAATGTGAGGGACTATATTCTCTTTAAAAGGAATGTCTTTCAAAAGTAAAGTTTCTCGGATATTAATCCAAGAAAAGAGATAGATCATTGAGAGTCTTGAGAAGTGTTTTTCATGTACTCTCTATGACAAGGAACCTATTTCCGCTTCGGTCATCATGATAAAAGTTACACCGATCCATATGCACGTTTGGTTTGACTAATGTTGAATCAAGCATGTATGTGTTACGGTTTATTCGATTTATTTTCCGAATTGTGAATTTAATGATTGAATGCAAGTCAATGTTGGCATGCATGTCCCTTTTCATGTTATTACCTGAATGGAGAGGAAAGTTTGTGATACTCTCGCACGACGAGAAAAGACCATAATAATACCCGCATGGCGGGAAAAGTTTTGTCAAAAGACTAATCCTGCATGGCGGGAGAAAGATATAATGACTCATGTGCTTATTGTGTATCCCACACTGGGAAAGAGAATTTTTTTGGAGTAGCTCCTGTGCTATTCTAATACTGTTCGTGCATATCATACTATAGTCATTAAGCACTTATGAGTTTTAAAGAGAATCAAAAGTTATATGCGAACCTAAAGATAAAGAACGATACACAAGCTAGAGTTGCTTGAGTTCTTAAAGTGAAATGAGGAAAAATGTACTCCCATACATGAGTTAAGTAATAGTCTTGTTTTGTATGATATAATCATGCAGATAAAGGAAGTAATTTAAAGTTTCCTCACTGGTAATAGTTCTGAATGGTTTCGAAATTGTGACAGGAAAGTTCATGCCACATTTCGAGGGGGAGAAAGGTGAAATCCCCTATACTTCGGGAAGGAAATGCATTGTATGCATTTAGAGTGTGATCTAAATGTGATTGTCCGGGGAGTACGACAGTCATAAATCGATACCCCTAAAGAAAATGAATATCTAAAATCCTCGGACTTTTACAAGTTCGATAGGATAATAGCGATGTGACCTAAATGGTGAAAGTACAAACCCAAAAATAAGAAAGTTTAAAGATACTCTATTATTATTATTATTTATAATAGATGGAAAGATCCGGGGGAGCCATTCGATTGGCCATCCGGATGAAAGAAAAAGCCGATCTGAGGAGCTATTTGTTGGCAATTCAGATAACAGAAAAGGTTCTTTTAATTCTAACGAGACACTTTGTCTTCTTGGATTATGAGAGCAATCAAGGGGAGCATGGTGGCTCGAGAAATTGACTTCGAGGAGAAGTGGGTATATGTGCCCGCTCTGATGATTCGGTAGCTATTTCTCTCTGACTCTCTGTACTCGTGACAACAACATGGTAGATGACATGGAACCTGTCCTTCAGGAGCCATTAAAACTTGCTGTTGTGCATGGGGAGAGCTGTTGCACCCCTTATGGTAGATGTACCAAAAGTTTAGGCACACAATGTACCAGAGGTTGAGATCTCTAGTAGATCTCAAAGAGTTAAAAGTCTGATGGTTGCAAAGTTTGCAATATAGAAAAGTTCACATTGAAGTTTATTCAATCTCATGTGTTAAAAGAAGCGCTTGTTTATTGAAAGTTGAACTGGTGAATCCCGAGGAAACTTGGGACTCATAAGTGATTCTCAATGGAGCCAAAACAAGAGGGCCGTAATGGGTCTACAAGTCGTGACGTGACTCCAAAGAGAATATGTGAAGTATTTCATGGCACAACCTAAGGGTTTTGTCATGTAAATATAAGAAGAAAAGGAATGCCGCTTAAAGAAATCATTTATGAATGATAACATTCAAAGATAAAGGATTTGGTTTTTGGGTTTAAAAGTGAATAAGAGGACAACATTTGAACAATGTTATAGAATGGGAATTCATTTTCTAATCATGCATATGTGATTGACATCTTGCATGGTAACAAGAATGTCAATCTATTGTAAAAGGATAAGAGGTTCTTGTCCTCAAAGTTCAAAGGAAATTCTCGATGAATGTCTCAATTATAATGGTCGAGATTCACCGAGATGAATGAAAAGGGGTATTAGGACCATCGCAAGAGGCATACCGAGAAAAGTTATAAAGAAATATAGTATGCGTGCGAGTGAACCTTCGCTCGTTCTCATTGTCAAGGGTAATGGTTTTAGGAACTTTTATGTTCCAAGATTCAACATGGAATGGATTAAAGGAATATGGTACCATATGCTTCGGTACCGTTGGAAGCCTAAAGAATGGAAAAGATAGAACTTACCTTGACATAGTTTGTATATCCGGTTGTTTTGGCAATGTCCAATCCAACTATAGATCACCGGAATGGAATTAAGTTTATCACCGCATGCTAAGCCGAAAAGATCAAGTGCTCTCAAAAGGTTGTGAGTACAAAGTTTTTGTGAAATGGGTAGCGAAATCCACAATTGTCGCTAACTTTCACACTTGGAGTTTTTGTGTGGAAATGCTCCAAAGGGATTAACACAATTGTCATCAACGTGATGCAAAGATGTGATATAGCATGATACGAGGCTGAGGGACGGGCGAAATAGTTAATGGAGCTCGTACTCGGAGTTGATAATGGTTGTCAACAACAATCACCATTAAAGTAGTTTACTCCTATGACAACAAGTCAAGTGTGCGCCCAAACACATTGACACAAAGTTATATGTTGAAAAGGAGTAAGTCCGAATCATATTAAAGATATTGCACATATAAGAGACAAGCGAGTCCTTGAGGATCCTCTTACGAAAAGTTCATCACCCGGTGCGCTTAGAGAACACATGTGCAACATGGGTTAATGTCATAATTTAAGATTTCGGATCATAAAGGACCCAAGTCTAAAGAATTTGTTTCAGTACAGAGATATATATAGTAGCTGTTGAGTCTATCGGAGATTAACAGAAACGAGATTGACCGTGACGATAAAACATGCTCTATACACTGATCTGTAATGGAATGAGAAAAGAAGTTAAAAGTATATGGTGAGATCAAGGGGGAGAATGTTGGATTGATCTCTCCACCAATGGGCCCAACGGCCCATTGGGCCCTTGACTCGCGTCCGGATCGGGGACGCCCAGCCCGTTAGAAGGCCGGGTGGGCCCCCGTCGAGCCAAGACTATAAGAGGGAGTGGGGACCACAGGCTCAACGGAAGAGGTTCGCCGCCGCCACCGCGGCCCCCACTCCGAAACCCTAACCGTCCCGGAGGGTCGTCGTTGAAGCGATGGGATGTACCACCGCCGCCACCACTCTCAACCCCTACTCCGCCGTCGCCGCCCGTGTGCGGACTTCACCAACGAACCGGTGATGGCCGCACTACGAGGAAGGTAGAGGTATGTGTTGGATGCAAAGGCAAAACCCAACTGATCTACTCCTAGATGGTCCGGCGATCCTATCACAGTGTGCCTAATTGGGGCTTGATAATTGGGGCTCAAAGATACAAGCACTGTTAGTTTTAGTTTCTGGCAAGTAGTGCTACGTGGTCCCCGTGCGTAGCAACAAACTATTCGACTGGTGCGAACAAGCAACAAATTATACTACAGAAGAGCATACTAGAGCATGGAGAAAACTTATTGGGATAATGGGATGCTCGGCTCCAAATTTCGACTGGATGTATTCGCGGCTCACCGCACAGATGTCCCCTGTAGAGTGGTGGACAGCGCGTAAAAGTGTCCCACGGATGGTGACCATACTCCCTGCTGCGCGCTGCCTTGAGCTGAGTCACCCCCTACCTGGTATGGGGCGGACGCACCACACATGTTCGGTCGTACGTCCACGGCTTCTCCAGCCAAGCCATGACGCAGCTCGGCATTGAGGTCAGGTGGGCCTCTCCAATGACTCGGCCGTGAGTAATCAATCGGTCTGTGTGCGTGTGTGACGTACTAGCAAAATTGTTTAGCGGGATCGAATTGTTTAGGGGAATCTGACGTGGGGAGTGATCATTTCGCTTCGCTTTGGTCTTTTGTTTACTCACTTGATGGACGATTACGCAAGTAGTAGCAAGATTGTTTTTTTAGTATAATCTTGTTCACAACACAACCAATCAGCATAGCTCCACAACCAACCAATTCAACCACGCCACGGTAAGCATGGAGGTGCTGGTGCTGATCTGAGGTGCTCTCGGCCAGTTGACAAAAGCTGTGGAGTTTCAGACTTTCGGTGGATGGCCTGCGGCCGTTGGATTCTTACTTCTGCCTCGACTTATCTCTACTTGCCTGACGCAACAAGCTGCAGCGATGAGCAATCTTCATCTGCCCTGGACTTCTTGTAGTACGTACTATCGACTAGTACGAAAGAAATCTTGCTTGACTGCATGCCACTATTTCCAGTATTCACTCCTATTCACTCCACCCAATTCTCCAATGTAAACACACCGTCAGTTTGGTTCCGTTGCTCGCCTTGTCCAGCAAAACTAAGGGGCTGTTTGGTTCACCTATAGATGGGCATTTGGCCTATGGGCCGGCGGCCCGCACGGAAGCACGGTGCTTTGGCACGGTCCAAGCACGGCACGGCCCACTACGCACCGTGCCCGGGCTGGCCCAGCCCGTTAGCCGTGCCCGGCGTGGGCCGTCACTCCAAAGACGTCGGGCGGCCTAGCCCGCACGGAGTTAGAAGGCCGGCCCGATACCGGCCCCGCATAACAAGACCCACCTCTATAAGGAAGCAACAATTCTCCTTTCAACCCTAATTTCTCCCGCCTCCCCCCTCCCCGGCTCCTACACGCCGCCGCCTCCCCTATGTGTCTCGCGCGGGCGCGCTCTTCCGCGAGACCCCGCCCGCGGTCCCACGCCACGCCGCACCTCTCCTCCGCCGGCCATGGAGCATGGATGTCACACCCCGAAATTTCCAATTTCGGGATGTGAATAGAAAGAATAATTCAATAACGATTTTCTCATAATTTTAAAAATTTTCCAACATTTATTTTTCTTTACGGGGAATATAGTATAGGAAAAATCCTTTGTTTGATTTTCGAAATTAAATAAAAGTTGTGAGTGTTGCATTCATGCCAATGCATCTAGTGGTTCTTGAGTGCAAAAGGTTTCAAAAATGCGTTTAGGAGTCATGTCCAAACTCTCCCGAGAATTTTCCGGATTTTTCGGAATTTATTCTCATTTTCTCCGAGCATTTTCTATTTAATAGAAGGCTCTAAAATCTTTTTCATGAGCACCAAATGCTTTATTGGGTTGTTCGTGTCTTAATCTATCTCTAGGAATTTTCCCGGAATTTTTGTGATTTTCCGAGTATTTCTCGTGCTTTAAAATAATTTACGAATTTTTCCGGATTATTTTTCGCACCGGAAATAGATTCGAAAAAAAGAAAGAAACCCTATCCTACCGGATTGGGCCGAGCCGCAGGCCCGACCCAACCCGCTCCGCCCGCACCGGCCGCCCGCCGTGGCCCATCCGGGCCCGGCAGCCGCCGCGCCCGGCCATGGCCGCCGCCCGGGCCCCACGCGCGCCCCTATAAAGGGCGCCGCCCGCCCTAGGCCGCGCCGCGAGCCGCCCCGCGTACGCGCTCACCCCCCGCACCGCCGCCCCCGCCGCTCGCCTCGCGCCGCCGCCCCGCCGAAGCCGAGCCGGCGAGCTTGCAAAACCGCCGACGGTTGACTTCGATTCCGCCGATCCGGCGTCCTCCGCGCCGGTGAGCACCACCATCGAGTTCCCCTTTGATCTCATGTGTCCGTTCCTAGCCTCGGCCGAGCTTCTCGTCGCCCGGAGCACCGGCGCCGCCGGCCACCAGGGCCGCCGCCGCCCCTTCCTGTTGCGCCTGTGCGATCTGGCCTGAGGAAGAAGATAAGGTGGCAGTTTTGCAAGAAGCCCCCTGCAAGATCCTAGAATCATTAGATCTTTTCATGTGTCTTACATCTTTCCTCGAAAACCCCCTGGAAAGATTAGATTCCGTAGATCCAATCTATCCCAAGCACTTTTATAGATCTAACCCTGAGTTTTATCCTTTTCCCGAGCACTATTTATTGTGTCTTGCAAATCTTTTCTGCTACCGCTCCAAATCTATAGTTAATTGCGACTAGGTCCCTGTAATCTTGTTTTGCTCACCAAATCTTCGTTTTAGCTCCGATTTAATCCGTTCAAGTTGCGTTAGGTTCATAATATTGTAAAGCACTCGTTAGCGGAGTGTTTTCACCATGTTTTGGTTTTCCCGAAAATAAAATTAATATTAATTTTGATTAATGACTAGCTATGCATGTCTTTTCCAAATAAAAGCTATATAGATCTATATGTCGTTTTCACAAGCAAATTTAATTTGATTAATGTTTATATCACATATTTTTGTACATAAAAGTTAATTAGATCTTTATCTCGGTTTTCGTAAACCAAATGTTAATTTGTTTAATAGTTAATTAACCTTTTCTAATTAAAAGTTGATTAGGCTTTTACATCGGCTTTTATAATAAATATTAATTTGATTAATGCCAATACCATAATGTTTTTAATAATAATATGATCTACTCGAATTACAAAGTTTCATTTAGATTCTTCGTATAGTTTAGTTTTTCTAAATTAAATCTTTAATCGGTTAATTCATATATGAATCTTTATTAATAAAACTTGACTAGTTCTTTACACCGTTTCATAAATAAAGTTTAATATTGCATTAATGTCAACATAGGGTATTTTATTTCGAAATATCCTTTATATTTGTTTTGTTAATTAAAATGAACCTAACTCATAGTCTTGCTCTCTCATTTATGCAAAACGTTCGTTAGACGTTCTTTCTTAGCTCAATCTAAGTGTAATCTTTCCAGTTCTTGCTCAATCTTTCATAACCATCTCTTTAAAGCTAACCAAGCCTTTCCCTTCCAAGCATCCTTTGTGTTCTTTAGTGATCAAGCCTATCCCGTAGTGCGATCTTTTAAAGTTTTCTTTTGATTGGTGCTTTGTTCTTAGTATGCTTGTTTGTTTTCTTTGTGTATGTTTGTGCCCGATGGTTGATACGCTTAGAGTGAACGTCGTTCGAGAAGTTTGAAGAGCAAGAGGTGAAGACATTTTGAGCAACTACTTTGGTTAAAGGCAAGTGTGTCCTTGATCTTTTGTCCTAAGAACTATATTTAATCACTCATTGCATATGCTTGCATTAATATGATGGGACCCATGTTTAAGGTTTGACTAGTGTTATTTATCCTGTGCCTTGATCAAACGGGTTTATCTTTTATGTTGGGTAGTTATGCTTAGTCGCTATACCTGGGTTATGGTGGTTTTAATGAACATTAAATATGAATCATGTTATACCTTTATGCTTTATCTTTGGATGCTTAATACAAGACCATATGATTAATTGGAACATGGAGAACCACCCAGGACAACAGTGCAACCACAAGGACTATATGGCTCGGTCTTGGCCGAGTAATTAGGGAAGTCTTTGTGTGGTTATTACTCGCATAGTAGGTTGGGGACGGAGGAATGCTTTTATGGCTCTTCTATTCGGAGCGGTGATGGAACGGAAGACTCTATGGCTTACCGTCCGTAATAGAAGTGTGGTACGAAAGATAGCCTCTATGACATACTACTATGGACTAATACGCACGTGAGGACTCTTTGTAAAGGCCTCGTAGCGTCCCTATGCGGCCACACCTCGGTAGTGTGGTATTGTGCCTACTTTTGCACAACGTAGTTGGGTGCAAAACTCTTCGCAGTTTTTACGCGACTTGTGGGTAAAGATGTACAACCTCTGCAGAGTGTAAAACTAATCGATTAGCCGTGCTCACGGTCAAGAGCGGCCCGGACCCTCACATGATAATTGAACTTGAAGAGGGACTTAAATCGTGTCCTCTGGTTGTGCTTGCCATGTGCTTATGGCGTATCTCTTATCTTATGCTTAATGTGGGTTGGTATAAACTTATACTTTATTAGTAATCGAGTGCTAATAAAATTTGACCAACTAAAATTGCTTAAATGCTTATAGCCCAATCCACTATAAAGCCTTTGCATTCATTCTTTTTCCCCACACTTGCCGAGTACGACAAGTGCTCACCAAGCGTAAATCTCCGATAATCTTTCTTTTTCTTACGTGATACGTTTCGTATTCACTTATATGTCACTATATGCATGAAACTTGATCCCGCATGCATATAGGTTTGCACTCTGGTTTTCTTCGAAAAACGGGTGTGACAATGGACCATGGTCCCCCTCTCCTCATCACCGGCGCCCGGCGCACGCAGCCGCCGCCGGACGAGCGCGAGCACGCAGCGGGCCGCCGCTCTCATCCTCTCACTCACCTGCTCACCCTCGCGGAGATCTTCGACGGGCGGCCGCGGCGATGGCCTCCACCACCGCACCCATCCCCTGCTTCCTCCCCCGTGCGGATTTGTCGTCCGCCCGAGCGGTCCGGCCGCCGACGACGGGCCCTCCGGCCCGTCCCTCCACTCCGCCCTCGATTTTTTGCTTTGGGGCGACGGCCGACGGGCACCACGCGGAGGCCGCCTAGCGCCCGCGCTCCCATCCTCTCCCGGTTGCGGGCTTCGGGCGGCCGTTGGCGCACGTAGGGTCGGGCTGCGCGAGCTAGCCCGCACAAAACAAGACGACGGGCCCGGGCTTGGGCTGTCGCCACAGCCCGTGAACAGGCACGACACGCCACGGTGGGTGTTAGTGCCGGGCTGGCCCGGCCCGTAGTTGAGCGGGCCACCCCGGCCCGGGCTGGGCGGCCCGAATGCCCATCTATAGGTTCACCGCGGCAGTCGCCACGCCACACTCGTGGCAGCCACGGTTGCTGGCTGTTGTTTGGTGGACCGCGTGCAGGTTGAGGCTGGTTGCTCCTGTCGTTTGCTGCTACTCGTGTCATAATTGCTGCTGCAGTTGTAATTTGGTGCTCTGTTGTTTGCTGCTGCTGCTGTCTGTGACCGTGGCAAGTGTGGCGGACGAATAGACGGCCACAGGTTGTGGCGGACACTACAGGTTGTGGCAGCCAAAGATGCAGTGTGGCGAGCTGTGGTGGTGAACCAAACAGCCCCTAACTTTGTCGAGGCAGCATAGGTAAAAGGGCTTGCTGCTGCAAGGAAGCAGAAATCTTGCATACGCAGACACCGAGGCAAGTAGCAGGCAAATGCAAGCACCTTGGCCCTGCCAGGCGATGAGGCGAGGCAATCCCTGTCAAAGGATCCAATCTGACCCTAGGCGAGAAAAGACTCGATGCTTATTCAAAATTTCGTCGGAATCAAGATAAGCTTCCAATACGGAGTTTACAATGTGGTGTTACAATTGGACCAAACGCACACCGGTACGTAGTACGCACGCCCACAAATAGAAGCGACTGTCGCAATATTGCACAGTGAGCGAAGTCTCGCCCGAGCAGAGGCAGAAATCCTTCTCTGGTTCTGACGGGCACCATCGCCTTGCTCAATGCTCAAGCCCGACGAATCGTGCCAGAGAGGAGCCACGCCCCCGCTCATATTTTGTCCCATCCGAGTATCCGAGTCGGCGGTCGTTTCTCCAGAAACCGAGATCATCTTGGAACAGCCCCTTCTGGGCCGGTGAGCTCGCCAGGGATCGGCGGTCGGTTCTCCAGGTTCATGACGATGATGACGATGACGACGAGTACTGCTGGTGCCTCCTTCCACCGGGGGATCTTGTTGCGGTCCGCCTGGCGCGGACGGCGTCGAGCTGGATCTGCTCGTGGCGGCACTCCTCGCTGCAGAAGGGCGTGTCCCCTCTGTACATGAAGATGTCGCTGTCGCGCCCCAGCGGCCGGGCGCAGAGCGCGCACGCGTCGAGCGCCGGCGCGCCGGGCTCGCCGACCGGCTCGGCGTCGAAGAAGAAGCCGGCGCAGGAGACAGACGCGGCCATGGTGTGCGTAGGCGTAGATGCTGCTTCTCCTAGCAAAAAAGGTTGCTGCGGTGGTGTGCTGAGTTGAGCTAGCTGAGCTCCGCAGGCTGGGTATATATGGCGCACGGACGGGCGCGGGCAAGGCAATGCTGCGTTCCGCCGTCTGCGGACGGGTAGCGGTCGGGAGCGGGCGTGGGCGAGACCGCCCACGGGTCGGGGAGTACCGTGCGCATCCTGGGAGGCTGGGACTGGGAGGGAGAGTGGGTGCATCCGGTGTTTCATGGCGGGCCACAGGGCAGCGACTGGCTGACTCGGCTTGATGGTGGCACCCGTGTCCGTGTCTCGTGGCCCGCGCGCTCGCGTCCAAAGCGACGAGGACGACAAGCCTGGACCCAGCCTGGGGCACTTCCGGCGTTGTGACGTGGTGGCGGGTTCCGGACTCCGACACGACAGTCGACAGGGACCGGACCGCGCCGGAAACAAAAGGGTCTCCGTTACTAGCGAAAACCGTGTGCTAGCTACTAGCGTGGCGGGTGTCGACAGTCGACTTGTCGAGTCGTGCAAATACTGCTACTTGCAAAAGTTTTTTCGGCAAAATCGCGAGGTAAATATTCCGGGGCACCCACCGTGACCAATCGGGAAGCACTGGTGATTTGCACCAAATCTACTTGTAGTACACACACCATCACACCAAGTGACCAATATGATAGATGCTGGTCCCAAACTGTGGCTTAAACCAACCTAAGCACATTATTAGCGCTGATAATTGGCGCGCCAGCCTTTTGTTTTTTCCCCAACCAACACACGATGCGGGTGGCGTCCCCACATGGTTCTAGGCCGGGCCACGCATATAATAGAGGGCACTTGCGCTAGCATTGCAGCGGCCAACAGCTTTGCGATTGCGCCCTCCTCTCACGGCTTCAGCATGGGCGCAACACAACCTTGTTCGTGACGAGATTCCTTGGCGGGTGCGGTGCATGCACGCCACCAGGCACAGCGCTCTGTGCGTGGCGGAGGGGACCGTGGGCAGGTGGCGCGTGAGCAGCGCGGCTGCCGGGAGCGGACGTGGTCACGCACCGTCGGCATTGAATTGAATACTGTTTGTTGAGCCTTGAAGCTCTGGGGGGTGGGGAGAAGTGGAAGTGGATGCTGAACCTGAACGAACGGAGATACCGCCAGGTTTCAGCTCCGGCAGGCGTGCAATCTTTGGAGGTTTACGTAGGCCGGGAGCACCATGCGAGTGCAGGGAGGCTACTTGGAGTTGGAGATTCCATCGGTCAGGCAGGCAGGTCTCACCCGGGGGAGCAGCATTTCTCGAGATCCGCGCACCAGTTTGTTTACTCCGTAATAGCTGGATTCACGGAGAAGCTCTTTCCGTTGATAATTGGAGCTCACGGATGGTCCAAAACGTAACCAAATCCCGCAGATCAGAGATCACGCAGACCCCGTGCTGGGCATGCGAGCAGATCGACATTTTTGCCGGGGCGAGACACGGCACGGTGGTGACTGACCGATGTCCATTCGCTAAAAAGAAACAGACTGATGCTCAGTGACACGCTGCTTGATTGGCTTCATTGGCTTATCAGCGCGGCGTGGGGAGAAACTGGAAATTGGCGCGTCCGCTCTCCTCCGCACAGCTGGTGGCCGCGGAGTGGAGAGGTAGCGCGCGTAAAAGTGCGTGCCGGTGGGCCGTGCGCGAACGCTTTTGGCGTGGACGGCGGGCACACGTACTAGTACGTGCGGCGCTGGCGCACGGCTGCTCCCGAGTCCCGACTCCCGTCCCCTGCCCTGCTCCGGCGCCTTGGGTGAGTCACGGACCCACTAGGCAGCGGGTGACTCGACACATGTTCATGGCTTTCCCTTTCTCCAGCCGAGTGACGTGACGTCGGCCCCGCCGGTCCGCCCCTCTCGATGATTGGAGTGGGGGGGACTGACTCCCCGGTGACTCAGCGATGAGTAGTGAGTGAGACGTACAAAAAAAAGTGAGTAGTACGAAAAGAAAAATGGGAACAATTCAACGGATCTGACGTGGGTGCAATGATTTCGGCCACTTTGGAGTGTTTACGTGGCCCCGCTTGACACTGACGGAAAGATTATCTGGATAATTTTGTACGAACTAGTGATTTTTCTTACGCAATTAGCGACTTGCGCAGTTGTTTCCTTAGTGCAGTGCTGGCTACTGTACTATAGGTTACCTGGCCGTGAAGGCTCATGCGCTTCAGCCAGATCCAGGATGAAGTTTACTACGCGAGTTTGGTGCCCGGGATAGGGGATTGCATACGAGAGGACTGACTATTACACGACAGATTACTGGTACATTGAAAGAGATCTTGCATCGTTTGCGAGATTTCGTTTGGCCATCAGTTCAGAAAAGTAGACACAAGAAAATACAATTCAGGAACAAGATGTTTGCGATCAAAATTGCTGGGCTTGCATAACTTTTTCAGATGCCTCATACAGTACATTTACATATCGATGATGCTCTAGCATGCACAAACGCCCTCTACAAGATCCCAATCAAAAGGGTGGAACTAAAAACCCGACGCAGGTCCCAGATCTAACCCCATGGTTAGGTCAAATCTGGCTTTGTCGCCTTCTCCGATCTTGAGATCCATCCCCTCCCCAAGTTTGCTTCGTTTCAGCGCCGAAAGCCCGGGCTTGCTCCGCGTAGCTCCGGGCAGCCAGGACCAGGAGCACCTCCATGACTGGATCTCCCGTGGTACTAGCTGGCTGGTTCAGCCAAGACAGTCTTCTCTTCTTCCTCCTCCTTCCTTAATCGCTTACTACTAATCAGTAGCTGGCCACCGACACGTCGGCCTTTGCGGACACGGAGGCTCCGCCCTCGTGCCTGCCGCCGCCCCCCCGCTGCGCCTGCTGCTGCTGCTTCCGCCGGCTGCTGCCGGCCCGCCGCGCGTAGGCCGCGTCGTGGTGCATCTGCTCGTAGCGGCACGCCGGCACTCCTCGCTGCAGAAGGGCGTGTCGCCCTTGTACATGAAGATGTCGCTGTTCCGGGTGAGCGGCTTGGAGCAGAGCGCGCAGGCGTCCAGCGCGTGCCGCCCGGGCTCCCCCAGCGGCTCCGCGTCGAAGAAGAAGGCGCAGGCCACGGACGCCGCCATCTGTTCTCTTCTTCGTATGGGGGTTGTTTGGGGGAGCGGAGGTCGTCTCTCCGGGGAGCTCAGCGAAGCAGGTTTGCGTTGCTTTTCTTCTTGGCTTTGGAGAGACTGGGGGAAGAAGGGAGGCCGCGGGAGGGTGTGTGCTAATCCTCGGATGAGAAGAGATCTTGCTTGGCTCGCTGGGAAGTGGACTGGGCGGGTATTTATCGCCGCGAGCTGAGGAAGACGACAAGCGGGCGTGACGTGGAAAGGAAAAGCCGAGAGAAAACCGTGGGTGGTTCTGGAACTGGAACCAGCAGGGCCGGGCCGATGCGACGGTCTAGCGTCCACCACGCCCACAGGCAAGTCCAAAGCGGACTGGTTGGTACACACGGTGTGGTACTCCAGCTGTGCTGATTGTGTTACTCAGAACTACTCCGTATCTCAGTATATTTGAGCTCATATCAGGAGTCGGGGTCGATGTTTGCGATATTCGCATGAACTACACCCACACTGAGTGTAATCAGTATAGTAGGCACACCGTACTGTAGCTACGCAACCGGTAATCCAATTCTTCGGCGCTCCGTGTCCGCGGGCATGCCGCGTGGCCCCATGATGCGGCTGCTGTCGGCGGGGCCCACCTCAAGTAGAACACGACAAGATTGGGTTTGCGTCTGGGCTTTTCTGGCATGGCTTGGACTCATCCTGACGTGGCGACCAGCTGGAGTGTACGAGGTGCTACTGCTTCCTTCCTCCGCCGGTCCTTGAGACGGCGCAGCAGCAGTGCCCCACTTCACGTCAGCTTTCCGAGCCTGACCGTGCTGTAAAACACGCGCCGGCTGGGTGGCGTCGCCCGACGTCCTCCCAACAGAACACCTTTCAACTGTCAACTCTGTTTCCCCCCAGGGTAGAAAGAAAAAAAAACTTGTCGTTCATGTCGTTTCGACGACAATTGGGCTGAATGTTATATGCGCGTTCCGCAAAAACAAACAACTAGGCCACTCGGCCCAACCCCTCCTCCTGCGTGTCGGCCGGCCCTGCTCGGCCTTAATCGAATTCGCGGCCACCATTGTTGCGCCCGCGCTTCCCTCCCCCGTCTTGTCCTGACTCCTGAGTCCTGTCGTCAGTCACCCTGGGCGTTCGGTATTACCGAACCGATCGGTTCGGTAACTTGATCGGGGTAAATTCGGTTCCAGACGAAATAGGTACCGATCGGTTCCAAAAAATATTCGATGCCGAGGTAATTCGGTATCGGTATTTTCGGTTCGGTATCGGTAAATACCGAAAATACCGAACAGGCAAAGCCAGCGACGGGTGGGCGCGCGCCGGGCGAGGCGACGACGGCGGCCGCACGTGGCGGGCCGGGCGGCACGCCGGGCGAGGCGACGGCGAGGACGCGTCGCGCCGAGCGCCGTCGTGGGGGCGGGGTGCCGCCTGGCCGGTCGGCGGTCGCGGTCGCCGGCCTCCGTGGTCCTCGTGGCCTCACCGGCGGTCGGGATCCCGGCTCCCGGCGGGCGGCGGCCGCCGATGGGGACGGGACAGAGGACCGGAGCGGTGGAGCCCGGAGCCCGGAGGAGTCGCCGAGTCGGGGGGCACCCGGGCGCGTCATGGCTCGTGGCCGCGCCTCGCGGTCCGCGTGCGGCCGGCGGCCGCGCGCGCCGCCGCGGGAGACGGGGACGGGGAGAGGGCGACTCGCGAGTGGCCGAGTGAGGGACCGAGGGGATGAGGCTAGGGTTTTTTTGGTGGGCTTTTGATGGGCCGTTCTTCCGGACCGCTTCGTATCATGGGCTAATTCGGTACCAGAACAGGTACTTCGGTAAACCGAGGTAAAAAACCGAATTTACCTCGGTAAATTCGGTTCCCCAAACCCTGGAACCGAATAGGAACCGAATTATTCGGTTTCGGTACTATTCGGTTCGGTTCTCGGTTTTTTTCGGTTCGGTTTCGGTTTTCGGTTTTTCGTGCCCAGAGTGAGTCGTCAGTCTCAGGCTCTCAGCTGGTGCGGCCATGCCGGCCGCCGCGCGCCCGCGCCGTAGGCCGGCCGTTCCATCCACCGAAGCCCCAACCTCCTCCACTGCATGGCCATGCCCTCCCTTCCAAGTTCGACTTTCAATCGGGGGTGCAGAAACTCTGATTTTTCTCTCTCCCTAATCAGCACAGCCGCTCCTAATTTCCCAACGAAGGAAGTGAGCAAAGCAAGCCACAATCCTACTGTCGTACTGTGCCGGACAACCTCTTCCTACGACGAGCACGCGAGACGAAACGAGCTAGCTCGAGCTTTTCGCGAGCCGAGCCGACTAGATATTTTTCGCTCGTTTTGCTTACCGGGCCGAGCCGAGCCGATTCGATTCAGAGCTCGGTATCCAAATTAGCTGGCACGAGCCGAGCCAGCCCCACTACTAGCTTGAAGTCGACGGCCGCGGCCAGCTCCTCAGGACAAGCCACTCCCTCCTTCTCTTCTTTCTCAATCTCTCCCCTCGCTCGGCCTTCCCTTCCTTGGCGGCGGCGGCGATTGGGCGAGAGGCGGCGCCGTTCGTCGCGTCTTCGGCGGCCCCTTTGCCGGCGACGAGCAACCACCAGGTAAGTCCGCCCCTTATCTTCCCTTCCCGCTGTACGAAACGGAGCACCTCCAAACCCTAGATTAAGCTGTCTGTATTCGGATCTGACCCTATTACCTTCGATTTTGCTCACGAAATTTTCCGAGTCGCTTCGGTAGTGCTTGCTGGCTGAGGCAGCCAGCAAAGCTGCGGTAAGGAGGCGGGAGGGGGGGATTTCCGTGCGGCTCCTGTGAATTTCCAGTCATTTGTGGAATTTCGGTGTTTCCATAAGCTTTTCCATAAGCTTGTTTAAGCAAACATGATCTAGGAGGCTAATGGGTCTTATTATTTGCATCGAATTCTACCTAGTCCTTCACCCAGCATGCAATTGTTACTGGTACTACTTTGGCATTCCCCCCCTTCTGGGATTAGTTTTCTGCGAAGCTACAGTAACACGATCGTGTAGAGTAACTGGATGGATAGCTCGTACTGGGAATTAATAACATATGTCACCACAAGCTAACAATTGTTGGGCAGAAGCACTCGCATCATTTTCCCTCATGCGTGTGCCTGTTTATATATCCTAAAACAAGTGAATACATTTGAAGGCAACTGACCTACTCCCAGTACATTAGTGATGCAGTACCTGTAGCAAAAAAAAAAAGGTTGGTCAAAGACATTTATGTCATTGTGTGGTTTGACCATAAGGCCAGTAGATTGATTTGCATGATCTCTATAGCCATTTGGTTTAACCAAGAAATCACTTGTAGAAAGAAATCCTAATTTTTAGGTTATTGTCCAGTGAATGATAGGTTTGCTCTATGATTAAGGTGTAAGTTTTATTTAGTGTTACAACTGCTAATTAATAGTTTTTAAGCCTCCTGTAATAATATAATAGTCCTAACTGTGTTTTTTCAGCTTTAGTGTTTACTCATGTCCATTTAGACTCTTTTCTTTGATATTATGTACCCAGTCATTCACCCATCTATTATTTGATTTTACAACCAGCTATTATATGACTCTCTTGACCACTTCAGGTTGTTGATAAGAGGAATTAGCATGGATATTATGCAAACCAGTGACTCTTCACATCATGGAATTGTAGAAAACAGCCCATATAGAATTCCTTATGATAGACATGCAGAAGGGGGCCAACTTGGTGCTTCATGGTATTTTAATAGAAAAGAAATAGAGGAGAATTCCCTCTCTAGGAGAGATGGCATTGATCTGAAGAAGGAGGCTTATCTTCGCAAGTCATACTGCACATTTCTTCAGGATTTGGGAATGAGGCTTAAAGTGTAAGTACTTATTATACCACGCATTCTTCATTGTTGTATTAACTTTTATTTCCTCCCTCTCATCTAAAATATAAGTTGTTCGTGACGGACATGATCTATTCATTAATTTTTTTACTCATAGTCCATACTCCATTGGACGTTGTGAGCTCTGTATGCAAGCCCATTTTTTGTGCCTGCATTGAGAGATCATTTGGTGCAAAATAGATTTGATACGTTGATTGCCAATATAAAAGTCTGTTAACAGTTTTTATTTTATGTTGTATAAAAATTGTTACATATAGAACTATAAAAGGTTGCACAGCAGTGCTCTTGTTTTTGAAAGAGAAGAAGAAAAAATAACTTGATAATTCTTCATAAGTACAAGAGTGTCAAATGGATTGTGGTCGCTTGTTTGAGTTTAAATCTTTAACTGCAATTTGGTTGTCTATAAGCCAGCAAACATCTCTGTATGCTGTTGAATGATTACGAGTTCAAGTTGAAATCTTTATATATGAACCTTCTTATTGCTAATGACAAATAGCTTTGTAATGTAGGCCTCAAGTGACAATTGCTACTGCTATAGTGTTTTGTCATCGATTTTTTCTTCGTCAATCTCATGCGAAAAATGACAGGCGGGTAAGTCTTCTATGTGTATGTGTAAGCTTTTTTTTTTAAAAAAACTTTGATCTGTCTCTGTAACATGGTCGTAGAAATGACGCTTATTAGAGCAACTCCAACAGTTTGGCAAATCAACTTGTCATCCATCTAATTTTGACAAAACAAGATAAATTGGCCTCCAACAGTTTGGCAAAAATAGAAACTGGCAAAACTCACCTCCCCACGCGCATATATGCGCGCACGGATCGTGGTTGCCATCGGCGTTTTCCTGTAGGTGGGAGGGTGAAAAAAGAAATACTGATGTAAATTAGATCTGGATTTGGCAAGTGAATTATGCCAAACTGTTGGAGATGAACTTTTTTTTTTTTACTTTGCATATCTTTTTAAAAGTTGGCAAAACACAAGATTTGTCAAGTAAAATTTGGCAAACTCTTGGAGATGCTCTTACTATGTGATAGAGTATTTTTCCTTTTAATCTGTAAATGATTTGGTGTATGTTGCACTCACTGCAATCTTAGTAGTCGGTGGTAACTCTCCAGCAGTAGCTTGAATACACAAATGATTTGCTCTCACAGTCATATTTTTTTATTAGATGTAAAGAAAAGTTGGTTCCTTATATTTCTGACATGCTCCATCATGCTGCTTTCTTATTTTTGCTCAGTAGTGTTATTTTTAATCATCTGCTAGTAAAAAGTTAATAGTATTGAAGTTCATTACATGCAGACAATCGCAACAGTCTGTATGTTCTTGGCGGGAAAAGTTGAAGAAACACCCAGACCTCTGAAGGATGTCATACTCATTTCATATGAGATCATTCACAAAAAGGACCCTGCTGCAGTTCAGCGAATAAAGCAGAAGGTGCTATATTTGATTTAGAGCATTTATCTTGATTTTCTGTTCTAGGTAATCTACCAATATGGGCGCCCTGTTCGTTTGGCTTATCAGCCACCAGCCAGCAGTACTTTTCTCTCAGAACAAACCAGCCACCAGCAACCAGCCAGCAGTACTTTTCTCTCAGAACAAACCAGCACCAGCCACCAGCCACCAGCCAAACGAACAGGCTGATGGTACTGTTTACAGTTTCTCATTACGGTCTTAATTTTTTATTCAAAAAGAGAGAAAGTTGGGGCTGCTGCTTTTATGCAATTTTTCTTCCAGATTACTGTGGCACAGAAAAATAAGTGAAGTTGTTTGTTACTTTTTTTTGTCTCCATTAGGAAGTTTATGAACAACAGAAGGAACTTATTTTGATTGGGGAGCGTGTTGTACTTGTAACACTTGGTTTTGACTTGAACGTGCACCATCCCTACAAGCCCTTGGTTGAAGCAATTAAAAAATTCAAGGTTGCTCAAAACGCACTTGCTCAAGTTGCCTGGAATTTTGTCAATGATGGGTATGTTAAAATTACTGCTCTTGTTATACAAATAGTAATCCACGAACATGCCTATTTACAACGCCTTAAAAGGGGTGTACAGGCTCCGCACGTCGCTTTGCTTGCAATTTAAACCGCACCACATTGCGGCTGGCGCAATCTTCCTGGCTGCGAAGTTTCTCAAAGTCAAGCTTCCATCAGATGGCGAGAAGGTCTGGTGGCAAGAGTTTGATGTAACTCCGCGGCAGTTGGAAGGTTGGTCTCTAGATGCTAAGTCAATAGTGTGTGCCTGCACTTCACTACTGTGACATTCATTTTCATAAGGATTTATTTCTGAAACCTTGAAAGTAGTAGCAGTTGCCATTTTCCCACTAATTATTAGGAATCCCATGGAATTGGACAGCCAAACATAGTTGGTTTGTTCAAAACTGACAGCAGAACTAGGTTAGGTAGAAAGCGTTCGCAATTCTGTTTGGTACCGTAGTTATCCAGGTCTAACTAAATGGACGGTACAATGCCATTTTGGAGTACCGTGGCCTATGCTCAAGGCAATCTCATTTGACTTTAGATGTGTTCTGTGAATGTGCCATGTACTGGAAGTTGTGATTATTTTCAGTCTTGCATTTTTTTGCTATATATCTGTTTTGGTACTTCTTTTAGCCTTTTCTGTGTTTTCTAATATCACTTTTGATGCTCATGTAATAATTATATTTATAAGACACATGCTTACACTTTGTATCATTACTCCTTTCAGAGGTTAGCAACCAAATGTTGGAGCTCTATGAGCAAAACCGTGTTGCACCGCCAGCGTCACAAGGTAATGATACTGAAGGGAGTTCTGCAAGTGTTGCTAATCAACGTGCTCCCGGTAAAGTTCCAGGGGCAGCTGATGAATCTACCGCTCATGAACATCACCAAGCACCAAGACAATCGAGCCAGCATGGATATGACCACCCTCAAAACAATAGAGTAACTCATAGCGAAGCTAGGGATGGCGCTGCAAACAGCAACGAAGGCCCCAATGTGTCATCCTCGATGATTGATGCAATGAAGAAGATAAACAAGGATAAGGTGAAAGCGGCCCTGGAGAAGCGGAGGAAGTCCAAAGGTGATGTTTCCAGAAAGGTTGACGTCATGGATGATGATGACCTAATTGAGAGGGAACTGGAACACGGAGTGGAGTTGGCCGCGGAGGATGAGAAGAGCAAGCAGGAGAGAAGGCAGAGCTGGCCTCATCCTTCACACCGGGAGGATCACCAGAACACCAATCGTGATAATGCTGAAGAAGGCGAGCTGTCCATGGACAGTCAGGAATACTGTTCCCCAGAGCATGACAATCGGAAGAGGAAGGATGCACACGAGCACCGGAACTATGATCGCGATGAAAGAGACCTGAAAAGGCTAAGGTCATGAGAGTGTTGCACCTTTGTGGGAGTTTATATGGGTACCATATGTGACTTGGGCTATGACATGATGTGGAACCTTTCTGTCACAACTCACAAGTGTACTTGATGCATATTTTGGTGTTCTGGGGGGGATCTGAACTGTTATATATATATATACTGTATAAGTTAAAGAAGGTTTCCCGGGAGAGCGGAGGTTGGAGAGTGTGTGTGTGTTAGGACCTGACGATGTCACCGATTCGAGACGATGTTATGAGCACTTGCAGTATTAAAGAAGCTGCAGCGTACGGCTATCCGGAGCGAAATTTGTGAATGCATGTGATTTGAGTGAGGCTGTGAGCTGAAACACTTCGCAGCATGCGATCTCATCATTCATCTATCGTTCAATACTGTGGTATCAGGGTGTGAGATTATGCACGAGATTGGTGTAGATATTTATATCATTTGCGTACATACTATAACCTTGAAGTGAGAAGTTTTACTCGTGCCGTTTATTAAACCGTACTCCTAGGCAAATCAATGTTATACTAGTATGTATGCAAATGATATAAATATCTATACAAATCTCGTGCATAATCTCACTTAAATGACGGCCCATTAGTACGCAATGGTGTGTGCAGCGGGCAGCCCAGCACGCAGTGAACCTCTGAATTCCGTGCGCAATTTGCTCCAAGTTCCGTATTCACTCGAATGTATGGATGCCAATGAGTACCTCTCTCACTGCTCGATGCATCTGTAATTTTGTATCCTGCATTTTTATCGTCACTTGCATATAAGCGAAGGAATGGAATTTTAAAAAACAGAAGACCTTCTGCTGCCCGTGGTGAATGTGCTGTAGACTGGGATCGACCAAAACAGGCTCTCTTGATCAGTCTTCAGTCATCGACCAATAGCAGTGGATCTCTCTAACCAACTCGTCTGCGTGAGTCGAAAACTCTCTCGGAGCGAACTGTTTCAGGGCTTGTTCGCTTCCATGAGATTCAATCCGACCGGAATAATAGATGTGTGAAGAAAATTATGATAGAGACTCGGATTTATTCCGGATCAAGAATTAATTTACTCATCATGATAGGTAGAACAAGAGACACGAAGAAAAGGGATTGGTTCCACACCTCTTGACTAGTGGATTGCTTCCGAGCCTTTTGGTGTATCTATCATGAGCAAATTTATTGTTGACCCGGAATAAATCCGGATCTTTTATCTTACTAGCTATCATGATTTTCTTGTTATATTCATCAATTCCGGTCGAATCTAATCCGTTGAAAACGAATGAGGCCTCAGCGTGCTCAGCAGCGAGTGGCACAAATAACGGGCAAATTAAGAGACATTTAGGTATCGCTCATAAATTGAGCATCCTCAAAATTGAGAATTGCGGAATTTGCCGTCCGTTCGTTTTAAATTTTAAGTCGGTTGACTTTTTTTAACTTCGAATTTGACCATTCATCTTATTAAAAGAATTACACAAACATAATCACATTTAAGTCACTTTTAAATATTTTATATTAATAAAGTAAGCCGCAACAAAAATATGACATTTTGTACAAGAAAGAATTAGATGAGTAGTCAAATTTAAGGTTTAAAATCTAACAAACTATTATTTGGAACGAAGGAAGTACTGTCCTACATATTTTGTGAACGGTACGTCATAAGAACATTGCTTGCACGCATCTATCCAAAAGGATGACTATAAACAATGGGACATATTTTAACTGTCGCTTTCAAAGCGGATCGGCAAACTCACAAGGAGAGCCAATATCTTACTCGTACTGTCCTACATATCTTTTTTCGCACGCTAAATCCAGTAACTCTGGTTTTTCAGCACACAGGGGAAAAATCCAGTAACTTAATACGCTATTCTTCCATTCGTCAAGGGGATCGGCAAGGGAAAAAAATGAACCGTGACCCAAAAAGTCATCGTATATATATATGATCGCGAGGATCGCGATCAAGTCCCAAAATATTATATCTCCATCCCTTTTTCTCTTGATTGAGTTTTTCTTTTTCCTATTGGGTATTCTCAATGAAAGGTCAATTGGGCATGTGCATGACAAGATACCTGAGCTGAGATGTACCATTTTCTCTCCTTTTCCCTTGTGTTTTAAAAATTAGTTTCTTTTTTTCCCTTAGACTACGCAGGAGAGCTGCATATCATTGTATTAAGAAAAAAACATCATCCGGTTACGACGCACGGCCGTAGCACACGCCCAACCCAAGAGCGGATATTACGATGACTCACACCCAGGGTCGACTCGCGGACACATTGGGCGACTACTCGCTAAACAAACAACCTAAGTGTGTAGCTCCCGCACAGATCCAACTTTCCCCTTCCCGCCTGTTGTGTTGTAGCAGAAGGTGCGGTGGGGTTTCCACCTCCGTGAAACATGAGCACGACATTAAAATACGTGTCCTAGGAGCGTGAAGTTCCTTTTGTCTTGTCGGCGTCGGTTCAATCGATCGATACTGTGGTTTTGTAGTCTAACCTTGTAATTTCGTTGCCTTGCTAGTGAAATTCGGGCAATGCACATAGTGGAGAAGAATATGTGTCCTAGGAGGAGTGTTGAGATATAATAGCCCTATATGCCTTTATTTGAACACACTTATCCTAGCCTTTAAGGAGATAGCAATGTAAGTTGGGGTCTCTTCACCTTCACATAAGAGGAGGGGGATGCCCAAGTTGTAAGATATACATCAATATGCCCAAATTTGGATTTTCTTAATTTTTATTTGGCGCAGTAATGTGATTTCGCATGTATAAGTTCTTTTTTCTTAAATCTGGTACCAACGCACTCTCACACTACACGGATACTCACCCTCCATGAGCACGTTCGAGAATTATTTGGACCGCCGCATACGTTTTATTTCCAATGGGCACGTCGTCAACCATGGGAGTAAATTATACTAAGTCGATGACTCAAATTCAAAACGGTAGATTTTACGTTGAGAATCTAAGCATAAGCTACAGTCAGTTCGGCAAATACTCGAGAGAACTATATCAATCATTTCACGCAAATACCATGCTGTCTCATGCCTGGCGTGCAAGTACTCTCTCTCCCTCTCACCAAACGGGTGTGACATTAGATGGCTATTAATGACATAACAACAATAATACAAGTAGTATATAATCAAATCGATGTATTACTTTATTTAGACATGCCGCTGTAGTGCTGCTATCATCGCCGGCCGGCCGCTCGCCACCGTTTATTGTATTATCGGGTGGGGACTTTCCTTTTCGACGTGGGCATGCTCATTTTAGCGCGTAAACTAAAATCAGTGGAATAATCCTATCAAAAAAATAGTGGAATAAAAGCACACTTACTTTGCAACTTGTTTGCAGATGAAGATCACCAAAAACGATGACGAACCCTTTAGCCGCCAGCCCGCCAATGGCATGGTCAACAGCAAGTAGACAGACGGCTTGATAAATATTGCTTGTACTAGTTCCTGACTATTTCTGCTGGCACTCAGAAAGCTTTAGCCGCCATGGTCATGGCTAAGAAGGTACCAAGGGCCCTTCTCCTCAGGCTCGGCCTCGCCTACCTGCTGTGTTTTACTACCGTTTCCCATGCCACCTCCCCGGTTAGCTTCAACTTCGACTTCTCCGCTCCCGGCGCCCTCACCAGTCCCGACCTCAAGTACATCTCCAACGCCACAGCCACCGGCGATCGGATTGACCTGACCAAGGACACGGCCTGGAGCACGGGGCGCGTCGCGTACGGGCTGCCGGTGCAACTCTGGGACAACACCGGCAAGGTCGCCAGCTTCACGTCAAACTTCACCTTCGTCATCAAGCCACACAACAATACCGCCCAGGCATGGAGCTCATCCCATTTCTTAGCTTCTGTACGGCTTCTGCTACAATCCGGCATTTGTTAGACGACCTGATGTGCGACCTGCGCTTCAGGGCGATGGCATGGCGTTCTTCGTTGGAACCTACCCCGCGACCCTCCCGGAGGATTCCAACGGCGGCTTCCTCGGGCTCGTCAACAACCCCGGCAACCCGGCCAACACTTACTTCCCGGCGACTGTCGCCGTCGAGTTCGACGCGTTCAGGAACGTCTGGGACCCCAACAACACCATGAACCACGTCGGCGTGGACGTCAACGGCATCGCGTCGGCGGCGTACGCGGCGCTTCCCGACGGGTGCTTCAACGGGACCATGTCGGCGTGGGTCAGGTACGACGCCGGCGCGGGCACGCTCTCCGCGACGCTCCGGTTCGACGATCAGCCGGGGTTGCTGGGCCTCTACAACGTCAGCGCCCCCGTCGACCTCAGGGCCGTAGGCCTGCCGCAGCAAGCGGCGGTGGGGTTCTCGGCGGCCACGGGGGATTACGTCGAGCGCCATCAGATCCTTTCTTGGTCCTTCGAGTCCTCTCTCGCCCACGTTGTCGTCGTCAAAAAGGCCGGCAAGTGGTTTTCCATTTTCTTGTACTTCATCCTCTCTAGTGATTTCTGTTAGTCATGATTAGTCCATACATACTGAATAAAATTTGAAACTTTGTTTATCACCTACAACTCTACAAAATCACTTTGAGAATCCTGTGTGCTCATCATCAGCGAATTATTTGCATTGCTCATCATCTGCAATAGCATTCGTGGTTATCCAATTGTGTCTGCTCCTACGATTAGCACCATATGTTACTAATTGAATCTGTCTCCGAATGGCAGAAAGCAAAACATCAAAGACGACACACATAGATCTAATAGCCGGATTGGCATCCACTGGGATCGTCATCCTGCTCATCGTAGCGGCGTGGCTCTGCTACCGCGAGTACCAGAAACGAAACGGCGCCAAGCAAAGGCAAAAGGATACACCGAGAGACGGGGACATTGACGACGAGTTCAAGAAGGGGACAGGGCCTCGCAGATTCACCTACAGGCAACTGTCGAAGGCGACACGGGGATTCTCCGACGACTGGAAGCTCGGCGAGGGCGGCTTCGGTTCCGTGTACCGTGGGTTCCTCCAGGGTCAGGGCCTCCATGTCGCCATCAAGAGGGTCTCCAAGACGTCGAAGCAGGGGAGGAGGGAGTACATCTCTGAGGTGACCATCATTAGCCGTCTCAGGCACCGCAACCTGGTGCAGCTCGTCGGGTGGTGCCACGACGGCGACGAGCTCCTGCTCGTCTACGAGCTCATGACCAACGGCAGCCTCGACACCCATCTCTACAGCACCAGCAACGTGCTGACGTGGCCAATCAGGTACAACATCATCCTTGGCATGGGCTCTGCCCTCCTGTACCTTCACCAGGAGTGGGAGCAGTGCGTGGTACACCGTGACATCAAGCCGAGCAACGTGATGCTGGACGCGTCCTTCACCGCGAAGCTGGGAGACTTCGGCCTCGCGCGCCTCGTCGACCACACCCGCGCCGCGCGCACCACCATGGTCGCCGGCACGAGGGGCTACATCGACCCGGAGTGCGCGGTGACCTGCCGCGCCACCACCAGGTCCGACGTCTACAGCTTCGGCGTCGTGCTGCTCGAGATCGCCTGCGGCCGGAAGCCCGTCATCCCAGAGGAGGACGAGGGCAGGGTGCTGCTCGTGCGGTGGGTCTGGGAGCTCTACGGGAGAGGCCAGCTCCTCGCCGCGGTGGACGCACGGCTGCTCGACGCCGCCGGCGAGCTCGACGCGGTGGAGGCGGAGCTGGAGCGCGCGCTGGTCGTGGGGCTCTGGTGCGCGCACCCGGACTCCGCGGCCCGGCCGTCGATCCGGCAGGCCATGGGCGTGCTCCAGTTCGAGGCGCCGCTGCCGGAGCTCCCGCTGGAGATGCCCGTGGCGATGTACGGGCCGCCTGGTGGCCGGGGTAACCCGTCGAGCAACACCACGTCGTCGTCGTCCGGTCGGAGTGGCAGTAGCAGAGGGCAGACGTCGACTAGCGAGCAAACGGCGCGCTCGTTCACGTCGTCGGCGGCGAAGAGCGGCGCTCGGGAGACACGTTTTTTCGCCACTTGTAACACGGGGAGTGCACAGGTGAATCCAACAGCGGACGCTCAAGAATGACCGAGCAATTTCAGTGCGCTCGCGCTGCTCGTCCGAGCTTGCTGATACATCACCGGATGGTCATGTACAGAGGAAGTTGCTGGATTAGGTTCTGGCCACTCCTACAGAAAGCAAAGTTCAGAAATACAATTTGTTAGGCCTGTCTACGCGTCGAGACGACGAGGCATGGCGTGTGGTTTTTACATCAAATTTGGGTGGAGGTTTACCAAAGCATTAAGTTTACTAGTTCAGCACGGGCTAATACGTTTTATTATTATTTGAAGTTGTAATTAATTTTATTAGTAACATCATAATAAGATACATTCTATTTTGCCACATAGGCTCTAAATGCAATATATTAATCGGCATTTTGTCGATATAACATAATTATAAGATTATGTTGTATACTATTCTTGAAAAATGATAAGTATAATTAACTTTAATTGTATTGAAAGAACCACCATAATAAGAAAGCGCAAATCCTGGTGTTATATCTACATTTAAAATGGTAACTATTAGTTTATCATATGTTAATAATGAATAAATATTAACTAAGAGTTGTTTAGATCATTACATGTAAAGGATCCACCATAGTGTATTGTTTGTTTTATGTGTCTCAAGATTTGCTTCATTTTTTCTTGAACCATGATAGCAGTTAATGGTAGGTATCTCCAGTGATATTTTCCGATCTTCTGCTTCCTCAATGACGTTACACATAAATCACACAGATGGGTTAGGGTAACCAACCAAATAACATGTCATCATAGCATCTTGGTTATTTTCCTTGTAATTTGTGCATCCTTGAAAAGAAGATGTTAATATTATCCTCTTTCAAACCTGGCCAGCTCTTGTGTCCCTCGTCACTTCATCAGGACAACGCCTCCTTTTCAGTTGTTCTCATATTGCTTGATATATGTGTTGAGTGGAATTGATTTAAAATCGATGCAATATGGAAAGAAGACATACATACATACATACATACATACATACATACATACATACATACATACATACATACATACATACATACATACATACATACATACATACATACATACATACATACATACATACATACATACATACATACATACATACATACATACATACATACATACATACATACATACATACATACATACATACATACATACATACATACATACATACATACATACATACATACATACATACATACATACATACATACATACATACATACATACATACATACATACATACATACATACATACATACATACATACATACATACATACATACATACATACATACATACATACATACATACATACATACATACATACATACATACATACATGAAGAATTTAAGGTGTAATAATGAAAGGAAAATGTATATAAGGAATCTTGCATATATTTGAATTTTGAAAAAGAGCACACCTCCTATAGTAGTCTTGTGCTAATCCTATCAAATATTCAAATACAGTAGTATTACAGATGATTATATTATGGTATTTTCATATTAATCTTGGTTGGTCCGGTCCTATAGACCTATAACTAATCCACGTGTTCTTTAGATTATATAGAAAAGGGTAGGGTAATTAGTATGTTACCTATGATATGTGCAACATCATTGTAACTCCGTAGGTTGGTGCAATGAAGATGTTGATGCCCTTCCAACTATTTGGAGTAGATGATCTTCAGTCGATTTGCCGTCAAATGCCAACTGTCAAGTAGCTTTTAGATGGACTCTATGAAATATGTGTGGGATTGGTTGCGAGATTTAAATAGATTTTTTTCTGTTGTTGCTTTAGAGATGGACATTTAAAAAAATTGCAATACTTGTCATTGCTAGGGACTATTTGTTTTCCTAATTAAGTTAGGTTAATTTAGGGGCTCGTATTATCTCGATAGATGGCTACCTATATTTAGAATTATGCATGGACCGTGTTTATATAATATTTTGTTATATTGCAATTTTGTATTTCTCTTTAGAAGTTTAGTGAAGTGCATTGAGTAATGTGTATCACCTCCAGTTGAGTTCATGAATTTTAATAGGCCTTACCTACCTTCAATTATTTTTTTATTAGTGTGTAGTCATGCTCTTTTATCCATCTTGTTTTTAAGCTGGAGATAGTGCACATACGGATCTAGTATGTTTGTTGTGTTAGCTAAAGATTTTTTAGATAGATTCTTTTCTATTTTAAATACGTGAGAAAAATAATTAAAAGTAAGGGTTTAATTACATGGCTTCACGTGACATGTGCTTATAATATTATTTATTTGAAATAAAGAGATTATATTAATAGATAATTTTAGAAACAAAGATCCAACAGCTACTAAAATCACTGTATTTTTTTAAGTGTCCATCTAGGATTCCTAGGTGGCTTCATGTGGAGGCTTCAAAAGGAACATCTAATTAGTAATAGAAATAAAGAGATTATATTAATAGATAATTTTAGAAACAAAGATCCAATGGCTATTAAAATCACTGTATTTTTTTTCAAGTGCCCACCTAGGATTTCTAGGTGGCTTCATGTGGAGTCTTTCATAAGTTTTCTCTATTTTTAGAGCATCCACCTAGGATTTCTAGGTGGCTTCATGTGGAGGGTTCAAAAGGAACTTCTAATTTCTAATTAGTAATAGTAAGATAAGATGACGTAACTGAGGTTCATAGGCTGCTTGTGTTAGTTTCGTTGTTACATCATCAGATAATACATGGAACGTGCTGTTCTGGCTACTTGTACAAAAGACAGAGCAAAGATACATACGTACGCAGTTTTTACGCCTGCCTGTTACCTTGGTCGATCAATGGAGATGCTGTTTCACCAAGCCAGCACTTTTGACCACGGATCACCGACGAGCAGTGGTGCGTAGAACACGCACCGTGTTAAAATCCAGATGACCCAGGTCGATGTTTTTTTTAACGAACGGGCACCAGCGTGCCTATTTCATTGATACAGAAGAGTTGTTCGACATAGAGGGGTAAGTTGGGTTGTGGTCCCAATTTCTACGCGCCAACCTATTTGAAGTCCAAACTCTGTTCTGAATGAAGAGTCATGCGAAAAACTTGCACTTCTGTGGTGCCCAAGATTCCCAAATAGTAGCGAGCTCTGGTGTTTTAATGTAACAAACAAATTGAGCCTTGTAGGCTGACGCCGCCATGTAGCTTCCGTTCGGTGTAAGGTTTCAAGATATGGCATCCTCGTGCTCCTGGTGCAGCCGCGTCGGTGAAACGAGAATCCACAGATTTATGAGTTGCAGTAGTGAAAGTGCATCTAGGCCTCTAATTATTTTGGTGATAATGACAATTATAATTTGAGTATTTGATGGTTTACCTAAGTTGTGTGCAGGAATAAAGGAGATAAAATTTTATATGAGAAAGGAAGGACTTCAATTTCTTTTATATATGTTGAAGCTCAAATGGCGATTTAATTTTAATTATCTTTTGAATTTGAGTTTAGAAAACATTGTACTATAAAGAGGAACATGATTGATAGATCAAAGTTAGTTACAAGTGCTTTAGTTGAGATTTAACATCCTTTGAGAGACACTATGCAGGGCGGGTGATCCGTTTTGCCTCTGGTGAGGGGCGGGTGACCCGCCCCCTAGGGCGGGTGACCCGGGGTTGACAGGTGAATGACCCGCCCTATGGGGTTGGGTGACTCGGCCTGTGCCTATTTGCTCCCAACGGCTAGTTCGGGAGTGTGAGGTATTTATACCCCCTCTCCCTCCGTTCTAGGGTTCCACCTCCTCCTCCATTGAAACACCTCCTAAGCTTACTTCCATCTCTCCCAAGTTGTGGCCTAAAATCCCATCCACGAAGGGATTCCCACCAAAAAAGGCCTGAGACAACAATAAGTTGTGGCCTAAAATCTCATCCACGAAGAGATTTCCACAGAAAAGGCTTGAGGCAACAATGGGTTGTAGCCTGAGTTTCCATCATGGTAATTAATGGAGATTGCGATCAAGTGAATGTGTGAGGCGTTGTTTAAAATTTTTTCCTTAACGCAAATTGCCGAAAGTTTTTCGTGATAAAATCGTTATGATAAAAGGGCAAGGGGCTCGTGTGGAAATTCGTAGAAAATCATGGTTGAAGCAACTGAGGGTTGCAAATATCAACCAAGGCAAGTATGCCAAGCGGATCAAGTCCACAAAATTCGAGAACAAATTTTGTCGACTTGCGTAACAACGTTTGAAGTTTTCAAAAACTTACGAAGATTTCTCCAAAAAGCGTGTTTGATCAAAATACTCGAGGAACAGTAAAACTTCGTTAACTCGCTTTGAAATTTTCATGCAAAACGGCAAGGTGAGGGAGGGTGACGTTTTTTAAAAAGAAAACGTCTTTATTGCCTTAGTTGCATAAAAATTTCAAAATAGTTCAGCAACATTTACATTGAGAAGTATAGATCCTAGAACGAAAGTTCGACAATATGTCCTGGTTTGCGACTATTATCATCTGCAATGTCGCTAGCGTAAGCAAAGTCGAGCTCATCAGTGATCGGGCTAAGGGGCTCCGTCTTTGGGATCCTTGAGGAGCTTGAATTCGAAGCACTTGAAGTCTCCTTCTTACGAAGAAGGAAGAAAGAGTAAAGTTCGAAACATCCCATAGAAAATCTAAGTGACACTTCGAGCCAGAAATCAGAAAAATCTTATTCGGGATGAGCTTTTTGAAACAAACGCCACGCTTCGCCACTGACGAACACTTTATCGTGATGAATTCGCAGAGGCATCACGTCCTGCGCAGGCCCAACTTGCAGGACCTGCACAGGTTAAAGTTTACAAAAAACAACTTGTTCAGGCAAAACACTACGGCCTAAGTGAATGTACAAATATACAGGAACGACCACGAAGGGCGAATGTTTCGGAAATTTCTAGCCCATAATGTCAACCTTCGCAGAGTTTTCTTCATGCCCGGCAGCCTTGGTCACCATCACGCCATCATCGGCGTCGTCGCCTGAGCCCTCCTCTCCCGAGTCGCTAGAATCTTCATCTTCAGTAGAGGATTCAGGGGATGCAGCACCTTTTCCATGATTCTCTTCCTCAATTAACTAAGAGAGGCAAAGAAACAGATGTAAGGAAAATCAGAGGGCAAAAATTCCGCGAATAAGCAGTAGCGAACAGAATCGTCCGAAAACTAATCTGGGCAAGCTTAGCACGTGCGATGCTCTTGACAGCTTCCTTCCCTCTACCTAGCCAGAATTCCCTCGCGAATCTGGACCTGATAGCTTGGACATCCTCATTTGGCCAAATTCTTGAGGTGCTCAGGGTGTCGGGAAACTGCAGGAGTTTTTCGCAAAACTTCGCGAGATCCGCGCAATCGAAGTCATGGAGGAGCTTCAAAATGCTCTCGACGGAGAAGGCTGCTGCGAAGTCGTTAGCACCAGAGATAACTTCGGGAAGCGCCTTGAATTCGATATCAATCCAGTCCATGAACTCAGGAAGTCCTAAGTTGGCAGGAAGCGGCGCAGGAGGAACGCCGAATTCATTCAAGGATCTCTCGTACTCTTCGAACAAAACCCTCAACCTCTCGATAATGTCAGAAATCTTCTTCCCAGAGGCCTCTCTTTGCTCAGTCAAGGCTTTTTCGAGATCTTGAATTTTTTGTTCTTTGCTGCTGAGGGAACTGACCAGGTCAGCATTATTAGCTCGAAGGTCTTCTGCAATTTTCGAAGATCTGTCGTGAGTTTTACGAAGGTTCTCAATTAAACTCAGATCATCGTCATGAGTTTTTCTTTTGCAATTTCCCCAAATCCTTCTTGGATTGCTCAAGCGCCTCATCAGCGATTTTCTTCTCGTCCTGGCAACGCTTCAGGACTTCCGCCAGTTCGGCCAGCTTTTTCTCCAAATCAAGATTCGTGGATTGAGCGAGGGCGAAGTTGCGCTTAAGTTCCTTAGATTCTTGAGAAAGCTGCTTGTTCAGTTTCTCTTGATCAATGAGCCATTCAGCGGCAACTTTCCCGAGCATGGAAGACTTAGGAGCATAATCCTCTTGAAACTTCGCGAGTTTGGATGGAGGATACGAACGAAGAAGATCCTTAAACTCTGAAAAAATCCACAAATAAAATCATGAGCAAAAATCGTAAAACTGAGAACCACTAGAGTTAACGAAAAGAAACGAACCTTGTTTGCTTAGATTCTGCAGGGTGACCTTCTTCCCCGAATTGGAAGAAGATTTACCCAGCGATGCAGAAGTTTTCCTCTCAGCGGAGTGAGGCCCCTTTCCAGATTCCCGAGCGACCTCTCCAGTTTGTTCCAAGCCTTCTTCTCCTGTTTCATCAACAAGTGTAGGCGATTTCCAGAGTGTTAAAATCTTGGATGCGCCGTTCCCAATACTAGCCGCCTCGAAACCAACACTTAGTAGTTCACCGCGGTGAGACGTACCAAAGCTCTTGTTGAATGCAGCCAGGGAAGGAGAGGGAGCTTGGCCTTCGGGAACTATCTCACGAATTTCGAGCAAGGGGGCACCCTGGACGGGATCCTCACCCCGTGAATGGAGAGTTCGAGCTCCTTGGTAAATTCGGGAGATGCTTCATCATGAGGGCGGATAGACTGAGGAGCAGCAGCAACAGTAGCACTAACAGGGGGATCAGCAGCAGCGTCGGGAATTACTTCTTTCCGAACTTCGGGGCCAGCATCTGAAATAGAGTCAATATCCACGAACTCATTCTTAGAACCCGACGGGCAATGTTCTAGAAAATTAAATCTCAACAAGGGCCAGAAGTAAGAATATTTCTGGCTAACTGTCTCCATGAAGAGGTTGTCGTCGAAGGCAGAGGGAACCCGCCGAACTTCAGAAGAGACAACCTTTTTCACAGCCTTCTTGGATTTCTTGCGGCTCATCCGAGCGAGGCTGGAGGCCGCCTGGAGTTCAGCGTCCGAAAGTTGTTCGAAAGATTTGCGCTTACGCTTCGACGATTCAAGAGACTTAGTCTTCGTGGGTTGAACGCCAGAAGCTGTAGTCTTGTCAGCAGTCGCGGGGCCACTTTTCGAAGATCTTCTTCTCGGTGCTTTCGGAGGAGCGACTGAGCAGCTAGCAACGGCAACTGCAGGAATCTTAAGCTTGCGGCCTGGGCGTCGCAAGGGAAAAGCTTTATCATCGCAAACTTCGGAGAACACATGATTTATCTTTCTCTTATGCTTCACCAAAGCCTTGTACGCCTTGTACTCGTTCATAGTATATTCGCCTATCATAAGAGTTACTCTTTTCTCGACATCAAGCATGAAAGCATCGGCGCTTTGGCCCTCCCTCAGTTTAATGCCGAACTTCGGGAAAGGGACTTCTTGTGATGCCCAATTAACATTGAAGTGCACAATCTCTCTTGGGGCCTAGCCATAAGAGATCGGCCAAATCCGGGCAGCAACGAACTCCTCGACAATGTCGCGACCTCCAAGGATAGTGCTGGCGAGGTGAAAAGCATTTTTGCAGCTTCTGATCCCTACTGCCCGATGGTTGAATTCAGCAGTGTTCACAACAGTCAGGGCTTCGATAGGACAAGACAGAGGATGGGTCGGTCCTTCGTATCCAGGAATCTTAGACATGTCAACCTTGACATAGCACCAGTACGAGTTCCAGTCGTCGGTCAAGTTGGTCTTGCAGCAGGGCGCGATCTGAATTCGCGTGATCCCTCTTCGGGTGTTTTGTCGTCGGGTGTTGAAAGTACAACACGCATGCTGAGATTCGTAAAACAGCCCGTCGTCGACTTTGATAATGTCGGGCACAATGACCAACTCAAAAAACCTTGCGAAAGCATCAACGCTGAGGTTACACCCGAAGGTCTTCATAATCCAAATAAACTTGGACATCTCCAGAAACGACGTCGTCGAGAGCTGATGAACCTTCACCGAAAAAGCGTCCAAAATCGCGGGGAGAATTGGATCGCAAGGGAATCTCAGCCCATAGGTGAAGAAGTCGCGAAACACAACTACCTCTCTATCTTCGGGAGTAGGAGTCTGCTCATCAAATGGAGCCCGCCCAGTGCCTGAAGGGAAGAATCCAGCTGCCTCATATTCCCTAATCATGTTCGTGGTGACCTTGGATTCTCCGAAAACAAGAGACGGAGGGAGAGGTCCCGTCGGCCTTGTTCTGACCAAGTCTCTGACATCGGCATCCACATCCCCAACATCTTCATCATCTGTCCTGACTCCACCGTCTTCGTGACTCCTAGATTCGCTGGCAGCAGGCGATCCCTCATCTTCGGGAGGTTGAACATTCTCAGGATTCTGAGCAACTGGTTCGGCTGGAAGGCCAGCTGCAGCAAGTTCCTCGGCCGTCATGAGTCTTGCAGTACTTTTGACTCGAGCCACCTATTCAACAATAGTACAAATAATAGCAAATAAAGACGATGTTCATGAAGAAAAATTCGCAAAGTAAAGGACACTAGTACAATGGAAAGAATAAACAAGAGTTAAGAGACAAAGAGAACAATACCTTAGAAAAGTTTGAAGAAAATTTGAAGCCGCGAACGCTAGAACGCAGGACGAATTTCCGCGAAGGAGAGAGTTACAATTCGCAACAAAGCAAGAGAGCAGTGAAAAATTTTAACAGCGGAAGCCTTCTATTTATAGGGGCGAGGGGGGTAGTTCTGCGAAGGTGCCTCGATTCGACCGTTGCGAGGTTTCCGGGTGACGCGTGTCCCCTCTGACGTTCTGAGGGTGACTTTTTTTTAACTGAAATTCCGAAATGTTCGTGGAATCGGATCGTCGGAGTCAACCCGCTTCCCCGAGGGGCTAGTGTTGGGGAATTCATAAAAACCTGTCACCCTCGAAATGTCGAGGTTAATGAAATTTGTGATGCAAGATTTCAGGGGCAAAGAACTCGCGAAGATCTGGAGTCTGGAACTCGCGAGTCTGGAAGTCACAGATGCGCGGTGATCTGGAGTCCCGAACCCTCGAAGCCTCAGAGTCGCGAACGCGCGATGGCTCAGAATCTTGAACCTGCTGAGCCCCGAAGTCGCGAATTCGTGAAGACTCAAAGCCATGAACCTGCAGAGCCACGAATTTCGGGAATCTGTGAAATTCGGGAATATGATGGAAGACAAATTCGGGAGTCACGGTGCGTGAAGATTTCCTGAACAAGGAGATTCACGAACTAGCAAGAAGCAAAGTCAAAGTTGTCGTCTCAAAAAGTCCGGGTTCAACATGTGAACTAGTGGCAGGCTTGTAAATATATGAGATGTAAAAGACATTTGTGTGAGTGTGTGTTCACACTAGGAATATTCTTTGAGTCCAAGGGTAATGTCGGAATGTAAAAGTCCCTTCGTCTCCCTATAAAAGGGGGCGCGAGGGCACGTGTAAAAGGATTCACAACTTTTGAGGTACGAGCAGTTTTGGGAGATCCTTGTCTTCTCTTGCGTCATCTTTCGCTTTGACTTGAACGTTTGCCTACATTCTTCTCTTGTGTTCGGGTGTCTTACCCGAATTTTCGGTTACCGCCCAACAACGACCGGGCCAATGGCACGAACTCTACAGGGGCTGGCGACGGAGAAGCCCCCTCGAAACCCGAGAACTGGTGTACCCCAGAACCCGAGGCCGAGCGCGCCCACCTCGTCGGCGAGGGGCGCTGACATCAACGCGCAGCTGGCTCAAGCGCGCGAGCTCGAGGCTAAGCTCGCGGAAGAGTACCACGCGGTGCGACTGCTTCGCACCTCCATCGCTGGAGAAGCTTCAGCGCGCGGCGAACGCGCGCGCGAGTTGGGCAAGCAGGTCCGCGAGCGCATCAAACCGACTTCGACGTCAACAACCCGAACACGCCCCCGCGAGCGAGCCAGAAGCTCATCGCAGCCGCGGCACTACTGCGGGCCATGCCCGCCCCTTCTATGCCCGAGGCGCAGAACCTGCACCGCGAGGTGCAGGCGCTCATCGAGCAAGCTGTCGTGCAACAGGCCGAGAGCTCGGCGTCCCGCATTTGCCGGCGGGCGGCGCGCGGGATGACGGTGGCGCGCGGGGGCCGGGAGGCGTCGCTTCACGCGAGGTGGTGCGACAGGACAACCGGCCAACCAGGGCCGCACGGCGGCCAGGGAGCGAATTCTTGACATGCGTGGACGGGCCCAGGATGGCGATGCTTGCAACGTCGTCAACGCCCATCTGACGGGCAACACAGAGGCGCGGGCAGTAGTAGGCTACCACCCGCGACGGGGCAGGCGTTACGGCAACCGGGAGGATCGCTCGCCGACGCCGGAGCCCCCGGGCACCCGTGTGATTAGCCGGGAGATCCGCACGGCGAGCTTCCCTCAGAGCTTCCGCCAGCCCACATCGATCGACAAGTACACGGGTGTTGACGGTGTATTTTTGTACGCCAAGCATGTTCATTACACTTTGGTTTGGATTTGATTATGGAACTAACCCGCCACTAGGCACACTAATCATATAACAAGTTCATCTATGTGCATGCATTTGGAAGTGTTATGTTTATGTAGGAAAACATGGACATAAAGGACGGATTCACAACAAGTTCAAAGGAGCATTTACGGAGTCTCGTTCGCATTCATGAGCTTGATGAAATCACTTCCAATGGTGGCAAGGACCGAAGTGCTACAAAGGAACACCCCCAGGGATTGAAGCGTAAAAGACCGAACTTCATGCGCGGAGAATCTCCATCTTGGACGCGAGGATAACATCACCAAAATCATGCAAGTGGAAGGGGCAAAGTGCATAATCACCTGAGGACCCATGGGAGCGAAGGGGCGACCGAATCGGGCCGAGATGGGCCTGGGCCGGTCGGAGGCCGGCCGGCCCAGCCCACTCCGGGGGTCGGTTCGGCCCCTCTTTCCTTGCACCTGAAAGATCTTCAACCCTAAAACCCTAGAGGCGCCGCCATTCGACAGGGGAGAGCCATTCGCACTAGGAGGCCATCCACAAGCTAGAGAGAGAGAGAGGAGGGAGATCTCTGGAGGGAGATCAACCACCTCGAAGGAAGCACCCACAAGTGGAGAAGAAGGAAGACACCGTCGGAAGGGAAACCATGATCAATGGTGCTATGTCTAGCACCTTGATGGGGTAATCTCCTTATTCGTCCATGGGTTGTAATTGATCTTGAGATGTAATCATACTTTGTCGGATTGTCTATCTATCATCTTGTGTTGAATATACTTTAATGCTTAAGGTTAGCTACCATGCCGTAAAGGGAGTAGAGCTCCAATGCTTCCTTGGATCCATTCAATACGCCGTGTCCATCATAGGTCTAGTCATGAATACCTTCGCGTAGTGACAGTACGAGAGGAGGGAAAGGGCGAAACTGTGGTCACAACCCCCGATAGATTAGATTGGTTTTATGTCTTTAAGCGATTGCATGTTCTAGTATCGTAGATCCATGGGCGAGTGTCTTCTATCTTGATTGCTTAATCATTCTCTCTAGTGTAGTTTAGTTGTTTTCTAGTTTAATCATAGTTAGAGTTTGAGTAGCTAGAGTGTAAAGGTAGATCGAACGCTTGTAATCCCCTTGCTCCGCAGATTGACAAGAACCTTGGGAATCCCGTGGTGAAAAAGGTGTGGGGTCCGTACGCTTGTGGATCGTAGAGGGATACGTCTTTTATCCATCAACAACGGGGGAGATGGACCCTCGTGTGCGGCTCAACGACTACCGCTTGGCGTGCCAGCTGGGCGGCGCCACCACCGACGAGGTCATCATTCGCAACCTGCCACTGCACCTCGCGGACTCGGCCCGGACGTGGCTCGAGCACCTACCGGCAAACCATATCCACAACTGGAACGACTTGGGCTGCACCTTCATGGGGAACTTCCAGGGCACATATGTGCGCCCTAGGAACTCCTGGGACCTGCGCGCGTGCACCCAGAAGCCCGGCGAGTCGCTCCGGGACTTCATACAACACTTCTCCAAGCGTTGTACTGAGCTCCCGAGCGTATACCAGTCCGAGATCGTGCATGCCTTCCTCGAGGGTACGACCTCCCGAGACCTCGTGCGCGAGCTCGGCGCAGCCCGCCGCCGACTCCAACGAACCGTCGACATCGCCACCAGCTTTGCCTCCGGCGAGGAGGCGGTGGGGGCCATCTTCGACGGCAAGAAAGGAAAGCGCGTGGACGACACGCCCGCGGAGGGTAGCAAGTCCAAGGAGCCCAAGCAGAAACACAAGCGGGGCAAGAAGGGCAAGAAGCCGCGCCGCGAGGCGTGCGTGCAGGGACGTGACGACGGCGACGGGGATGAGGCCCTCGCAATTGACCCGGCCCGAAAGGGCCCTCGAGCAACCCCTCGAAACCCCGGCGTGTTTGACGACATGCTGAAAAAGTCGTGCCCGTACCACAAGACCCCAATCAACCACACCCTCGAGTAGTGCGACATGCTCAAGAAGTACTACAGCAGCACCACCACGAAGGATGGCGAGGTCAATAAGGATGGTGGCGACGGAGATGCCGGTGGCTTCCCGACGGTCGAGAACGTCTTCCTCATCTTCGGGACTGTGGACATGTCCAACGGCCAGCGCAAGCGGGAGCGGCATGAGGTCCTCGCTGCGAAGAAGGCTCCCCCTCCTTCCTTGACTGGTTGGGGGACGCCATAACCTTCAACTGTGAGGATCACCCAAACCGCATCCCCAACCCGGGCCAGTACCCGCTGGTCGTGGACCCGGTCATCGGCAACGCGCAGTTCTCCAAGGTGCTGATGGACGGAGGCAGCAGCCTCAACATCCTCTACGCGCACACCCTACACCTGATGGGGATCGGGTTGGACCAGCTGTGGCCCAGCACGACGCTGTTTCATGGTGTCGCGCCAGGCAAACGCGTCCAGCCCCTCGAGCAGATCGACCTAACAGTCTGGTTCGGCACGCCGACCAATTTCCATAAGGAAACACTCACCTTCGAGGTGGTGGGATTCAGGGGTGCATACCACACCATCCTTGGGCGACCATGCTACGCCAAGTTCATGGCGGTCCCAAACTACACCTACCTCAAGATGAAGATGTCGGGACCAAAAGGCGTCATCACCGTGGGCTCGTCGATCGAGCACGCGTTCGACTGTGACGTCGAGTGCGTGGAGCACGATGAAGCATTAGCGTTGGATGAAGCGCTCATGGCGAGCATGGAGAAGCTGGTCAACGAGGACCTCGACTCCACCGCCAAGCATGCTGGCAGCTTCGAGGCTGCCGAGCAGACCAAGGAGGTGCCCCTCGACCCTACTGCCCCCGAGGGCAAGGCGTTGAGGGTCAGTTCTACCCTCGACTCGAAATAGGAAGTGGTGCTCATCGGCTTTCTCCGTGTCAACGCCGACATCTTCGCGTGGAGCCCCTCGGATATGCCAGGCATTCCGAGGGAGGTCGCCGAGCACTCCCTTGATATCCCACCTCACTCCCGAGCCGTGCAACAACGGCTGCGGTGCTTTCACGAAGAGCGATGCCGGGCGATCGGAGTGGAGCTGCGGCAGCTCCTCAAGGCCGATTTCATCAAAGAAGTCTTTCACCCTACGTGGCTAGCTAATCCTGTACTAGTTAAGAAAAAGAATGGGAAGTGGCGGATTTGTGTAGATTACACTAGTTTGAATAAAGCATGTCCCAAAGTTCCTTTTTCTTTGCCACGAATCGATCAAATTGTTGACTCGACCGCAGGGTGTGAGCTACTGTGTTTCCTTGATGCCTATTCCGGGTACCACCAAATAAAGATGAAAGAGTCCGACCAGCTCGCAACTTCATTCATCACACCGTTTGGATGTTCTGCTACGTAACGATGCCATTTGGCCTCCGAAATGCAGGCGCTACATACCAACAATGTATGCGTCTTCGGAGACCACATTGGGTGGACCGTTGAGGCTTACGTAGACGACATAGTCGTGAAAACCAGGAAGGTGGACAACCTGGTTAACGACCTACGCATTTCGTTCGATTGCCTGCGGGACAATGGGGTGAAACTAAACCCTAAGAAGTGCGTCTTCGGAGTGCTGCGAGGCATGTTGCTGGGGTACATCGTCTCCCAGCGGGGCATCGAGCCCAACCCCAAGAAGGTCGCGGTCCTCGAGTGGATGGGCCCGATTCGAGACCTCAAGGGGGTCCAGAAGGTGCTGGGGTGCCTTGCCGCCTTTAGACGCTTCATCTCGCAGCTCGGCGAAAAAGGCTTGCCCCTCTACCGACTATTGAAGAAGCACGAGCGCTTCTCCTGGACTGTCGAGGCCCAGGAGGCGCTTGATAAGCTCAAGGCAATGCTCGCCCATGCGCCAGTCTTAACGCCACCCCAGGACAACGAGCCTCTGTATCTCTACGTCGCCGCGACCACTCAGGTGGTCAGCGCCGTAATCGTGGTGGAGCGTACAGAGGAGGGGCACACCCTACCAGTCCAGAGGCTTGTGTATTACATCAGTGAAGTGCTATCCGAGATCAAGACGTGCTACCTGCAGATCCAGAAGCTACTCTACGCGGTGGTGCTCGCGCGGCGCAAGCTCCGGCACTACTTAGAGGCCCACCCTGTTACGGACGCGACGGGTAGGATTGCCAAGTGGTCTGTGGAACTTATGGGCAAGACACTCGCCTAAGCGTCGTGCAAGGCAATTAAGTCCCAGATCCTGGCAGATTCCGTCGCCGAATGGACAGACACGCAACTGCCGTCGCCGCAAATCCAGGTCGAGTGCTGGACCCTCTACTTTGACGGGTCAGTGATGAAAACATGGGCGGGTGCGGGCCTGCTCTTCATCTTACCCCTCGGGGAACACATGAGGTACACAGTACGCCTGCATTTCCCCGCGTCAAACAACATGGCGGAGTACGAGGCCCTCCTCCGCGGCCTCCGAATCGCCATCGAGACAGGCATCAAACGCCTCGACGTCCGGGGGGACTCGCAACTCGTGATTGACCAAGTCATGAATAATGCGAGTTGTCACGACGACAAGATGGAGGCCTACTGCAACGCCGTACGAGCCCTCGAGGACAAGTTCTACGACATCGAGCTCAACCACATCCCCCGTCGGTACAACGAGGAGGCGGACGAACTCTCCAAAATCGCGTCAGGGCGAATCACCGTTCCCCCGAACGTTTTTGCGCGGGATGTTGCAAAACCGTCCGTCAACCTTGAGCCGGCACCCTCGAGTCAAGAGGAACCCTCGGGGGCTCCCTCGGATCCAGCGGGCGCGGAGCCTATGGACGAGGACCCCTCGAACGAGGCGTTTGTGCTCTCCTTGCTCGAGGGTTACGGCGCGGACGAGGCCGAGGCCATGGACACGGAGCCAACCCCCCGCGCGGAGGATTGGCGGGCCAAGTACCACGCCTGGGTGGATCGAGGGGAGCTCCCCTCAGATCGGTCCGAGGCCAGGCGCATCGCCAGGATGGCGAAATCGTTCACCCTCGTTGACGGTGAGCTGTACAAGCGCGCCGCGTCAGGCGTCTTGCAGTGGTGCATACCCATTCCGTAGGGGCACGAGCTCCTCCGCGACATCCACGTGGGCGTGTGTAGCCACCACGCGGCGCCGCGCACCCTCGTGGGCAATGCGTTCCGCCAAGGCTTCTACTGGCCCACCGCGGTCGCCGACGCCAACGAGATTGTGTGCGCCTGCGAGGGGTGCCAATTCTACACCCGCAAGACCAATCTCCCAACTCACGCCCTCCAGACGATCCCTATCACATGGTCTTTTGCCCCGTGGGGGCCGGATATTGTCGGGCCCTTGCGAAAGGCGCCCGGGGGCTACACCCACTTGCTGGTCACCATAGACAAGTTCTCCAAGTGGGTCAAGGTATGCCCAATCACAAACCTCAGGGCAGAGCAGGTCGTGACGTTCTTGACTGGCATCATCTATCGGTTCGGGGTGCCCAACTCCATCATCATTGACAACGGGTCCCAGTTTACCGACAGGAAGTTCCTGGAGTTCTGCGACAAGCACCACTTCCACGTGGATTGGGCGGCCGTCGTGCATCCCCAAACCAATGGTCAAGTGGAGCAGGCCAATGGCATGATCTTACAAGGCCTCAAGCCCAGGATTTTCGACAGACTGAACAAGTCTGGCCGAAAATGGCTCCAGGAGCTGCCGACGGTCGTGTGGAGCCTCAGAACCACCCCGAGCAGGGCCACGGGATTCACCCCGTTCTTCCTGGTCTATGCCGCGGAGGCTATCCTCCCCACGGACCTAGAATACGGGTCACCCATAGTCATGAACTACGACGAGGGCACCAACCAGCGAGCCCGCGAGGACTCGCTGGACCGATTGGACGAAGCCCGCACCGTAGCCCTGATGCATTCAGCAAGATACCAATAGGCTCTAAGGCGGTACCAGGCCCGGAAGATACGGCGTCGAGACTTCGACGAAGGGGACCTAGTCCTAAGGCTGCGCCAAGACAATCGAGGCCGTCACAAGCTGTCACCCCCATGGGAGGGACCCTACGTCATTGTCAAAGTGCTTAAGCCCGGCACCTACAAGCTGGCCAACGAGGACGGTGAGGAACTCACCAATGCTTGGAACATCCAATAACTACATCGCTTCTACCCTTAGATAGGATTTCCAAGTTTCTTTTTGTAATTTACATGCCCAACACCCCAGTGGGCTTTACGAATGTAAATTCCGTTGAATTAGTAAAGTCAAAGGGCGACTCGGCTTTCCCCTGAAAACCAAATCCCCCTCGGGGGCTACTGCGGGGGGCATCCCCCAAAAAAATGGTCCCATTTTTTTCGCAAAAATTCGTTGCAAACGTGCTAAGTATGCCTCGACCCAAACTCTGGGTGAATCTACGCGGGACGCGAGTAGACAAAGGGCGAAGAAGCGCGAGTCGGGGATAGCCTACGCCTCCAGCAGGATACGGCCCTTCCCCCTTGCCGCTTTGCCTACAAGCTACTCGTGTGAACGAAACTCTCCCAGACAAGGTTCACCCAATAAAACAGGAAAAGCAGAACAACACATTTGTTGAAATAAACAACGAGTACTTCAATTTACAAACATCTAAATGTTTCAAACAGTAATTGTTTATTACATAGCCCCGCGGCTCGAATGTCAACACTAAAAACATAAAGGGCTCGAACGCCCAGCTACTTTCAGGCCTCGGGGCCACCGGCCGGAGGAGCATCAGGAAACAGGAAGTCCATGAAGTCTTCGGCGAGGACGTTGGCGGCAGGAGCAGCGAGCGCGTCCGCATGGTTCATCGCCACCTCGTCGTCGACGCCGACGGGGACGACATAGCCCGTGGAGACGGCCTCGAGGTCGACCTGGTTGTGGGAAGCCACCACACCGAGGGCCTTTTGGACACCCAGGTGAAGGGCGCGACGCATGCGCTGAGTGACATGCCTGCTGAGGGCGTGGAGGCGACTCGCCATCGAGCTCCCAGCCTGCACCTCGCCTTCCTCGACCCCCTGACACGCCTCGAGGGCGGCAGCCTGCAGCTCCTCCAACTCCTCTTGCGAGGAGTTGTGGGCCATCTGGACAGCCTGCACCTCGGTTGCTGAGTTCCCAATGGTGGTCTGCAGGTCTGAAATCCAAAAACGAGAAACAAAAATTGGGAGCGGATTCCAAATAAACCGAGCCAACACGTGAAAGGCAAAGAGAGGCGACTCACCCTCGACCTGCTTCTTCTCCGTCTCGAGGGCCACGCGCGTGGTCTCAGCCGCCTGCTGCAGGCCAAGGATCGTAGCTTCCTATTCCTCGACAGCATGGCGCAGGTCCTCGTGGGAGGTGCTCAGCTGGTTCAGCTCCCCGTCGAGCCGCGAGATCTCCCCGTCCCGGAGCTTGAGGGTGGCCCGCGCCTCCTCGAGCGCAGAACGCTCCCACTGGAATTGGTCCTGCGCCTCCTCCAACGCCGTGCGTTCACTCTCGAGGGCAGCTCGGGACTCCTCAAGAGCGGATCTGCTCCTGCTGAAGCCGAGCCTCCGCCTGCTGGCGTGCGCTCCACTCCTGCTGGAGCTGTCCCTCCGCCGTGGTGAGCACGGTAGCCTTCTCTGCCAGCTCGACCCTCAGCTGCTCAACCTCCTTGTCCTTCTTGGCCTGGCTCTGCCAAGACCGTGCTCCCTCGAGGGTTGCACGATCCTGCTAGAGCTGAGCACGAGTCGAGGCCACCTCCGTCTCCCACTCCGCCGCCACGGTTCGCATCGCGGCCAGGTCCTCGCGCACCTTCAGCAGGGCCTCGTCTCACTCCAGGAGCGCGCCCTTCACCTGGTCCGCTGCGGAGCCACCTTCAACAGTCCGTGTGCCCCGCTCCAGGAGCTCGTCCCGCACAACCTGGAGCCGGTACTCCAGCCAACCGTTGTCGATCCGCAGGGCCTCGACAAGGGCGTCGAGGGCATCGCACTGGTCCTTGTACCAGTTATGCTCGGAGCTCAGCTGATCGAGGCGGTCGTACCTCTCCCGAGCTCGACCCTCCAGCTCCTGTCACCAGCGGACAAGGTGTGGAAGAAAGTAAAGTTAGGAAACGAGCGGATGCAGAAACGACAAGGGAAAACTTCGAATTCGACGACAAGAACGTGCACCTGAATAACCCGCCACACGGGACCTGTCACAACGCCTGCTCAGTCTGGGCATCGTTGAAGTGGGCCGGCGGCGCGCTGGCGTGCTCCCGCCCCTGCTCCGGGCGTGCGACGGTGACATCTGGGGTGGGCGGGGCGCCGCGTGATGACGAGGCCTTGACGCCGTGTGTCGGCCGCCTCGGCACCACGCAACCGTCCTCCCCCACAACTAGCACCCCCGCCGCAGGCTCGGGGGTCGGCGCGGGCCGCTCTCCCACTAGTCCCACCCGGGAGGCGGGGCATCGTCATCGTGGACCTCCACCATGGGCGTCCGATCGCTCGCGACGGGGACAGCACCGGAGGAACCGCCGACGCGGCGGTCGCCGCCGTAGCCGCCGCCGCGCCCGCCGCCTCCCACTGCAACCCCGTAGCCACATCTGTGCCGCGCGGGGGCTCACTTGTCGCCGTTGCGCTCTCCGCCGCCCGCAGCACCCTTGACGAGTGCCGCCTCGTGGGCACGAATGCGTCCGACCTTAGCACCTTAGCGGGCGCAAGGGCAGGCATGTTCGGCGCCACCCTGCGAACGCATACGAAATTAAGCTCCAGCCCCTTGAAATCAGGGGCGCCTGGGGAGAATGCTGCTTACCTCAAGCTGGAGAAGCCCCGCTTCCTCTTCCTCGAGGGTTCGGGGGGCGCCCTCACTGCGCCTGTCACCACCCCCGTTGCGCTCCACGACGCCCCCGCGGCGCTCGCGGCGCCTCGCGGTGTGCGCGGCCTCCTCTGGCCGACCGCCGGCGGCGGGCGCCTCCGCGCCCGCCACGAGCGCCTGCTCCTCTGCCGCCTCTGCGGCCCTTGGCGACGGGGGCAGAGGATTCCACATCTCCGGGGGGGCACTGCTCTCATCTTCCTCCTCCTCATCCGACGACGAGTTCTCCGGAGTCACTGGGGGAGAGAGTCCCTGCTGCTCGCGCAGCCGGTACTCCTCATCCTGCTGCTCCTGGCGCTCCCGTCGCCGGAGTCTCCTATCCTTCTTACACGCCGCCTTTTCTTGCTCTCGCCGCTGCGCGGCGCCGACGGCCGCCTGGGCACAGGGAGTTGGGAGATCCGACCGTGAGGCGTCCACGGTCACCCATTGCTAATGGCATCCGTCAAAATCACAGCGGTACACCACGAGGAACCGAAAGGAAAGGGGAAGCCTACTTACCGGCGTGGCGTCGGGAAGCATGATGAACGACCAAAGGTTGTCATTGTCGGTCGGCATGGTCCTAAGCTTGACCGCGCCTTGCCCTCGTCGCTGTGTACTCTCGAGGAAAACGCTCGCGCAGCAGCCGCGAGCGTGCCAACGCTATAGGGTCGGCATCCTCGGCCATTTCGTAGATGCGGAGCCTCCTCTCCATGAGGGGAACGATCCGCCAGAGGTGTAGGTTGGCAAGAACCGAATCCGCCCCTAGCCCGGCGTCTGCCAGACTCCTCTGTCCGTTGAGGAGCGGCTCCAGCCGATCCTGGCGTGAGGAAGGAGATAAGCCATGGTGCCAAGTGTCGGTCTTCGCCTTCAGCACCTTGCCGGTGTAGGGGGGAGGCCAACGCCTTTGTTGCAGAGGTAGAACCACCCCTTCTCCCACTTCGTGTTGTTTGACGTCATCGTGCACGGGATGTACCACTCCTTGCGCAAGTCCCGCACCGAGAACGTCAGGCCGCCGGCGTGCACCGCCCGGCGTACTCGCGTCTCGGCCGTGGCGACGGTGTGCGGCTCCGCGCGAAACAGGTGGACCTAGAGATCCCAATTCACGGGGATCCCCAGGAACCCCTCGCAGACACCGACGAAGGTGGCCGCCTGTGAGATCGCGTTGGGGGCGAAGTTGTGGAGCTCCACCCCGTAGTGGTAGCACAACCCACGTATAAAGCGGCTCGCCGGCATGGTGAAGCCGTGCTTGTGGTGCCAGACGAAGCTGACGACATAGCCGAACGACGGGTTCGGCTCCCGATCCGTCGCTGACAGAGCAATCCACGCTGGGGGCGCTCGCTCCATGTTCGGTGCCAGCAGGCCGCTGTTCACAAGCTCACGCAAGGCAAACTCCGTTGCCGACGAACGGCTCCACAGCAGCGGGTCCAGCACCATGATTGGCTGGGGCGGGGCCATTGCGGTTGGCGGCGGCGTGCGAAGATGATGCGAGCAACTGGCGAGAGCAAGGGGGTGAGCGACTGGGAAACAAAGGCAAAGTGAGAAGTAGCAGATGCTAAGTGTTGAGGTAAGTGATTTCCCCCTTCCTCTCCTCCGATTTATAGATCCAGGGGAGCCGTGCTCCCCGAATCGCGTGCGCGCGCCGCGTGCATTAACTGCAGGTGGCCGCATTTACCACTGATGAGCGGGCCCCACGTCGCCGAAACGGACAGGCGCGCACGCACGCGTGATCATTACAGCACGACAACCGAAGGGCCGCGGCGGCCCGTCATGTCTGCCCCCCACGTCGCCCACTTCATGCGCGGTTGCGTCGCCTGAAAAGGTGCGCCCGCCGCACACGACTGCAGCCACGACTGTGGGCATTTAATGGCCTGGACCCTTACCGAGTAAGCGTGACCCTCGCACGGCCCGAGCCTAGGGCTCGAAAAAACCGGACTTTCGAAGGGTGCGATTACTGACCAGTGGCCTCGAGACCCGCTCGATGAGAGTGGGCGCCACAGGTGCCTTCGAATCTAGAGGATTACTGATCAGCAGCTTCGAGGGTCGGCTCGGCCGTGAACCCACGGACCCTGCAGATCAACCAAGATGGGGGCACCTAGTTGCCACCCCGCAACGACCCTACTCATCAGGGGTTCGAAGCCTCACCCTCGAAGGGTTCGAACAGGCGCCCCGCATGAGGGCGCGCGCATTCAAGCCTATCCTCGAGCTCACCAGCTCGAGGGCGCCCCACATGTTGTATTCAAGAGCCAACGAGGGCAGCTAGTCGAGGGATCCCACCGAGGGAGAGCTTCCGCGCCCTCGGTCCCCATCGAACGGGACCGAGCCCTGCCTAGCAAACCCGCGTAAGCGCTTTCATGGACGAGTCTCCGGACCACGAGGCAACCCTTATCGAACGGGGCATGGGCGTCCACTTGAATCAACCCGATAATAGCTCAGCGAGGAACCCGCAATTCTCGACCCGCTCGATGACAGTTGTGGATGCCTCACCCCTCTGTCCCGCAGAGGGACGGCGAAAGGACGTATAAACAAGACGAAGAGCAGCCCTTGATCGCCTCAACCGGGCCCAGGATTGGGGGCTCAACGCACGGCTACACCTCCTGGAAATGCACCGAACGCAGACGTACGCCAAATACGTGTGCACGGCACTGTCGAGGCCGACTGAAACATTGCCGACACCGGCTGAAACTAACACCTCGTACACTGGCAGATGCTGTGAAGAAACCTTGCAGGAGCACCCACGCTCCTGCAAGGCTTCGTTGGCTACACCCGCGGGTGCGCTAGCGCGCCCCCACGGAACAACACAACATCCAGGAGGGAAGAATGTCCCATCAGCAAGCATTAGCCTCTGCGGGATCCTAATGGATAACACCGCAAAGGCTCGAGGGCTACTGTCGGGGATAGCCCTAGGGGTCCCCTAAACAACTGAGGGGAACCCCATTTCTTTCGCAAAATAACGCAAACGAACTTACAGAACATAACACACACAGTCACGGCCCAGTGGCAGGGACCCATGGACCTGGCGGCCCCAGCGGCTCACCAGGACGGTCAGCCCCAGCCCCCGTCGGGTGAAACTCCGTTTCGCTCGAGGGGCACAACACCGCACGAACGAAACCTCTCCTCGCTCGAGAGCTGGTCGCCCCCTCGGGTGAGGTTCCGCCTCACTCAAGGGCCGGTCGCCCCCTCAAGTGAGGGTCCGCCTCGCTCGAGGGTCGGTCGCCCCCTCGGGTGAGGCTCCGCCTCGCTCGAGGATCTCACGGGCCCGCCGCCGCAGGCGGGCCCATGATTTAAAGGTTAGGTATTCAAGATAAAGCAAAATACCCGTTTAAAACCTATTTTTGTCATATATATACATTTGGTTACCCTTTAGATCCTATAGATTAGCAAAAAATATAGGTATTCAATGAATACCCTTGCATACCAAGTGTGCCCGCCCCCGCCCGCCGCTCCCGCACCTGCTCCCCCGACCGGGGCAATTAATATTCTGACACCTGCAGGCACTCGAGTCAAAGACGAATCCACGCCACACCTCTGACACGCTTGGGAATCATATCCCGACGCTGTTCCACCAACCCTCCTGATGAGGCCATCCCCGCCGCTGTACGGTACTATGCGACACTATACCACCCACTCTTGTACGGCTCACGCACCGCACCCCCAAAAGAGGACGGCGGAGCCCTCGAAAGGGGTACGGACGCCCATCTCGCGCCCGCCCAGGACAATGCCGTGACGTCGGACCAGCAAGACGCATCTCCTCCATCACCATCGGCCCTGTGCGGCCATTCCCGCTGCCACGACGCCATCCCGGGCACTGCAACGCCATCCCCGACGCTGTGGGAATACGGGGCGACAAGACGCTGCCACTCCAGCTGTTGTGCACCCTACGGCTTCCCGTCAGCTGCGCCCCTTGAGCCGGCGTACGAACGACGACCAAACGGGAAGCCCCCACACCACCACCCTCGAAGCCGCTCCCGGATGGATACAGGGCATGCCACGACGCCCTACCAGCAGCAAGATTCTCCAGGACGGCCGTCTACTCTGCAACATTGTGCGCCATACCGCTACACGTAATTAGAATAGTACGACACATTTGTAAGCTGCCTCCCATTGACCTATAAAAGGAGGGGCAGCCCCCTGGCCGCGGGGGGACGACAGAGAGCACGCTACACGCTCACTGCCTTCACCACGATATTGACACTTTGCCTCAATCAAACCTCAGGGACCTGGAGGCGCCGCCTCCTCTCCCGCCTCACTTGTAGCCCCCCTCTGCAAGCACTACGGTATGACGCAATATAGTGCCACGAGCACGCCCCTGCTGGACGTGCGGCCCCGACCGGAACCAGGATAAACCTTATGTCATTAGTTGCTTAGCACCGGTCATCGAGAGATAGATCTCAGCGCTTTTACTAGTTAGTGTCGGGACTACTTTTCGCACCGACAGAATCGCCGACGGATTTTGTCCACATCCTCTAAGACCTCCTTCAAAGGTTTGATCATGGTGAGGAGGTAGACCAGTTGTGAAGATAAAACCGACTTGGTGAGGCTGACCCTGCCTGCTTGAGTGAGGTTGCGGCCATACCACGTAGAGAGTTTGCTCGCCACCTTGTCAATCTGAGGTTGGAAATCCACTTTTCGCAGACGTTTTGTCAAAAGAGGCAGCCCAAGGTACTTAATCGGGAAGAGCGCACGGGTCACCGGGAGATTAGCTAGCACATTGTCCAGATTGATGTTCCCACAACTTATGATCGAAACTGTTGTTTTCTGAAGATTCATTTGGAGTCCCGTCACCGATCCAAACTTAATGAGAAGTTCTCGTAGGTTGGTTACGTCGTTGATTATCGGTTTTAGGAAGATGGGATCATCATCCGCATACATGGAGAGTCTGAATCTGGTGGTTCGGCCGTTCAAAGGGTTGAGGAGCCCATTGTCTGTCGTAATCTGCAGTAGACAAATTAGTGGGTCGATGGCAAGGATGAAGAGTAGCGGGGAGAGGGGGTCCCCTTGCCGTAGGCCTCTTCCGTGAAGGATCGGTGGTAGAGTACTCCATTTAGCAAGACTCTTGAGGTAGAGGAGGAAAGTAGAGCAATAATCCAGCTTATCCATCTTGCAGGGAAGCCTCGACGTTCCAACAGAGAGATCAGGTAGTCCCATCACACCGAGTCAAAGGCCTTGGAGATGTCTTGTTCCTATGGAACTTCCGAGTGAGGTTGCGCACGTACAAAAAATTATCATGAATGCTTCGTTTCTTTATGAAGGCACTTTGACAGTTGGAGATGAGTTGGCCCATAACTAGTGCCAGACGCAGTGCAAGGGCCTTCGTGACAATTTTGGCGAAAGCGTGAATAAGACTGATTGTCAGAAATATCGAATGCTCTCTGCATTTTCCTTTTTTCGCAGTAGAATGATGTTATCCTTATTGATGAGGTTCAGATGATGGCAGCGTAGATTGTAGATCGAATTTATGGCTGCAATTATGTCGTGACGAATGATTTGCCAGCATGTTCGGAAGAAGTGGCCGGTGAACCCGTGTGGGCGTGTGGCCCAGGTGCCTTGCCTTGAGGCATCTGGCAAATCGCGTGCCAAATCTCCTTCTGGCCCACCTAATTGGCATTACTATACTATCAGTTCCTGAATTTGCCAAAGGTGCATTCTTTGGATGGAAGTGATTTTCCTTCTGAGTATTAATATCCTCCCTCTAACTATACATTCGATTTATTGCTTCCTGACTTAGGAACTTGCTCGGGGGCAGTGAGGGAAGGAATTCGTTCAGTTTGTGTGCTCGCAGTCACAGATCAGGTTTTCTTTCAGAAGAGGTGTGTCATGTTGTCGAGAGCAGAAGCACCCTTAAACGTTATCATGTGCTACCAATTTCATTTTGTCCTATTTTCTTCCGATGAGGCTTAGTGTTGCTCTCTATCCATCTACTAAGACAGTCTTGCAGTCTGTGATTTGAAGGGTTGACTTGCAGCAAGTCCCATCAGGTTTGGGTAGTCACTGGGTAAATCTCATAAGGTGTTTGTGATTTGGTTGGATTAATTAGGATGTACGAATTGTTTTGAAGTTGACGTGTATGGCTTCTGAACTCAGTATGGTTTGTACTGTTATGCAAACAATGTTAGGGACACTCATATAGGTAATAACCAACAATGCTAGTACCAGTTGTGTTAAGCAGTGCAGATTGTTCAGCGTTGCAGCAAATTTTTGGGAAGCAACACTACAACTAACTGAGTTTCCATACGAAGTAACTGATAATTTCATTTGAGTTCCTAAATCTAACTGTTTGGAGACTTGTGGTTCAGGTCGCGATCGGCGATTATTAGTTTCTACGAAGTGATAGCAGAAGCTAAAACAGCAGCCTAATGTCTCGTCTTTTAGAAAAGAAACATTCTCAGCAGAAGTTTTTGCAAGCATGAATGTGGCATTTTGATTTGGGAGCTAGTCTAGGCAGCAGCTGGGCGTAATTTTTTATATGAGGCATGCATTAGATTTTCACCGGACGGCAGAGATGAAAACTAGGCAGAGAGAACAGTATATACCAAACAAAGGCAGAATAAATAGGAAGCACATAATTTTTTGTGACATGCATCTCAGAGCATCCATCGAGTGCAGTAAGTAAGTATATACGGAATTAGTTGTCTAGACATGCTCACATGCATATCTTTCTGACATATTTTTTTCCCAGCTAGGTCTCCAAACCATCGCCCTACTCGTTTGGCTTATCCGCCACCAGCCAAACAAACAGGCTGCATATGTTAGGTCTTCCTCTGAGTTGCCTTCGGCAGGCTTGCTTGGTGTCAGTAGCGCAGCTGCATTTATATTTACAGACAAAGAGTAGTAGTAAAGCAATTTGATGAAGTAATCTTAGTCAAATTCATGTCAGAGAGAGAGAGAGGTGTAAAAAAAAAATAGATACGTAGTTAAATTAGTTATTCATCAGATATCTAAAGGTCAGTCCTCTTCATGCTTGTATATATGCTACAGAACCAAAAAGAATCATGCTTTGTATGGTATTGGGCCCTAGGAGCCTTAGGCCCAGATCCGCGAGACTAAGTTGCTGCAGAGCTTTCCAGGGGAAGGGAGGCCAAGCTTTGCAATATAAGGTAACGCAACCTAGATACTGTACGTATTAGGTAATTGCTAGGGTCAAATCAAATGTGAAGTAAATTACTAGCAATAAATAAATACTATTACAATTATAAGTATGCACTGTAACTCTGTAAGCATGGAACACATAGCCAACAATGAAAATAATACACTACAGTACGTACCAGCACACAGCTAGTAGTTAGAGAAGAGAAGATAGATCCCACTGTTGAGGATGCCGGCGACCCCCGACTTGGGAACGAAGCCGTCGGCGGCGGCGCCGCTGATGTAGATATAGGCTTGGTCGCCCCAGTTTACCCCCCATGAATTTTTCACGATCCAGTAGAGCCCGCCGAGGTCGTCTTCGGCGTAGCCGACGATGACGACGGCGTGGGAGATCTTCTGGGTTTCGCCCGGCCCATAGTAGACCGGGCCACGGGCCTTGGGGTCCTAGCGGCGGATGTCTTCGTCGACCCCGATTGACACCAGGATGGGCTGGCGGGACTGTTGGGGAAAATGGCATTCGGAAGCTTTGTTCACGTCCGGCCAGGCTGACGGTTTCGGCTCACGCGCAGCTTCGGCTACACGGGGGAGTTTTCGCAGTGCTGGTTTAACGTAAACGCTAATGCTACTTGAGTTATGTGAGTTTTGTTGTGCAGGAGCAGCCCATCTGAACGGTGCTGGCCTTCGGTGCCGAAAGCACGGACAGTTGTGCTTCGGCGCCGAAGGTTTGGAGGAGCCAGAAGCGCCGCGCGTCAAGAACACCTCGGCCCGGGGCTGGATGTCCCGAAAGGCACGACGCGACTGGGGTGAGATCTTGGGCTGTTTCGGTGTTGAAGGTGCGGTGCGCTGCGACACGTAGCTGCTGCGAACGTGTAAAGGGGGCACCGTACGAGGGCGCCGCGTGTAAAGGTGTTTCGGCCGTACGAAGACACGCTGGAGGCTTGTACGACACGGGGAATTACTGTTATACCCTTGTAAAGTGTTTAAAGCCGTTTGTCAGGAATGGAAAAGGTGTAATTGAGGCAAATGGTCATGCCCAGGGGTCTCCGATAAATAGTGAACCCCTTGTAATGAAATGTACACACTGTAATGAGAAGAGAGCGCCGAAGGCTACTGCTAGTCTATCGGTCTTCGGTCTGCAAAGTATTCCCTTGTTTCATTTCCTGTTCTGTTAAGTATTTCCTCATTTCCTTTCCTGATCTAGAGTAGTCAAAGTAGCTTTGGGGCAATAGTGAAGAAAGGGAAGCAATCAGGGGGCTGTTGTGTCGCCGTCCACCTTCGGGCCCGATTTCCACCAACAGTTTGGCGCCCACCTCGTGAAAGAATCCAAGACCGCATGGCGAGGACCCGATCGGCAGGCGCCGAAGCCACCACGGCTCGGGCGTCAACCCCTCCGCTAGCACCGGAACCCGCCAACCCGTCGGCTTCGGCCATTCAGCCTTCGGCGGGGACCGGTGCCGGGCCGAGCGCTCCGGAGGTCGAGCACACCGCCTCGGGGATGTTCGAGGTCAGCCTCGAGGGGCTGGGGGCTTTGGCGCAAGACATCAGGCTTTCCGAAGGATCCGGGCTCTCATCGCGGGCAAGACCGTAGCGACCCAGCAAGAGCAAGAGACGCGTCCGTCTTCGTCGCAAGCGCAGCCGTCCCAGCAGCAGGACGCGGTTCCACCGCACACCGCCCCAGACTCCATCGACTTCAACATCAGGCAAGCCGAGCGCTACCTCACTCTGCTTCAAAGCCGGGTCGCCGAACGTCGCCGCCGCAGCAAGCCATACCTACGCCGCCGGCCCCAGCACCGACGCCTGCCGCGCACGCTACGCCGGCAGCTCAGCAGCATGCCTGGCACACCCCCGTAGGCCATGCGGGGGCTCGGCCCGGATCGGTGGAGGCGACGAAGGACGCATCCGAAGGGCAAAGCATCGGCCACCGCCAGGAGAGGGGGCATGTACAAGAGCGCTTCGCGCCCGAGGACGCACCGCTTCGCAACGTCGTCCCGGTGTCCCCGCTCTCAGTCAAGCTCGAGAGCGCGCCGTGGCCCCGTCGTTTCAACACCAACACTCTGCCTCAGTACGACGATGACTACGACCCCCAAAGAGTTCTTTATGAAGTTCGAAGCGGCAGTGGAGTCCAACGGAGGCGATGCCACTACGAAGGCAAAGGCTCTCGTGCTGGCCCTCAAGGGAGAGGTTCGGTACTGGTATGCAAACATACCGAAGGGGCACATAACATCCTGGTTTCAGCTGCGAAACAAGTTGTTCTCCAGTTTCAAGGGCATGCAAGTCGAAGAGCTAGACTCCAATGACCTCGTCAACATGTGTGTCCAGGGAGACAGGGAGTCGCTGCAAGGGTACATGCACAGGGTGGTGAAGCTGACAACGCGTGCGCCCGGGGTGTCCGAAACAGCATCATCGACGCCATTGTTAGGGGCCTGAGGGTTGGAAACTGCCAGGATGTGCTTGATAGAGTCAAGCCGAAGTCTCTACAAGAACTCTTTGAAGTCATGCAAGAATATTGCAAGTTCGATAAAGGCCGCCGCCGAAGGCTTGACAGAGCCAATGCGGCGAAGAAGCAAAAGCAACAGGGGCAGTGGGACCAACCGAAGGGGTGGCAAAATCACCCGCCGAAGCAAGCAAACCGTCAGATCAACAACGTATCTGCACCCCCGACCAGAATCGGAATCGGAACGGCACAAAGGCGGATACAAAAATGGCAGAGGGCCGAAGCCGCAGCAGCAAAACCCGCCTCAGCGAGGCGGCGGTGAGAGGTTTTTCTGTTGGCTCCATGGGATCGACGCCCAACATCACACACATCAATGCCCCTCGGCGGTCAAGATGAAGTTGGAGTGGGAAGCTGAGGAGAAGGCGAAGGCAGCGGGTATGGCTGTAAATCACGTCATGAAGTACCAGAACGCGGGGCAGTTTAGGGCCCTTCCACCACCATATCACCATCAATCTTTCCAGCCTTCAACACCCATGCATGCGTTTCACCCACCGCAGTCATACACGCCTTCGGCGCCGCAGCTGCCGCCACCCCCTCCCATGCACGCGCAGCAATCGTCGGTATTTGTGCCTTCGTGGCCGAACCCAGCCGCCCACCATCAAACGCATTACGCCCAGCCACCCCCACCACCTCCACCAAAGCAAGAGGCCCCTGACTCTAGCAGCTCGAGAATGATGGGCATGGTCAACATCATCAATGCAATCTCCGGCGGGTCCAATGAGCCGGTGCACGAGACGAAGAGGTAACGGCGAGAGTACTACCGAAGCGTGTCGCACATTTGCTCCGGCAAGTACTTCCATTTGCCATTGTCCCACATCCCAATAACTTTCACGGCAGCTGACATTCGGCTGCAACACTACCTTCACAATGATCCTCTCGTCATAAGAGCAAACATTGGCAAGAACACAAAGTACTACTTCGGCAATGACGTGGGGAGAGTCCTGGTGGACAACGGCAGTTCAGCGGACATATTGACCTGGCAGACATGGGCTTCAAAAAAGAAGACTTGAAGAAAGCAGAACACCCGCTGTACGGCTTGGGCAACAAGAGGATCGAAGCCCTGGGCAAGATTGACGTCAATGTGACCTTCGGTCAAGACGCCACTATGAGAACGGAGGTCATAACCTTCGATGTTGTTGACTTCGTGTACCCGTACAATGCCATCTTCGGTCGCAACACCATCAACAAGTTTGCAGCGGTCATCCACCAAGGATACCTGCTGATGAAAATACCAACGACAGCGGGGGTGATTTCGGTGTATGGCAGCCAGGAGGAGGCCCGAAGAGCCGAGCGCAACACGTCAGTGCATAACAGGCGTGTCCATGTCATCAACGAAGATGAGGGCAATGAAGCTGCGGTAGCTGAAGAGCAGAGGACCGAGGCCCAAATGAGACAAGTCCATGAAAGGGGCCGAAGCCGTGAAACGACCCGGATTTCCGCGAACGGAACCCCCGAATCTTAGCACCTCGGTGGTAGTCCCGTGAGGCTACCACGTGCAATCCCCGTCTCGGCGATTCCAAAATCCATACGTAAAAGTAAAAACAAAGAAAAGAGTACAACATTTATTTTATTACATTAATCGAGTACATCTCTTCGGCACATGCGGGTACAAGTCCATCGGAGCCCGAATCAAACAAAAACAAATCGTCTAGCAACGGCTCCATGAAAGCGCGGGAAACTCCATATCCGCAGGGCGGCTCAAGTGTAGGAAGAGCTCGGTCCACCCGGCCCGTCGTTGTCGAAGTCGTAGTCCGGCTCGCGTCGAGTCACCGGGGTCTACCCGATAAGCGGGTAGGTCATGTCGACTTCCCAACAAAGAGGCAAAAGCGGTGTATAATCTACTATGCATGAGGTAATCCTAATCCGTCGTAGAAGGCTTAAGCAAAGCAAAGAAGGCAACATTCAAGGTAAGCAGAGTAGCAAGGAGGTCCACACCTCGGGGAAGCCTTCGCTTCCGAGGTCCACACCTCGGGGGTCCACACCCCGCTCAAGGAACACCACACCAAAGCACCGGATCTCAACCACGATCCGTAACCCAACTCTCATCCGCGATGTGGGGCCCACCGGCTCCTATCCCCACATCTCAACGGCCGAAGCCGGCTCACACACTCGGGGAGAGAAGTAGCACAAGAGAAGTGTATCTAGTCGGGTGAGAGATCGAAAGACCGTCCATAACCAAGGGACACGGACTATAGCTATAGGTTTAACACTCGCGAGGTTGTACAACCGTACCCGCCCGAATAGGTCCGAACCGGCCGTCACCGTGTCCGACCCTACCATACGGCCGAAGCCCAAGTAAGTGGATAGTACCCTTCGCATCTCCGAGCCGGCCCAGCCTCCGCGGCGCAGCTCATACTACCCGCGAGAGGTCCCTCGAAGCCGTGGAACCCTTCCCTGGCCTCGCCAGGGCAAAGTCTACTAAGGAGGGAAAGACCACTCCCGACACGATCACACCGATCCTCCTACGGAGGGGTGCTATCCACTACAAGTCTCACCCCGCACCCCCGCCCAATACAAGGCGGGCGGTCTGTACGAAAGTAGTCATTTGAAACAAGGTGAACTGACGATCGGTCCTTAAGGGGCCGAGAGCGAGCACTCAACATCTCCATCCCACACGACACGACCCTCGGGTAAGAGGCCAGATCGCATCTTCCCTCGGCAGCCGTTCACAAGTAACCAGCGGCTCGCTCCCGCCAAAACACAGCAAGGGGGACACAACCCAGAACACACGCTAGAATCACACCGAGATACCCACATCTCAGCTCAAACCCAGAGCACCATCCATAATCAAGCAACAAAAGTATGGATAGTTGAAGTATGGGACTAGCTAGGGGTCTGTAGCTAGTCCCGCAGGTAGAAGAACAAGGAACAGGATATAATAAACATCAAGGCATGGCTAGTAAACAGGTTATGCAATTCATCAAAACAATGCATAAAAGTAAAGCACTAGCAGCTAAATATCAACATAGGATCTATATGGTTGGGAGTGACATGACACCTTCGTGCCGGTGAAGCGCCGCCGTCCGGTGCGGTGTACTCGGGGTCCTCCGCGTCCTCCTGGTCGAAGCTCGGGTCTGCGGCACGAGATTCGACGCGAAAATAAGACATCGGTGCACATCTAAGCAATAACTCCAAATAAAATCCAACTTAGAAAATCCAAAAGAGCCCGAACTACCCGCAATCGGCAAGGTTTTGCAAATACGGATTTATAGAAATTAGTTTTGTATTTTTCTCGAGCTCTCTAGAATTTATTACTAATTTTTAAAGGTCTAAAACAGCTTTCGGAAATTAAAACAGAAAATAAAAGGGATTTTTCTCCGTTGCTCGGGCCGAAAACGGGCCGGATGGCTTTACGGGTTGAAATCGGCCCTTTTGGGCTCGGTCCATCGAGCCCGGCGGAAAAAGTCTAGAGGTCCACCCTGAAAAACTGGTTGAGACCCCAAACCTCGGTTTGGGCTCCGCTTGCAACGGCCTGACTCCTAAAGTGGCCCGATGGGCCGGACGGTTCTAAAGGTCCATCTAACCGGCCCAGCGCCCCGTTCTTACCCTTTACCTCGACCAGGGGAGATCCTCTGCTCCTCAGGTGCTCGCCACGCCGTGCGGCGGCGCAGCCGGCCCGCCGGCGGCGGCGGCGGTGCCCCTAGACACGGCGTCGGCGCTTCGGCCCTCCCTCCTCTCTCCCCCGCACTCACACGCTCGCCCACGGTTCGCGGGTTGGTCCGCCGCACGCTCGCCACGCGCGCGCGGCGCGCGCCGGCCGCCGCGCGCGCGCGCGCGCGTTCACCCGTGCGGGCGAAGCCCCCGGGCGCGCCGGGGTGCGGCCGATAGGGTCGTTCGCTCGCACACTCCCCGCATACACATGTGCACGGCTCAAGGCGGCCCGCGCAGCCCGAGGACGGTAGGCGGCGAGGCACGCGCCGCACGCGCAACTCACCGGCGGCGGGGGCCACGGCCATGGCGCGCATGGGTGCGGCCGGCCGGCGCCCGCGCCCTCCTCCACCTCGCTCGGCACATCCACGCGCACGAAGGCCGGGTTCGCGGCAGCACGAACACGGCCGAAAAGAGCACGCTTGACCTCCGGCCGGCGCGCGCGTCACGCGCTCGGCGCGGCGCACGACGCCGTAGCGCACGGCCGACGCGGCGCGACACGGGGTGATCCCCCCCCCCCCACCCGCAATTGCGCCAAGAAGCACCCCGCAGACGGCAACGGCTCGGGTCATCACGGCTTGGGGTAGCCCCGACCCCGGCTGCGCCGCCGCACGCCGCGCAACACGGCGCGACGCGGCGTCACCCATGGGGGAGGCGGCGGCGCGCGCGCACGAACGGAGGCGGCTCGAAGGCACGCACACGGGCATCACGGCTAGGGCGACCGGCGCACGGTGAAGAGACAGTGACCACGGTGCTCACCGTGGGTCGACGGTGAAGGCGTAGCGAGCTTGGCGGTGCGGCGTCGGCGTCGGTGTCCACGGCGTGCTCCGGTCCGGCTTCACCTCAATCACGAACGGCGCTTCCCCCTTGAACACGAACGGCGCCTCCCCCCTCGTCCGGCTCCGCGCCGACGCGCGGCGGCGCGCGCGCGTCGCACTCCCCGCCTTGCCTCCTCTTCCCCGGCTCCCCCTTCTTCTTCCTCCCCCGGTGGCGGCTCGGATTGGGGGCAAAAACCCCAATGCGGGTGGTTGGCTCGGCTCTACTCCTTTCCCCCCTTTTGAATCCACGCCGCGGGCTTCGGACGGGAATGGTCCACCGTGCCCTCGGCCCGCCGCCGCCTCGGGCCGGGTGGTGGCCGCGGCTAAGGCTCGCCCGCCTCGGATCCTTGGGGAATAGGGGCGGCGGGGTCTTTTCCCTTTTCCCGCGGTCGCTCCCCGGGTCCGCGTGCACACGCCGGCCTTGGCGTGCGCGCCGGCCGGTCGGCTCGGCCGCGCGCGCCACCCCCCCGCGCGGCCCGGCGCGGCCGGGCCGGCGGCGCGGCCGCCCGGCTCGGGCCGGTTTGGTCAAGGCGCCGAGGTAAGGGAAAGGATAAGTGCCGGCGAGCGGGGTCCACACGGCGCCGAGGGAGAAGAGGGAAGAAGTGCGGGCCGACCGGCGGGGCCCGCCGGCTCGGCGGGTGCAAGAGGGTGAGGGGCGGCTGCGGTGTGGGCCGGTTTTGGGCCGCATCGGGTCGTGGGCTAGGGCCGGAGCCGCGCGAGAAATGGGAGAAAACGGCCCACTTTGCTCCTAGATGCTCTTTCCCTTTTAAACAATTGAGTTTGATTAAGGGTTTGAGAAAGGGGGTTTGAATTTGAATCCCAATCAAATTCAAACTTCACACAAAAGAACTCCAAATAAACCAAGGAAAATCCAACTCACTTGTTATACCATATTTTAAATATAATTTTTATAAATAGGACAAATTAGTGGAGAATTTGGTGAGAGGCTAGCAATTTGGCTAAAAATTTGATAGCACCCAAATGCAAGCAAAAAGTTTTAAATTTTCGCAAAATTCACACACCTAGATTCCTGGGTTGTTACATTCTCCCCCACCACCGAGAATCTCGTCCTCGAGATTTAGTCCTCGACCTCCTCCGTGAACAAGTGAGGGTACTCCTTCCCCGAGATCGGCTTCCTTCTCCCATGTTGCCTCTCGCTCGGTATGGTTGCTCCACAACACTTTACGAAGGGAATGGTAGTTCTCCTTGTTTCCTTGACGGCTACTTCCGTCCAAGATTTTCTCGGATATTCTCGTATACTCTAGGTTGTCTTGCAAGTCAAGCAACTCCATGGGCACTTGCTTTGCCTCCACCGCCTTCTCACTCTTCTTCGGCTCCGACACGTGAAACACCGGGTGAACTCCCGCCATTGTCTCGGGTAGTGCAAGCTGGTAGGCCAAACTCCCAATCCTTCGGGTGATAGGGTACGGTCCCACGTACCTCGGTGCAAGCTTTCCTCTCACCAAGAACCTCTTAGTTCCTCGGAGCGGTGAGACTTTCAAGTACACTCTGTCGCCAACTGCAAAGGTCAACTCTCTCCTTCTCTTGTCGGCATAGCTCTTCTGACGACTTTGAGCGATTTTCAGGTTCTCTCGAACTTTCTCAACCTTCTCCTCTGCTTCCTCAATGATTGCTGGTCCGAACAGTGCTCGCTCTCCAACCTCTGACCAAGCTAGCGGGGTCCTGCACTTCCGACCGTAAAGTGCCTCAAAGGGTGCCATCCGGAGACTTGCTTGAAAGCTGTTGTTGTACGAGAACTCGCGAACGGCAAACCGCTCTCCCAATCGGTACCATAGGTGAGTGCACAAGCTCGTAACATGTCCTCCGGAACCCGGTTGACTCTCTCTCGTCCGCCCGTCGGTCTGTGGGTGAAAAGCTGTGCTGTAGCTGAGAGTGGTGCCCATAAGCTTGTGGAAACTCTGCCAAAACTTGGAGACAAACTGTGACCCTCGATCAGACACGATACTTCTGGGTGCCCCGTGTAGCCTGAGTATGTGTTCTACGAACAGCTCTGCTAACTTCTCGGTAGCATACCTGGTCTTCACCGGCACAAAGTGAGCCACTTTAGTCAGCCTGTCCACTATGACCCAAACTGAGTCGTTTCCTTTTGGTGTTCTAGGGAGTCCCACCACAAAGTCCATGGAGATGTCCTCCCACTTCCACACTGGGATATCCAACGGCTTCAACAAACCAGCAGGTTTCTGATGTTCAATCTTTACTCTGCTACAGGTGTCACAACAGGCCACGTAGTGCGCTATGTCCTGCTTCATATCCTTCCACCAGTACCTGACCTTCAGATCTCTGTACATCTTGGTGCTGCCTGGGTGAATCGAGTACCTCGAGTCGTGAGCTTCTCTCATGATCTGTTCTCGGAGTGTCTTGTCTTGTGGTACACAGATCCGTTCTTTCAACCACACAGTGCCCCGTTCATCAACCCGGTAATCATCTGCTTTGCCCCCGCTTCATTAGTTCTCGCAAAGCACTTTGATTTCTCGCACACTCTTTACGGGCCGTACGGATTCGCTCCTCCAGGTCATAGGTCACTTGCATCACGTTGACTTGGCCTTGATCCACAATCTCGATTCTCAGCTTCTCTAGCTCTTCATGCAAAGCAGGTTGCTCTTCCTTTATCATGAGGTTGTTGCAGTACGTTTTCCGGCTCAGTGCATCTGCCACGACGTTAGCTTTGCCTGGGTGGTAGTTGATCTCGACGTCGTAGTCCTTGATCAGCTCTAACCACCGTCTCTGCCTCATGTTCAGCTCGGTCTGTGTAAAGAAGTACTTCAGGCTCTTGTGGTCGGAAAACAGCTCACACTTGTTCCCTATCAGGTAGTGTCTCCAGTATTTTGAGCGCATGCACAACAAACGCCAACTCCAAGTCGTGTGTCGGGTAGTTCTCCTCGTGTTTCTTCGAAATTGTCGGGAAGCATAAGCCACAACTTTCCCTTCTCCGCATCGAGACACAACCAAGTCCTTGCCTTGAAGCGTCACAAGTAGACCACAAAGTCTTTCTTGATATCCGGCAAGGTAAGCACCGGGGCCGTGGTGAGTCTCTTTTTCGGCTCTTGAAAGCTCTTCTCACACGCTTCGACCACTCGAACTTTGTGTTGTTCTTGAGCAATTCCGTCATTGGCTTTGCGATTTTGGAAAAGTTCTCAATGAATCTCCGGTAGTAACCCGCCAACCCAAGGAAACTCCCCGACATCCGTCACGTTTAAAGGTCTGCTCCCACTTGGTCACCGACTCAACCTTGGACGGATCCACGGCTATCCCCTCCGCCGACAACACGTGTCCTAAGAACGCGACCTTCTCCATCCGAACTCGCACTTGCCGAACTTGGCGTACGGTTCTCGCCGCCTCGGCCTCTCTAGCACAACTCTCGTGTGCTCCTCGTGCTCCTCGGTGGTCTCCCGAGTAGATCAAGATATCATCGATAAACACCACTACAAACCTGTCCAACTCTTCCATGAAGACCTTGTTCATCAAGTTCATGAAGTAGGCAGGGGCGTTGGTCAGCCCAAAGGAAACCACCACGAACTCGTACAGGCCGTAGCGTGTGGTGAAGGCTGTCTTGGGTATGTCCTGCTCCCGGATCTTCATCTGGTGGTAGCCTGACCTCAAGTCGATCTTGGAGAAGAACCTTGCCTTTTTGAGTCTATCCAACAAATCCTCGATTCTGGGCAGTGGGTACTTGTTCTTGATTGTCATCGAGTTGAGCGTGCGGTAGTCAATGCACATCCTCTTCGTACCGTCTTTCTTCTCCACGAAGAGCACTGGTGAACCCCACGGTGAGGCACTCGGCCGAACAAACCCTTGCTCGAGCAACTTCTTGAGTCGTTTCTTCAACTCGTCCGGCTCGTCGGACGACATCCCGTACGGACTCTTTGCAACGGGCCCCGCCCCCGGCATCGCTCAATCACGAACTCCACGTCTCGGTCTGGGGGTAACTCCGTAAGCTCCTCTGGGAACACGTCCGGAAACTCACGGACCACTGGGATTTCTTCAATCTCTTTCCCACTCATGTTGCACATCATCGTAGCAACCTTCGGACTCTGTGGCTCAATCCGTACTGTTGTCCCGCTGGGGTGTTCAAGCTGTATCACTCTGGGGTTGCAAGAAACTATCCCGTTGTGCTTTGCCAACCAATCCATCCCTAAGATCACGTCTATCCCGGAAGACTCCAAAACTGTCAAGTCTGCCGTGAACGGTAGCCCCTCAAACACCATCCTCACTCCCCTGCACTCTAACGTACTCCTCTTCTCTCCTAGCGGAGAGCTAGTCAAGATAGGCCTTGGTCGAGGCTTAGTTGGTAAAGACCTTTCTTTAGCAAACTTGGTAGAAATATACGAAAACTGAGCTCCAGTATCAAACAAAACAGTAGCCAAAACTGAGTCAACAAGGAACTCACCAAGTGTGACGTCGGGTGCACTGCGCCGCCTCCTCGACGGTGAGGTGGTTCGAGACGGCCCCGAGTAGGCGGCGGTGTTGACACCAAATTTGGCTCGACCTAAAATGTATGCAATAGTCATACAATATTAAAAAAAATCATATTGATAGCTAAATTCTATCTAAACCCGAAATAAACCGACATAAGGAAAATAATAATAATCACACCTTTAAAAAATAGTGAGAAAACATATGGTGTTAACCATAAAGTTTAATACTTTATACTCGACATATACGTATAAGGGTATGACAAGATATGGTTTGTTCGTCAAAATACGCTACCGCCGGCCATCTACGGCCCGTTCGCCGGGATACACGGCCATCGGCCATCTACGGCTTGTTCGCCGGCCGTCTATGATTGCAACGCCTCTTTACGTATGAATACGATTTGTTCGGCGGGATACGCGGCCGCCGGTGGTCTACGGTTTGTTCGCGGGATACACGGCCACCGACCGTCTATAATTTTAAGTACGTATAGCTCATGAGAAGTGAAGTACTCGTTTGATAATGATATATATTTAATCATACACGCATATGTGTTGATAGAAGAAACAAAAGATGCTTAGATAAAAAATGGTTCAAGCTCATACAAAGAACTCGCTCGTTGGTTGCGGCGTATACGTGCTAGATTAACCGGTTTGGCCGGCGAATATTAAAAATTAAGAAAGAGAAAAAAAAAACTTCCATGCACGATAGCCATGCATGGTGTGCTATATGCATGCACGGGATATATATGACCACATCCTAATATACGTTTGTGTCCTATACACGTACACGTACATATTGAGGTAGTCCAGGCCCATCGGTTTTGGCACATGAACATATATTTCTCTACATAACGTATCGCCCAAATCCGAACCGGCGTGACCGAGTCCATCGAGGAGACATCTACTCCACGTTCAAGGTCGTGCGCGGGTGAAGCAGATCGTGGGCACGTCGGCGTCATCGGCGAATACTAAATTCAAAACAAACCAGCGCCAAATCCATAGAGAGAACCGTCGCCCCCGGCCTATAAATACACGACCATTGCCGGGCGCTCAAGGCCGGCTCGATCATTCCCAATCGCCGCCAGCCTGCTCGCCGCGCACGTCAACCACCGCAGCGCCGTCGGCCGCCGGCAAGAGAGAAGACAAGCAAATCGCAAAGAGAGAAGTCCAGGAGAAGGTGCTGTCCGCGCTAGGAGGTGCCGCCGCAAGGTGCTTCGCCGTCTTGCGCGAGGAGGTTCTCGCAAGGTAGGAAGGCTCATGGTGCTTCTTCGATTCATGTGATCTTCTCCCCCTCGCTCCATTGCCAAGGAGCCCATGTCCTTCTCTTCTTCTCCTTCATGATCTCTCTCGCCCCCGGTAAAAGCTCGGCCAACGGTGCCATGTTTATGGGCTTTGCCTCGGTTCAAGAACCAAAGAAGAAAAGTTCGGTCATACTCGGATGGACGCGATCTTGGCTCCATCTAGTGATGCCCTATGATATGAAATGGTTCGGACGCAAACTTGGCTCCGTTCCACGGTTTGAAATCGGTGGACGCGATCTTGGCTCCACTCGGTATATTGTAAATCGAGATGGACGCGAATTGGCTCCATACTCAAAAATAGATTTGCATATGTTTTGGCCACGGCGATGCCGGCCGGTTTTGCATATTGTGCATTAAAGGAAATATAGAATTTGCATGCCACGATCATGTAGAAATTTCATGTGCTGGTTTATATCAAAGAAATGGACATATGTGCATCCGAAATCATGTTAAAAGAAGAAAATAATAGTAACCGTATGCTTGCATAGTCATATACATGCATATGTAATTCGCCGGGAGATAGCTAGCCGCAAGGCCTCTGTCAACGATAAAGACGAACCGTCATCTTTATTAAATATTTAATCAAATGAAAGAAAGATAAAAAAATGTCCATTGCATGATCATCTCCGAATAGATCGTTGTGCGGTAAAAAGGGTTGCATGCTAAAATGTCGCTTAGCACTTGTATTGCTTCCAATCGTAGGACTAAGTCTACCCGTCATGCATTCACAATGAAAAGAAACCGTTTGTGCATACATGTATAAAACAAATCTTGCTCTTAGTTAGACCGCACTCACATATTTATGTCTAGCCGATAAATCAAATCAAATCAAATTAAATTCAATAGCCAAAATATCCGTCATGTGCATCTCCACCTTCCCATGATTAAGTAAATCAATTATGTTAGCCACGGCCGGATCAAGCTAAGGCTCCCCTTTAATCAAATAAAATATGGCACCGCATGCACATATATGCGTCAAAGAATGTCGGTCCATGGTCTTGCATGATATAATCATATAAGGAGTACGTGTTAGCTCCTCGGCAAATGAAATGTCATTATCAAAGAAAATGACTATCTTCAAGTGCAAGACATACGCACGCATTTATCTACGACTACAAGATTGAAGACCTTGTTTTCTTTCGTAGTCATGTAATAGGATAGCCATACGATGTAATCTTATTTTTTTTATGTACTCATGTCGGAACTCTTAATCGGGGGTGTTCTCTACGGAGATGTAATTAACATAATTTTTTTATGCAAATATAAGAATTATGGAAGTATGGACTCGCATTACTTGAATTTCTTTATCTGTCCCATTAGATTAAACTTAAATAAAATTTGTCTCTCGCCGACGCGGAGGCGGGCCGTTCCGGCCGCCCGTTTTCCCGACATCGGATTCCGGTAGAACCAAAGAAGAAAAGTTCGGTCATACTCCGGATGGACGCGATCTTGGCTCCATCTAGTGATGCCCTATGATATGAAATGGTTCGGACGCAAACTTGGCTCCGTTCCACGGTTTGAAATCGGTGGACGCGATCTTGGCTCCACTCGGTATATTGTAAATCGAGATGGACGCGAATTGGCTCCATACTCAAAAATAGATTTGCATATGTTTTGGCCACGGCGATGCCGGCCGGTTTTGCATATTGTGCATTAAAGGAAATATAGAATTTGCATGCCACGATCATGTAGAAATTTCATGTGCTGGTTTATATCAAAGAAATGGACATATGTGCATCCGAAATCATGTTAAAAGAAGAAAATAATAGTAACCGTATGCTTTGCATAGTCATATACATGCATATGTAATTCGCCGGGAGATAGCTAGCCGCAAGGCCTCTGTCAAAGATAAAGACGAACCGTCATCTTTATTAAATATTTAATCAAATGAAAGAAAGATAAAAAAATGTCCATTGCATGATCATCTCTCGAATAGATCGTTGTGCGGTAAAAAGGGTTGCATGCTAAAATGTCGCTTAGCACTTGTATTGCTTCCAATCGTAGGACTAAGTCTACCCGTCATGCATTCACAATGAAAAGAAACCGTTTGTGCATACATGTATAAAACAAATCTTGCTCTTAGTTAGACCGCACTCACATATTTATGTCTAGCCGATAAATCAAATCAAATTAAATTCAATAGCCAAAATATCCGTCATGTGCATCTCCACCTTCCCATGATTAAGTAAATCAATTATGTTAGCCACGGCCGGATCAAGCTAAGGCTCCCCTTTAATCAAATAAAATATGGCACCGCATGCACATATATGCGTCAAAGAATGTCGGTCCATGGTCTTGCATGATATAATCATATAAGGAGTACGTGTTAGCTCCTCGGCAAATGAAATGTCATTATCAAAGAAAATGACTATCTTCAAGTGCAAGACATACGCACGCATTTATCTACGACTACAAGATTGAAGACCTTGTTTTCTTTCGTAGTCATGTAATAGGATAGCCATACGATGTAATCTTATTTTTTTATGTACTCATGTCGGAACTCTTAATCGGGGGTGTTCTCTACGGAGATGTAATTAACATAATTTTTTTATGCAAATATAAGAATTATGGAAGTATGGACTCGCATTACTTGAATTTCTTTATCCGTCCCATTAGATTAAACTTAAATAAAATTTGTCTCTCGTCGACGCGGAGGCGGGCCGTTCCGCCGCCCGTTTTCCCGACATCGGATTCTCGGCACGCCCGGGGGACATACTTCTCCCCTCATCTTTGAGTTCCAACATGGTTACACATATAGCTACAATGTGAAATATCATGATACATATGTTTACAAGAAAACTCATATATGGTTTTCTTAAATGAAGGTATGGCTGGACGTGTGCAAGACTTCGTCACGCTCCGCATCGGTTCACTTTGGGTGGATGTGCCGTTGGGACCTATTCAAGCTTCTGACAGTGATGGTTCCTTGCACACTACTGCTGCATCACCAAATATGATCGACAATGATCGAGAAATCAACTCTACACCGCAGGATGATTTCACTCCTGTTGTGACCAAAGCATCAAAGAGGAGGGCCCGAAGGGCTGCTGCGGAGGCAAGAGAGGCAGCTACCCTCAAGCGCAACATCAATACGCGCAGGGTTGTACCTTCTCCCGCAGCTCCTCCAAGTTTTTCCCAATCAAAAGTTGCAGAACCGCTCGCCCACAAGATGGAACCAAGTTTCCGTCGTACCACACTTGGAGAGTGGCTCGTCCTTACTAAACCGGTATCCCCAACTAGAGTGGCACAGTCTATCGTGTCACCTGAGATGTCGGAGGCATATTCCTCTGAACATACTCCAAGCATCATGGGGGTACCTCCTATGAAAAAAGCATCAATGGAATCTTTCTTACCACCAGGTAGAGGGGTAGGGATGTGGGACCAACCTCAATGTCCGCAGCCTTGCATCAAAGAAAAAACTAAACTGGTATGTCCTGGTGACAAAAGAAAGGGTGTGGTAATGGAAAATAGTTTGTCATCCAAACTCGATGATGATCTCTCATACTTGACAGATCAAGAAAAGATGATCAAGATTGGTGATAATGAAATCCAAGTCACGGTCACGTCCTCAACCCTGACAGTGGGACGCTTCCTACGAGAGGTCCGTGGTCAAGAGCCTAAACCCCTCATTGTCGGTTTGGATACCGAATGGTTTGAGCATGATCACAGGAGGATAGCCCTCATTCAAATGTGTGTCGGCAAGAGGTGCCTTCTCTTCAAGGTGGGCCTTGCTGGTGGTATCCCAGATGAACTCAAGAGCTTCCTTGCGGATGAGAACCATGTTTTTGTTGGTGTCGCAATTACCAATGATCTAGATCGGTTAAGAGAGGGGCATCGATTGAGCTTCCCTACACGGTGGAGCTACGAGCTATGGTGCCATTTACAATTCCGGATAAACAATGGAGTAATGCTCCAAGCCTTGCGACCCTTGCACAAGTGTTGTTGGGGGTGATTGTTGGAGGTAAAGGCACCGACCTATGTTACAAACACTGGGATAATAAATTTTTGACGGATAACCAAATCAAGTATGCATGCACGGACGTCGTCGTGCCATACATGGTTGGAGAGATGCTACAAAAGGAGTATGGTTGTGATCTTCATGTTACACAGTCTCCTTACCCTGGAACTCACTCCATAGATAACAAAGAAGATGAGGAAAGTCCAGAGCTGCATTTGCATTTTGTTGAGAATCAAGAAACGAAGAGGATCGACAATTGCCCAGCCTTGCCCAAAGGGTGCAAAGTGGAAGAACTGGATGTGGAATGAGGCTATTTCTCATGCTGTGGGTCAAGCCTCCTCTAAAAAGGAGGGTAACGAGGATAAGCGAAGATGTCACCAACGGTTGTTGCGCAACCATGGTTTTCATGTTGATATAAGCAATGATGATCAATCCCATCCTCAGGTGAAGGTCGCAGTGGTGGAAGAAATAAATCACTCATGTCCTATTAACAAAAGAGAGGCTATGGTGATTGAAAATAGTGTATCGTCCACCGAAAGCAATTCATCTGTAAAATGCCAACTTCGGGTTGATGCACCGGAATTTTTTCCTACATCAGCCTATTATTCCAGTAATGACCGATCGAAGCGTGAGCTCCGTGGCAAGGGATTCACCTTAATCTTGGTGACATTAGAACAGACATGTTGATCCAACCGTTACAACATCCGATCCTATATCATCGGATGTGACACCTCCACCACCTTCCCGGGCAAGGTTCCATGTCTCCAAGAAAACAACACCGACGGCGAAGAAATGCTCGCCAAGCATGGGCTAACTTCACGGTGGCGGATGATGATTCCGCCTTGACCAACACCCAACGAGCTTTCATTGTGGACAACATATTAGCTACGGATGAGGTAAGCCGTCGCCGCATTAAAACCGCCGCGAGACGCGCGATTCGGTGCCTCTTTGGAAAGGACGATATGTCAAGATTTAAGGAAATTGCTTCCCGGAGAGTCCACATCCTTGGACAATGCCAACGGAGAGGCCATGCGTCGTGCTGAGGTTTTTGTCGAATGGCCTGAATATCAAGAGTTTATAAAGAAGGATCCTCAACGTGAGAAATACGCCAAACAAGCTGCTAATGTGCGAGCTAGGCGTGCAGCTTATAGGCGAAGAGAGTTAGCAATCCCAACTAGCTCCTCGTCGAGTAAAGTTCAAGATATGAGTGTTGGTTCATCAAGCCATGCTGGTAGTATGCCAAAGAAGAAAGTCCGAAAAGCTCCATCAAAGAGTGAGGCAAAAATCCTCACCCCTTTTCCAATTCGGAAAGAGGCTTCAACCAACCCATTCGAGGTGCTTTCTTCTATGCCAGTGGGGTTCACCGAAGTTAGTAGTAGCAACAGTGAGGCATCCTCCGCATCAATTCATTTCAAGCGGAAGAAGCCTCGCAAGCAAATTCCACTTGGCCATCGCCCGGTAACTAGAAGTCGCACAAATTCAGGTAATACGGAGAGCCGTTCAATTTATGTAGGGTCTTATAATCCCCTATATAATGAACCATTCAATGCTAAAAATGATCTCGACGATACTGCAGGTTCTGATGAGCCGAAAGATGACGAGTCATACACCAAAAATGGTGAGAGTGAACCCACCCATGAAGAGGTTTTGATGGCAAATTCAGGTGGCTCCGCGGAGGAGCAAGTTACTCAATTAGCAAGCAAAGACTTCGGCAAAAAGAGGAAGAGCTAGCTACTCTTCGCCGACAAATGGCGGATAAAGGTGCGAGTGGAGAAAATGAAAGACCCGAAGGAAGCCGAACGAATAACCAAAATGATCCACCACTTAGCGTGGAGGCTATACAACGAATGATCTCCGAAAGTGTGAAAGCTCGGTACATGCAAACGCATTACTCTATGCGCCCGGGGTATATCAAACCGTACCCTCCAGCAGGTCGACATGGTTCCTTTTCCGGATAATTATCGCCACCGCAGCTCACCAAGTTCAATGGAACTGGGTCCCCGCATGAGCATGTGGCTCATTTCTTAGCTGCTTGCCAAGACACATCGCATAATAGTGCCCTTCTTCTAAGACAATTTGTGCAAACATTGTCGGGACCAGCTTTCACATGGTATAGTAAGTCGGCACCCGCTCTATTAGAACATGGGAGCAAATGCAAGACGCCTTCCTTGAGCGCTTCTATAGCACTCAACGGACGGTGGGAATCACTGAGTTGACCCAAACTTTGCAGAGAGCAAATGAGAAAGCTGCTGACTTCATCAACAGGTGGAGGAACTTAAGTCTTCACTGCCCGCAGCCGATTACAGAACCGGAGGCGGTACGGATGTGTATGAACAACTTGAGCCCGGATATGGCTATATACTTGCAGGGTGTGCGTCCGATCACTTTTGAAGAGTTGTCTTCAAAGGCCACCGATATAGAAAACTATATGCAACATATCTCTCGGCAGGGAAGGTCACATAATAAACCGGTAGAAAAGAATATTCAACGGGATAAATTGCCTGTCAAGCCAAAGAATATGCAAGCAATGGAGACTACTATAGCTCCTCAGAAGTTCCAGACTGGGGGCTCCTCCATGAGAAACCAGGATAGGGGAAGTCCTTCGACTTTTAGGAGACCAACTCTCAGTGAGCGTCAGAGTCAAAAGTATTCCTTTCCTGCTGAAGAAGTGGAAGACCTCTTTATGGGTCTTAGAGAATTGAACTTCATAGAACTTCCTAGACCTAAAAGACCTGAAGAAACATCTAAGTTCAACGAGCCAAACTTCTGTCATTATCACCGCATCTTGGGCCATACCCTCAAGGATTGTTTTGTAGTCAAGAACTTGATACAGAAGTTGATTGATGAAGGCACCATAGATGCTGACTTGCTTAAAAGCATGAAGAAAGAAAAGAAAGTGGCTACATCAAATGTTGCTACTTTTCGAGATGATTCGGTGAGTTGTGCAACTCTAAATATGTCGCCAACTTATATGATGTTATCACAACCTGAGCATAACGACATGATTTCCTCAGGCTATCCAAAACAGCAAGTTGAGCGACAGCATGAAAGCAAGGCTTTCCTTCAGCGGATCCACACCACAAGACGTGGGCGGTTCGTCATCTCCAAATCAAGGGGACGTCGACAAGAACTACCAAGACGGCATGCTCCACGACGAGTAATGGAAGAAAATGAGGCCCCACACCTCTCTCAAAATATGGAGGATTGTGAGGGCCGGCCTATGGAAGAGTGTGCTTCTTTCGCCATTGGAGTTTTTGAGGATGATGAGGAGTCCCTCCACTTCCCGGATGGAGAGGACCCATTAGTAGAAGTTGATGAAATTCAGCTTAGATCAGGCCGTCAACTTCCTAATTCTTCTCCTCAACAGAAAAACCCCCCTAACAAGCATGTAACTCCGAGCGATGAGACTGACCATCCAAACAATGTGTCGGTCAAGTATGATGTAATAGCACACTTGAAGAAAATTCCAGCTATGCTTTCTGTGTATGATGCTCTTTGTCTGTCCTCCGATTTGCGCAAAGCTTTTATTACCGCACTTTCTTTTCCGGATGATTATAGAGTTGAAGTATCTCAAGTGGAGGCGACTTCACCCAAGCTCAAAATATGACATTCACCGACCAAGATCTATTGTTGGGAAACAAAAAACACAACGACCCCTCCTCATGTTTGGTGAAATTGATGATTTGCCGACCAACCGTATTATGATTGACGGTGGTTCAGCTATAAATTTGTTACCTTTACGCACCCTCAGAAAGATAGGGTATTCTCAAAAGGACCTAAGTCGATCAAATGTTATTATTCATGGCTTTAACCAATCGGGACAAGAGGCTATGGGTACGATCTCATTGGTCTTAAAGTTAGAAAAACTCATGACGTATGTAACCTTTCATGTGATTGACGCAGCTACATCTTATAATGCTCTCGTTGGTCGTCCATGGTTACATGAGAATGGAGTCGTGCCGTCTACACTCCATCAGTGTATCAAATATAAAGACCCGTCGGGGAGACATAGTGCGGATCTTTGCGGATAAAAAGCCATTCACGGTGGCGGAATCCTTTTATGCCGATGCAAAATTTTATTTTGATCCCGTTGATAAGGTTTCAAAGCCAAAGGCGTGTCACCACCAAATCCCGATTTCCCGAAGAAAGAGGTCACGGGGTCCTCCTCGAAACGAGTGTATCAATATATTCCAAGCGAGTCAAAGGAAAAAGGGTGATCCTATATTCCGCATAGTGGATGAAACACCACGTCAAGACAAAGGTGTTAAATTTCCAACGCCCTTACCCCCTTTGGTGCAACGCATAAAATAAAACAAGCTCAAATAGAGCGTCTTAATAAAAGTAAGGCGATCGCTCCAATTACCTTATTAAATAAAGATGATAAGGCCTTGCCTATTTCATTATATGATGACAAAGTTCTTTATATGATGCAACGGATGGGCTATGATATATCTAATGGCCCCTCTTTATGCGAGGGCCGGGGGCAGCTAGCGCCATTCGAAAAGATGATGTCACAAGCTCAACTTGATGCTTTACATGAGGATCAAACTTTGAGAGAAGAAAAATATGGGTTGGGTTATGAAGTTCATATGACTTCTATCGAACCGATTGATGCTTTGTACCAGCCTCTCCACAAATGGAGGACGGGAATCAACCAACCATGGACGAGTTAGAAGAAATCAACATAGGGACACCCGATGATCCTCGTCCAATCTTTATCAAAGAAACATTTATCTGAAGAAAGCAAAGAGGAATATCGTAAATTTCTCTCTGAAAATAGAGATGTGTTTGCATGGTCCTATGAAGAAATGCCAGGTTTAGATCCTAAAGTTGCATTGCACAAGTTAGTCTGTGCGTAAGGATGTTCCCCCAATAAAACAAGGGAAAAGAATATTTCGACCACAATTACTCCCAAAGATCGAAGCCGAGGTTGACAAACTCATAGAAGCGTGGTTCATTAGGGAAGTAAAATACCCTAAATGGATTTCTAGCATTGTACCTGTAAAGAAAAAGAATGGGAAACTTCGTATATGTGTAGACTTTAGGGATTTGAATAAAGCATGCCCAAAAGATGATTTTCCTATTCCCCTTTCTGAAATTCTTATAGATTCCACTATGGGTTATGAGATATTCTCTTTCATGGATGGTTTTTCCGGTTATAACCAAATAAAAATGGCACCGGAAGATGAAGAATTGACGGCATTCCGAACACCTAAGGGTATATATTGTTATAGGGTGATGCCCTTTGGATTAAAAAATGCAGGCGCGACATACCAACGCGCTATGACAATCATCCTAGATGGGTTACTATATGAAATTGTGGAATGTTACATAGATGATATCGTGGTTAAATCTAAGTGCGAGCAAGACCATCTCAAGCATCTCGCGTTGGTATTTGAGCGCCTTAGGAAACACAAACTGAAGATGAACCCAATGAAGTGCGCCTTCGGGGTATCTTCTGGAAAATTTCTCGGTTTTATAGTTACGAAGCATGGCATTAAGATTGACCCAACTAAGATAAAGGCCATTGTAAACATGCCTCCACCCGAAAATGTTCATGAATTAAAAAGCCTCCAAGGTCATTTGGCGTATATTAGGAGGTTTATCTCGAACCTATCGGGGAGATGCAAACCATTTTCCCGACTCATGAAAAAGGGTGTCCCATTTAAGTGGGACCAAGCATGCCAAAATGCGTTTGAAGATATCAAGAAATATCTTTCTAGCCCTCCTATCTTGAGTGCACCGCTTAAAGGAAAACCACTTATACTTTATACGGCTGCCATGCCTACCTCTCTAGGCGCACTCCTTGCACGAACAATGATGATGGAAAGGAAGTAGCCTTATATTATCTTAGTCGCACCCTACTAGGGGCGGAATGCAACTATCCGGACATAGAAAAAATATGTCTAGCTCTCGTGTTCGCCACACAAAAGTTGCGTCATTACATGCTAGAACATACAATCCACCTTGTGTCCAGGGCTGATCCACTTCGGCACATCCTAAGCAAGATGACATTATCCGGTAGGTTGGCTAAATGGGCAATGTTCCTCTCACAATTTGATATTGTGTTTGTGCCTCAAAAGGCCGTAAAAGGGCAGGCTTTAGCAAACTTTTTAGCTGCCCATCCAATTCCAGATGATTTTCCCATTGATGATGATTTACCCGATGAAGAAGTTTTCACTACTACAGTGGTTCAAACTACATGGCAAATGTATTTTGATGGCGCTTGCCGGAAATCGAGTGCCGGGGCGGGGGTTATTTTTGTCACACCGGATAAAGCGATTATTCCGTACTCCTTCACCCTAACCTCCGCGGTGTCAAATAATGCCGCAGAGTATGAAGCTCTAATTATTGGGCTAGAAATTGCTTACAATATGGGGCTGAATACACTTCATGTTTACGGAGATTCCCAATTAGTAATAAATCAATTATTGGGGACGTATGCCGTAAAGAAAGAAGGACTTGTACCATATTTCCGAAAGGCGAAAGAGCTCATGACTATGTTTGCGGATATAAAGATTCAACACGTCATAAGAAATCAAAATGAGAAAGGCGATGCATTGGCGAGCTTAGCCGCGAGTCTAGCATTAGGGTTAAACCGTACAATAGACATTCATGTAGAAGAACGTAGAGTCCTTCCCATACTTGGTGAGGAAGAGAGTACATCATCCACTTCATCAATGACCGTAGATGCGTGTGAAATTGAAGCAGGGGATTGGAGAACACCATTCCTTGAATATCTACTTCATGGATATTTACCTTTAGAGTCTGCGGAAAGATCCCGGATCCGAAAAAGATCGATTAATTATACATGCATAAATGACATGCTTTACCGACGTTCGAGCGATGGCATTTTACTTCGTTGTCTTGCGGGGAGTGAAGTGATAGAGGCATTAAATGAGGTACATGCTGGGGTATGTGGTGCCCACCAGTCCGGACCCAAATTACATTATCAGTTGAGGCATCTCGGTTATTATTGGCCCACGATGTTTGACGATTCCATGAAATTCGCAAAAAGATGCCACCAGTGTCAAATACACGGTAATTTTATACATCAACCGCATGAACCATTGCATCCGACAAATATGTCCCGGCCCTTTGAAATGTGGGGGATGGATGTGGTAGGACCCATTAACCCTCCATCATCTAAAGGACACAAATTTATTTTGGCCGCGACAGATTACTTCTCTAAGTGGGCGGAAGCCGTGCCATTAAAAGAAGTCAAGGCCGAAAACGTCGAAGATTTCATAAGAACTAATCCGATATACCGTTTCGGTGTTCCCGCAAGGATAATATCGGATAATGGGCCTTCCTTTAGAAATAAATATTTAGAGAAGATGTGCGCCAAATTCAAAATTAAGCACCACTTCTCCACGGGTTATAACCCGGCGGCCAACGGGCAAGTCAAGCATTTAATAAAGTGCTCGCAAGTTGCTTAAGAAAGTAGTGTCACAAAATAAACGAAATTGGCATGAAAAATTACTCGAGTCCTTGTGGGCGTATAGAACCACAACTCGTACGGCAACCGGTATGACCCCTTACTCTCTTGTGTATGGAGGGGAAGCAGCTTCTACCGCCGGAAGTACAAATTGCTTCCTTAAGGGTCGCTATCCATGAAAATCTCACGGAAGATGAAGCGGCGGAAATACGCTTCGAAGAATTAGATGGCCTTGAAGAAAAACGGCTACATGCGTTACAAAAGTTAGAGGCATATCAAGCCGCAGTGTCTCGTGCTTCCGATAAACGACTAAAAAGGAGGTCATTCAAGCAAGGAGATTTGGTTCTCGCGGTCATCCGACCAATGAACGTCACACATCGGATGCAAGGAAAATTCGAGCCCAAATGGGAGGGTCCTTACATTATAAAGGATGTTTATTCCAGTGGCGCATATAGAATTATTTCTCCGGATGGCGAATATTGCCCTCCACCAGTGAATGGGAAATTCTTAAAGCGCTATTATGCATAAAGGTGAAGATAATTTGCTCCAACGCTTCATGAGCCTAAACTGAAAGCATCCGAAAAATATATTCTAAGCTCCAACGCTTTACAAGCCTAAATTGAAAGCATCTTAAAAAAAAATCAATCACGTAATATGCTTCAATGCTTTGTGAATGTACTTCGTAAGCAAACAAGGAAGATATTGTTTTAATGCTTTACGGGTTCAAACTGTAAGTAAAATAAGGGAACCGTCTTGCAAAGCATCAGGCTAGAGTGAGCTATGTATATAAAAAAAAAAAAAAAAAAACAAATTAAATGTATTTGGAATTAAGCAATCAAAGGTTGGGAAATAAACATTCACCGATTACAAGAGATAAATAAACGTTCTGAATCAAAACAAGTAAGAATGTTCAAATAAATAAATCCTGGATAGCTGATGCAAGTAAAAAAAAGTCTTCAACCAAGATTGGCGTTGACATTCTTCAAGTCTGTAAAAAGCTTTTCAGCCTCCGCGCTCAAGCCACCAGTTATCCCATGGAGACTATCAGCAGCCTTCTGGTTCGCTCCGGCAACAGCGTCATTCAGCTCATGCTCTAGTTGTTGCACCTCTAAGTTGTGAACAGACCAAACTTCCGAAGCCTGTTCTGCTTTCTGCTTCACATTCTGTAGAGTATCATTGAGTCTTGCAATCTCTGCTAAGATTTCATCTTGCTGCTTTTCAATAGCTGCCTTCTCTTGAGCAGTAGCCTGGAGGACCTCCCTCTTGTTGGCAAGCTCAAGCCTGGTCGCTTCAACAGTTTCAGCCATGCACTTGGAGTTCTCTTCATACTCAGTGTATGCTTTTTCTAGTTCTTCAGATATGGCAATCAGCCTATTCAGCATTTCCTTGATCCTGGAAGTACTAGCAAAATCAGAGGCAATGCACTTGGAAGCAAGCAGCAGCTGATCGCGGCGGCTCGGGTTTCTCAGAGTGATAACATCAAGCCCAGTCAAGACTGTCACCAACAGTTGCTTGGCACAATTTAGAGATATCTGCTCAATGGTTGCATCCATATTTGCAGCCGCTGCTGGAACTGAGGCTCCCTCACCAATGGGCGGATCCTCAGGTAGCTGTGGATAATCTGAAATAAGCAAGGCAAATGAAGTTAGGCTATTATATGAAGAACAGGTAATATAAGGCTGCCAAAAAAAATTTGGATGATGCACAAAATGAAATAAAATAAATGTACCATTGATATAAGAATTAAATTCATCTGAATCCATGTCACGTGTAAAAACTTTGGCCACATTGTAGACAGGCTGCAAGTGATCTCCACTTGGACCTGCAGTATCAACTAGAGGTTGTGCAGGTGGAATAAAAGAAAGGGGCTGTGGAAGTCCAGTTGCGCCCACTAGGCAGTAATTGCTAGAAATATCATCGTCATCTTGATGTTCAGAGGACAGCGTCGGGATAGAAACTTCACTGTTGGCGCCAATAACAGAAGAAGGCAGGGGTAAAGGTTCGCTACAACCTTCCACAGTTGTGCTAAAAAGTTGCCTCTTTGCTTTTGAATTCGCCTGGTTATCTGAGTTGGAGACTTGAGAGGAATGACGTTTCTTCCTGTTATCTTCAGGTTCAATAACCTGATCGTCCTCCAGATTCCCTTGTGCTTGAGCATTGTCAATTAGTACAGGTGGGGAAAGATGGTTGGCTGAAATGTCCATGTTTAAATTGTTCACTTCCTATTAAAAGGGTGAGACGGAAGGAAATGATATTAGTACCAAAAAAAAAGAGAACATGTGGTCATGCTAGTAATGAAATATATACTGGAGAGAGGAGCATACTATAGCTGGTTGATCTGAAATATCAATTTGCACGCCTGAAAGGTCATGCAGTAATCGCCTCCATGGGCCATCAGCGAGCGTCATGTTATTTACAATCGATGCAATGTGTTCTTGGCGACGGGCTTCAGCCACTCTTTGTACCACAACGAGGTCAAAAGATGAGAGGTTACGGGCACCAAAGCCTGGGTGGGCATGATAATCAAGGTTTCTGTTCACACAAGGGGCATAGTGACAGGCGCGTCGCTGTCCAAGGCTGTCTAATACATCAGTAAGTGGTTTGATGAATGCACCGAACCATCTAACCCAAGGTAGTGTGGGGCGCCCAACACGATTGTCATCCGGGATAAGGCTGAAATCTTCATGCCTTGGACCAATAAGTCGCCGCCGGTGGGCGTACGCTACCCCAACATCGTATTCGGTCACCGGACTTGCTAAAGGAAGATACGGTATCACTTGATCCGGTCTGAATTGCATAGCAACACGCTCCGGATGATAAGGTTCGAGAATACGAAATCTGTCTTATATGTGGCAACTCTCCAAGGAAGTAAACCACGACGGATCGACAAACAAAATATTCTTCTTTCCCACAGCAAGGTTGCTCGTCGAACTTGATTTGGATTGAGCTGTCTATATGGATGCCGGACGATATTATAGCTTCTACACATGAAGTTGTGAGCTTCCCCGGGGCTAAAGGGTTTTGGCTTTCCGGACATGGTGTTTAACATGGTTGGTTGCACCGAAGGGTAGGGGCGATAGGTATACTTACAAATCCCATTCTCGCCACCAAAAGTTGCCGGCATATAAACTCCCATCCAGCCGATCGGTAGTGGATAGGCCCGATTCTCCTCAAATTAGCCGGATCAATAGGCTCGTACTTATTAATCTTAAGGAGTAGTACAGAGAACGAGAGCAAAGC